>CM053773.1:235174219-235230996 GCA_028658325.1 Potorous gilbertii
TTGTGAAAATGAATGTAAAAGTTAAATAAATAAATTTATATTTAAAAAATAGAATGCTTGAAAGTCCTCTATTTCATTGAATGACCATTTTTTCCCCTGAAGTATTATACTCAGTTTTGCTGGGAAGGTGATTCTTGGTTTTAATCCTAGTTCCTTTGACTTCTGGAAGATCCTATTCCATGCCCTTCGATCCCTTAATGTAGAAGCTGCTAGATCTTGTGTTATCCTGATTTCTTTCTAGTTGCTTGCAATATTTTCTCCTTGACCTGGGGACTCTGGAATTTGGCTACAATATTTCTAGGAGTTTCTCTTTTCAGTTCTCTTTCAGGAGATGATTGGTGGATTCTTTCAATATTTATTTTCCCCTCTGGTTCTAGAATATCAGGGCAGTTTTCCTTGATGATTTCATGAAAGATGGTGTCTAGGCTCTTTTTTTGATCATGGCTCTCAGGTAGTCCCATAATTTTTAAGTTGTCTCTCCTGGATCTGTTTTCTAGGTCAGTTGTTTTTCCAATGAGATATTTTACATTGTCTTCTATTTTTTCATACTTTTGATTTTGTTTTGTAATTTTTTGGTTTCTCGTAAAGTCATTAGCTTCTATCTGCTCCATTCTAATTTTTAAAGAACTATTTTCTTCAGTAAGATTTTGAACCTCCTTTTCCATTTGACTAATTCTGCTTTTTAAAACATTCTTCTCCTCATTGGCTTTTTGAACTTCCTTTTCCAATTGAGTTAGCCTATTTTTAATGGCATTATTTTCTTCTGCATTTTTGGGTCTCCTTTAGCAAGATGTTGACTCACTTTTCAAACTCTTCCATGGCCTGAAACCACTGCATATTTATTTTGGATGTACTGGAATGCAAAAGCCTTGACTTCCTATGACAGTATGCATTGTTCTTCCTCATCTGAAAGGATGGAAGAAAATACCTGTTAACCATGAAGGTAACCTTCTATAGTCTTATTTTTCCCCCTTTTTTGGGCATTTTTTCAGCCAGTTATTTGACTTTTGAGTCTTTTTGTCAAGAGGAGGATATATTCTGGGGACCTGTAAGTTCTCAGTTCCTCCAAGGTGGCACAATCAAGGGAGAGTAGTTTACTCCTCTCCTGGTCTGCACACTTGTCTGGGAGCAACCAAAAATTTTTCTGCCCAGAATCTGAGAGTAATAGAATTTCCTCTCCACAACCACCTCCAACTCTGCTCTGCAATGGCAAGGCTCCTCCTCACTCCCTGCAGGGCTACCAACTGGGATTTACATTAGCTGCTCAATTCCCTCTGTGGCTTTAGGGGGAGGGCTTCACAAATGGATGCTGATTTTACCACTCCTGCTACTGCTGATGCCACAACCACCTCTACTGCTGCCTGGGACTGGGGCTAAGGGAGGACTCTGCTCCCTTGTCACCAAGGTGCAAAAGCTTTTTCACTGGCTTTGGCATTTGTGAGTTGAGGGATCTGAGAATTGCAGCTGCTTCTGGGGATTCTGCCCCCTGAGGTCTGCTCTGGTCCTGTTCCTCCCTGTGGCCAAGACTGGGCTGTACTCTGAGTCCTGTGCAATAGACCTTTCCTATCGGCCTTCTAGGTTGCCTTGGGCTGGAAATCTCTTTCATTCTGTTGTTCTGTAGCTTCTACTGCTTTAGAGTTTGTTGAGAATCATTTTTTACAGGTATTTCATGAGCTGTAGGGGAAGAGCTAGAATATGTGCATCTTTCTACTCTGCCATATTGGCTCTGCCCCTCCCAACTCTAATTTTTCACCGACTGTACCCCTTTGAAATGTACACTTTGAAGTCTTTCCCCTTGTTATTCCCACCTCCTGGCTTCTCCAACTTTCCTCAAATTCCAGATAAAATCCTACTTTGTGCAAGAAGACTTTTTTTGTTAGACTATAAACTTCTTAAGTGAATGATGGGATTTTTTCTCCTTTTTTATTAAATTAATTTATTTATTTTCAGTTTTCAGCAGTCATTTCAATATGCCTTAAATTTTCTCACTTTCCCTTCTCCCTACTTCCCTGAGGGATTTTTCTTTTGCCTTTGTTTTTTCAGGAATTAGTACCATGCCTGGAACACAGTAGGTGCTTAGAAAAAGCTTGTTGACTTGCCTGACTCTAAATTAATGGTATCAAATACCAGACTCTGGGGAGGCATGATTCAAAAGGCAGGAAGTTGCACATCATGGCAAATAGGGCTCACAACTGCTCATGGAAGTAACATAATCTACCTCCTCTATTAAAAAAGTGATTGTAGAGGGGTTTTGTTTTGGCTAAGAGAAAAGCATAGGGCTATTTTTCTGAGACAAGAATGAAAGATATAGTCTGAGTAAAATAAGGAAAGGGGGAGAAAGGAGAACTATTAGCATGTATCTCAATTTTTTCAGTTAAAGTATGAGGTAAGAACCTTAGCTGAGATGGAGCAGATGCTACATATGGGAAAACTAGAGATGAACTTTGGAACAGTAACTCTGGGGTGATACAGCAATTTATTCATGGAGTATAGAAAATTTTCCTTTTAGTGAGGGCCCAGTTGAGATGAATTAATGTAAATTTGCAGTGGGTCCACTAGATAGATGATCTCTTATGATTTCATCCTAGTTTTAGGTTCTATGATCTGACAAGAAGGAGGTCTGTTGGTGAAATTAGGTGGGAATATTTGCAAACTAAAAGAACAGTTATTTTGTTGTTCATATTGTATGCTTTAAAAAAAGAATAGATGACACCTTAGTGTTTGCAGGGAAAGTGAAATGAGATCCTTAGAGGAAAGAAAAAGATACAAAATCATATTCACAGGAGCCTCTTCTATTGAGACTGAAAAAAAAGTGAGAGCTGGAGATGGAGTTCCAAATAGGAACTTGAATGGAGACAAAATAATAATTGTTTCTCTTTTACCTAGGAACTCTGAGGGTCTTTCCCTCCAAGTTTGATGTTTTTTTTTTTATTTATTAAAGGTACCATCCTGTGAGTAACTATTTAAAGAAATCCATTCATTGAATGAGTGTACCTCACTCACAGTGAGAATGTGATTCGACCTTAGCCTGAAAGGGTCAGGGTCTCATATTGCATGCTGGGTCATCTCCAGTCATCCTGATGAATATTAGGCCACTGTACCTAGATGGCTCAGGAGAAGAAAGTGAGACAGATGACCTTGCACAGCCCTCCCTCACTCAAATCAAAGTCAACTACAAGTCATGTCATCATGATTCTCAAGAATGAAGGACAAACACAACCCTCAATCAGAAAATGGTAAGACTTTCTCTTTATGTTGACAATTAGTGGTGTAGCCATAGCTGGAAGCTAGTCCTTAGTCATGTGTGATGGTGTATGTTGTTAGCAGTGTTTGTGTGAGGAAGACAGAAGAGTGTTGGGAGACAAGGAGAATGATTTGTTAACACAAGGTTGTGCAAGCCAATGTATGTGTTGGTTGGGCTGTGAGTCAGTAGAAGGGAGAATTCCAGTATTTTCCAGGCACAGATCTCTGGGCAACTTCAAATGTTTCAGGACTTTGGACTTGATCGGCGGGAGGGAGCAGCTGTTGGGTGGAGGAGAGGAGGGTGCTCATCCCTTCAAGCAAAATTCTATTTGGGGGCAATTAAGAAAGAAAGAAATGGAAGATGACAAACATTCTCCAACTGCTAAACATTAAGGTACGTTGGGTCTTAATGTCAATCTCCATGAAATGAATTAACATTTTGGAGACTGTGATGATAAACCTGTGACAGATGTGGGATCTGATTAGCACAGTCCAGAGCCTCTGCTCCTCTCTACACTGGAAGAGAGAGTAGTTGGAACAGAGAGAGCAAACCCAGAGCCAGATTGAAAAATGTTTCTACGAATGGGTCCATGCCACAGATGAATTTGAAGAAGGAAATATGTTAAAATATACTAGAGAAACATGTTTGTATCCATCCATCCATATATATTTTATTCATTTGTTTTCAGGTACTCAAACACTTTAGAAACACTTCCCTGTGATGACTTTATATGCTAAATTACAAATCATTCCTATCTGTTCTTTAAAACTGAGTCCTTAAGGTTTTAAATTACAGGATCTTCAAGCTGGGACCAGGCAATTCCAAGTTCTCTTATCTTGACTTCTATTTTCATTAGGAAGTAACTGAGCTACCTTTCTTTTAAAAAAATTCCAGACTTCAGATTTTTCTTGAACTCAGCCTGGGCATTCATTTTGCCTAACTTAATCAAGTTTTTTCTGTGTTTATTTTCACCCTCCATTGACATTCATTGGTCCATACATAAGATAATGGGACAATGAGTATTTCTGTGTATGCACTTATCCTTGTTTCTCCACTTGTCCTTTTATGATGCCTCATTATGGAAGAGTAGCAGCCCTAGGCTCTCAAAGGCTATGACAGTGGTGTACAAACTCTAGCATATGGGTTTTTTTTTTGTCTTCTACATACCTATTTAGCTAGACAGATCTTACCATGTCACTCTCCTTCTCAGAAAGCTCCAAACGCTCTCACTTGCTTCAAGGGTAAACTAGAACCCATCTCCTCTGTTTGGTTTTTAAAGTCCTTGGGAATCTCTCTGTAGCCTGCTTTCCAGAATTTTCTGTGCATTACAATTCTTCATAGACTCTGTTTACAGACAAACTATACAACTTCTTTTTCCCTGGACATAATATTCATCTCTCATCTCTGAGCTTTTGAACAAGCTGTGCTTCATACCTGGGATGCACTCCCTCTTCACCTCTGTCTCACAGATTCCAGAGCTTCTTTCAAAGCTTAGCGCAAGCACTATTTTTTGATCCTACTAAACTTAGATTCCCTCCCCATCCAGAAAATTTATTTGCAGCTGATGGTACTTGGTTTTAGATACTACATATCATTTTATAGAAAAGCTCCATCTATGCTTTCTAGTGGTTTCTTTTTTTTAACAGAAATAGGTGATTTATTTTGTCAAAAGGTTTTTCTGCATCTATTGAAATAATCACACAATTTTTGTTGGTTTTGTTAATAATATAATCAATTATGTCTATAGTTTTCCTAATGTTGAATTGAGGAGGAAAAAGTGAGGTTGGTGACCTTGCACAGCCCTCCCTCACTCAAATTAAAGTCAACAGCAAGTCATGTCATCAACTTGATGTCATGGTCTTCTCTGAGAATGAAGGACAAGCACAACAACAACAATATTAAGTCAGCCCCTGTATCTGATCTTAATGTATAATGTTGGTGATATGTTGTTGTCCCCTTGCTAATATTTTATTTAAATATTTTATGCATCAATATTTATTAGGGAAATTGGTCTATAGCTTTCCCCCCTCTATTTTTGCTCTCCCTGGCTTAGGTATCAAGACCATATTTGTGTTTGGTAGGAATCCTTCTTTACCTATTTTAAAAAATACTTTACGTAGTACTGGGATTGTTCTCTAAACGTTTGATAAAATTCACTGCTAAATCCATTTGGTTTCAGTTTTGGTTTTCTTTTGGGAGTTGATTTACAGCTTATTCAATTTGTTTTTCCTAAGATAGGGTTAAAGGTTATTCTGCACAGTTTATGTTTTTATGAATGTTCATTCATTTCATTTAGATTGTCAGTTTTATTGGCATGTAACTGGGTAAAATAGTTGCTTTTATTTCTCCTTTATCGATTGTGAATTAACTGCTAACACTTTTGGTCTTCTTTTTTTAAATTAGCTAATGGGTTATCAATTTTACTTCCCCCCCAAGAAAAAATCAGCTCTTAGTTTTATTTAATAATTCAATTTTTTTCTTTCAATTTTGTTAATCTCTCCTTTGATTTTCTAGATTTCTATTTTGGTGTGTTTAGTAGGGAGGTGGTATTAATTTGATACTTTCTAGATCTTTTATTGTTAAGTTGCATGCCCAGTTCTTTTATCTACTTTTTCTTTTATTGATGAAAGCATTTAGAGATATAAAATTTCCCCTAAGTAATGTTTTGGTTGAACTTCACATGTTTTAGTATATTATCTCATTTTTACTATCTTTAATGAAACTATTGATTGTTTCTGTGATTTATTCTTTGACTCATTCTTTGGGATTAAGTTATTTAGTCTCCAATTAATTTTTTATCTTTACTTCAAAGACTTTTTCCTCAATGCAATTTTTATTGCATTATGGTTTTTAAAGGATGCATCTAATCTTTTCTTCATTCATCTGTGAGGTTTTTTTGGTGAGGGCATCCATGAGGGCATTTTTTTGAGCCTGACATCATGTTTCATACTCTGGTACTTAGAAGAACAGCTTGCATATGGTAGATATCTATTTGGAGGAGTGACTTGCATATGATAGATAGCTACTTAACAAATATTTTTAAATTGAATATCAAATTGTGTGTCATTAAGAGACACTGTTATAGTGCTCTGTAGTAGAAATCAGAACTATAAAATAATTCTTGACCTGATGTCCATGAACCTTTCTAAAAATAAAATCTGATAGCTATATTTCAACATATTTCCTTTGTAATCTTATGTATTTTATGAATTTAAAACTGTTGACCTAAGAAGGAGCTTCACCAGAGCCCAAAGGAGTCCATGATATAAATAAAGGTGAAGAACCTTTGCACTAGAATGTTAGCTCCTTGAGGATAGGGACTGTATGTTTACCTTTTTTTTCATTTCCCCAGCCCCTAACACAGTGCCTGGCCCATAGGAAGCATTTGGTAACTTGTAGATTAACTTTAGAGCAGGGATTATATCATTTCTTTTGGTCATTGTAACTGCAATTCCTAAAACAGTGGTTGGCAGATAATAAGCATTCATAAAATATTTGTTGACTGACTGACTGACCCAAGGAGTCCCTAGAATCATTGGCAAAAGCCCCTGAATTGCAACACTGAGACATGTGACTCAGGGCTTGGAAAGGCACCTCAAAACCCCCAAAAAGCTAAACTCTACACTCATATAATGTCTAAAATGGAAGGAGGTTGAGAGGGCCACCTAAGCCAACCCATAACCAAAGGATACTCTCTCAAATATCCCCTGTAAGTAGTCATCCAGTTGGAATACACCTGATATGCACACTTTGAAGTGCATAAATTTACATTTGTAGATGCAAATTTGTAGATTGGAAGCTGGGAGGGATAGCTAACATCTTAGGACTCTAGAAGATCTTAAGAGATTAGAGCTTTGGTCTGATGTAAGTCCTAAATGTAAAGTCTTATCCCTGGGATAAAAAAATTAAATTCGTAGTTGTTGTGTTGTCCTTCATTGCCAAAGAAAATCATGCCATCAGAGAAATGATGACATGACCTGCATTTGACTTTGTTTTGAGTGAGGGAGGGCTGTGCAAGGTCACCAGCCTCACTTTCTCCTCCTGAGCCATCTGGATCCAATGAACAGATATTCATCAGGATGACTGGAGATGGCCCAGGATACAATGGGAGACCTTGACCCTTTGAGGCCAAGGCTTATTCATGTACTCACTTAAGGTAAGGTAATGTCCATTCAGTGAATAGGCCTGTTTGAGAAGTAGTCAAAGTTGCTTTAATGAGGCGAAGAAAAGTAACTAAATCAATTTGGGAGGGAAACAGCAACAGTTACCATTGATAAATCACTCTATAAAATGAGCTGTTAGAGGAAACAGCAAATCACTCCATTATCTTTGCCAAGAAAACCCCAAACAGAGGCAACTAGATGGTATAATGGATGGAGCACTGACCTTGGAGGCAGCAGAGTAAGCAGAACCTGAGTTCAAATCTGGCCTTAGACATTCACCAGCTGGGTGGCCCTGATGGTCTCAAAAAGAAAAGAAAAAAAAAAACACATGGGGGTATGAAGAACCAAACACAGCTAAAAAATAATTCAACAATAGGTGATAATGACAATACTGCTGTTTTTCTATAACATTTAGAGCACTTTCCTCATAATAACTCTGCCATGGATTTGAAGTCATGGGTTCGAATCCCAACCCTGATACTGACTAACTATGCAACCTTTGGCAAAGAATCTAACCTCCCTGGGTCTCAGTTTTCTCCTGTGTAAAATGAATAGACTGGAGCAGATTTTTAAGACCCCTTTCAGCTATGTGGGGTGAGGGGCATGTAGAACTACCATCCCCATTTAAGGGCAGCACTCAGTAGGAGAAAGAGTATTCCTGTCTGAAGCAGAAGATATCAACATTCCAGCTCAGACAGTTCAAAGGCTGGCTTCCTGACCATGGACAAGGAGTAATGTGACTTCTCTGGGCCTCTGCAAAATTAAACCACCTGAAAAAGCACCACCAAGGCTTTCTGCTGAGGTGAGGGAAGTCAGGGTTGAACTTTAGGCAGTTATTTATAAGATCAGGGTGCATGACTAATCTGAACAAGTTCATCTGAAAAAGATCTAGGCATTTTAATGAACCACAAGCTCAACATAACTCTATAGCTTCTTGGGGCAGTCAAAAAAGTTAATGCTATCATGGGTTGCATTAGTGAAAGAGGCATAGGGTTGGGGAATAAGAAGGTGATAATCTTACTGTCTTTTGCCCTGGTCACACCACATTTGGACCACTATGCTAGATTCTGAGTATGCTAGGGAAGCCAGCCTAGCTGAAGTATCAGGCCACCCTGAAAGGGCCACAGGAGGCAATAACAGCCAGGCAAATCCCATCACCACTTTGACCATCCGTTTTCCTTAAAGTTTGTTGGAGATAGCCCAGGACCCTCAACTCAAGAGCATCAAGAATAACTTTGTTCCCAGCTCAGGGTTCACTGACATCCTCTGGGCAAGCAACCCCAGTGGAGATGCAGCTTGGCCACTGCTCTTACAGGTGCTGCAGCCACAATTACTGAAGACCCAGGAAGGAAATTTCTTGTCACTAAAGTCCTTGACAGTGTCAAAGGATTTATTTAGCATCAGAAGCTAAACTTATTTCATCAGTGGAAATGACATTGAAGAAAAGGCATCGCCATCTATTTTGCCTTTCTCCCCTAAGGACCACGGGACCTTTAGAGTTGACTTTCAGCTGAGATCCTCACTATGCATTGTCTTCCACATTCTAATTGAGCTCTTTGAAAGCAGGGACTATCTTAGTCTTTTCTATTTGTAACCCAAGCACTTAGCAAAATGTATAGCATAGAATCAGAGCTTAATAGATATTTCATTCATTCATTATCTGTTTTGGGAAGGACTTTCATAAACTGAAAGAAGTCCAGAGACGGGCAAAGAAAATGGTGATGGGCAGCAAGTCCATGGCATATGAGGATGTTTTGAAGGAATTGGAAATGTTTAGCCTGGAAATGACTGGTGGGGAATAAGGGTGGGGCGGGATGGCTTTCTGTTTGGCCTCAGAAAACAATGGAAGCTGCCAAGGGGGCAGATCTAGGTTGAAGGTAAGAACACCTTCCTACCACCAAGAGCTACCACCAAGAGCTGTCTAGTGGTGAAATGTGTTTCTTCTGGAATTGGTAATCATCTCTTATCTTCACTTGTTTTCAAGGTGAGCCTGGAAGGTCTTTGTTGGAGATATTGTAGAGAGGCTTCTTGCTAAGGTCTTGTTTGGTTAGATGCTACTTTGGTGCTAACTGTGACATTCTGTGATCTGGATTCTGTTTGCATGCTAGGGCAAAGGAGGAACAGTGCGGTGAGACATTTACTGAGTTTTGATTTCTCTACTGCCCCCTTAGGGATGTCACTTGAAATACCTCTCCCTAATCCACAGGGAGTTGACATCCTTAGCATTTGCCCAGACTGCCAGGAGGAAGCCATCTGACCTTGTTGCAGTGATAGGTACTGGCAGCTTCTCCTTTGACAGAGTGACTCAGAACTGCAGAGAATTTTGCAAAAGAACAACTCCAGTCATGGAGAGATTCCAGGTGGGTTACCCAAAGCCACAGCCTGCCTTTTCCTCTAGGGCAGATCTCACAGAGGCAGATCTGAGGGGTCTTAGGAAGTTCAGTGATACAAAAGACCCTCAATGAAAGTAAGAAATTTTAGAATTTGACAGTTGCAAAGGACCTCAGAAGTCATCAAGCCCAACCTCCTCATTTTACAGATAAGTAAACCAAGTCACAAAAATTTTTAAAAATGTGTTTCTGAAAGGATTTATGTCTAAAGAGGCAAAAACATGAAGAAGATAATCACATGGAGGGAGGACTAGAAGAATCTGGGTTCATATGTTTTTATGTCTTAGCATATTTTAAAAAATTCATTTTAACAAATTTAATGTGCATTTATTTGTTCTCCCACCCACTGGCCTCCCCACCATGACATTAAACAATAACAAAAAGAAATGTAAAAGAAAACACATAACAAATGTGTGTGGTCCAGAAAAACAAATCCCCACATTGACCATGTCCCAAAATATGTGTCTTATTATTCATTTTGAGTCCCTTACTTTCTAGTGGTTCAATGGATAGAGGTCTGGAGTCAGGAAGATCTGGATGTGACCTCAGATACTTACTAGTTGTTTGACCTTGGACAAGTCTTTGTTTGCCTCAGTTTCTTCACCTGTAAGAAGAGTGTTATAATAGCACCGACCTCACAGGGTTGTTTTGAGGACCAAATAAATAAGGTATTTTTAAAGTGTTCAGCACAATCTGACCGCATAGCAGGCACTATATAAATGCTAGCTCCCTTTCCTTTCCCTTCTCTTCTTTTCAGAAGCATGAGACCTGGATAAATAAATGACTTGTTCAAAGAGCCTTAGGGTTGTCAGGATTTGTTCTTGTCGACCTTCTCCCTATGGTTTTTCTCCTTCACTGGTGTTAGTTGATCTCAGATCTGGAGTATTTGTCTAATTTTCTCTGGGAAGGATCTCATATAACTCACTTACATCTCCATGTAAATCTAAATCTTGGGATCATAGGCTTTTGTAAAGTAATTGAATAAGTCATTTCACAGATAAGAAAACTGAAGTCCAGAGAGGTTCAATGGTCTTTCTTTCCCTTCTGGATTCTCTTTAAACAACAAGCACTTACGTCTGGCATATTTAAAGGAAAGCCACATGGCTTGATTGGAGACACCTAAAATGGAACAGGGGACACGGTGGGACAATCAGGGAGTGATGATGATGAAGATGATGATGATGATGATAGCTAGTATTTATATAGCACTTTAAAGTTTACAAAGGGCCTTGCAAACAGTGCCTATATTTAACGAGGGGCTCAGGGCAGTGATGCTATTATTTTCTACCTGACAGAAGGACTTCATCAATATTCTCTCCCCCCTTTTAAGCTTCTTTTTATGTGTTATATACCCATCTCCCCGCTTCCCCCATAATCTCCTTGAGGGCAGGGACTGTCTTTTGCCTTTCTCTGTATTCTCCACACTTAGCACAGAGCCTGGCACATAGTAGGCATTTTATTAGGCACTTTTATTGACTATTCTCATAATAGTCCTCTATGGTAGGTTCTATTATTATTCCTTTTTAACAGACAAGAAAACTCTGCCCACTGCACTACCTCTAAAACTAGAGAAGCCAGATGGGGCGGGCTGTCATAGCTCTTCAAATACCCCTCAGTGTCCCAGTGGGGCAAAGACTAACTCATCCAGAGAGAGACAGGGAAGAGATGTCCAAAATGTCTCCAGAAACCTCAGACATGCTCGAAGGTCTTGGCATGAGAAGGGAGCGCCAGCTGGCCTCAGGAAAGGCTGTTCCCTGGATTTGGTAGATGGCAATATTGTACTCTCACTCAGATTCTTGGGTCCAGGCATCAAGACAGCTTGGACAGCCTTCAAGACCTTTCCTAACATCATAAGAAGAAGTAAGTGGGGTCAGCGTTTAAAGTCAGGTCCTTTGTCTCTAGAGCTAGAGGTCTTTTGACTCACTATGATACAGAAATAGAGGATGAGTTTTGGAATAGGCTTTAGAATACATGATAGAAGATCAGAACTGGGAGGGTTTTAGAATGTCAGAGCTGGGAGGGGCTTCCGAACAGGGAAGGTCAGGGCTTGGAGGGAGCTTAAGGCAGGGAATGTCAAGGGAACATGAAGGGAACATTAGAACATAGACTTCCATAACAGTAAGGAATTATAAGTTATAAAGCATAGACTTTTCAAGCTGACAGACCCTAGAACAAAGCACAAAGAATAATAAACCAGAAGGGACTATAGGGTATGAGATGTTACAGCATGGAGAGGCCTAAAACAAATTGGAAAGGATCATACTTCTTTTACTTTACAAATTGGGAAATGGAGGCCCAGGAAACAAAAATGACTCTCCTAAAGTCATCCAGAAAGTCAAAGTCATTAATTCTGGCCACTGTTTCATAGTAGACATGGGGTCCAGGTATGAGTAGCCCATAGGGTCTTTGGCTCTCAAGGTACTCGCCAAAAATAGAAACAAAAGGAGGCTCTTTACCCCCAGAAACAAGTAGGAAAACTGAGGAGACCTCAGCAACCTCTGTGGCTTTCTGATCCGCTCGGGAAGCCAAGCAGCCTAATACTAAGAGTTCAGCCCCATTGTTTTATGGGGCATTAATCTTGCTTCCATGTCAGAATGAAGTGCTTGGCTTGAGTCCACATGGTTTATCCATGCTGAGAGCAGCTTTATTGTCTCTTTACTTTGGCCCAAACAGCACCATCCTGCTAATTAAAGTGTCCTCTCTGCTTGAGCCCTCTGGGAGAGGAGACAGAGTTAGCACTCTAGGGTATGTGTCCTTTCTGGAAATGATGATCGCTTCCAAAGGTGATGACCTCAGCTTCCCCATTCCATTGCTCTTGCCTTCTTGGGTTCTAGTTTCCCTTTATTTGTCTTGAGTGGCTACTTGCTAAGATTTCTCCCAATTTGTAGTAAGAAAAGTGAGGATATTTGCACCTTAACCTAGAGAAAAAAATACTGCACTAGGAGTTACAAAATCCTAGACTTTGAGTGCAAAGGGCCCAGAGAGATCAGCTAATACAACCTAAACCTGAACCTAAAACTGAAATTCCTTCTAGAACAACTCCAATAAGTGGTTCTCCAGTTTCTGATTCAATACCTCCAGTGATGAGGGGCTCATCACCTCTCTAAACAGCCCATTCCATTTTGGGATAATTCTCATTGTTAGGTCTTTCCGCCATCCTTAGACCAAGCCTAAATATGACTTTTTACAATTTCTACCCATTCTTCCTTGTTCTGTCCTCTGGAAACAAACAACAATCCTAATCCCTCATCTAATGACAGCTCTTATAAATTCTTTGGGGATCTTTTATTTTTTTCAACAAAAAAGTTGGATCTTGCTAGCAGAGCTCTAAGTTGGAATTTTTATGGAGAGGTCAAGTGGTTTGAAAGGTATCTTTAGTAGGAAGGGAGTGCCTGATAACAGTGCAAGCTCGCTGTTGTGGGGGAGGGCAGCTTCAGGAGTTTAAACTTGGTAAAATCAGGAAGGACCTCCCCAAATTATCCTAGAATGCAAATTCTAAATAAGGTACCCTTTACATTAAACACCCTGGGACAGCACCCTATTCACACTACCTTAGGAATAGTTTTGATTGTTGGAAGCAATGTGGTGTCATGGAAAGTGGACAAGACAAGCATTTATAACCTCCTACCCCTTCTTACACTTTACTCTCTGCCACATACTCTTTTATCCATAGACATTGACCTCCCAGCTGTTCCATGAACAAGACCTTCCATTTCTCACCTCTGACATTCTTTCTGGCTGTCTCTCATGCCTGGAATGCCCTCCCTCCACATGTCTACCTATTCCTTGGTTTCCTTAAGTCCCAAATAAAATTCCACCTTCTATGGGAAGCCTTTCCCAACCTCTCAATTCTGCTGCCTTCCCTCTCTTACTCATTTTCTATTTATTTTGTACATAGCTTGTTTGTACATATTCGGTTGCCCATTGTCTCCACCATTAGAATCTCTTTGAGGTCAAGGACTGTCTTTTGCTACCTTTTGTATCTCCAGCACAGTGCCTGGCCTGGCATGTAGTATATAGGCTTAATAGATGTTTATTGACTGACTGACTTGAGAGACCTGCGTTCTAGCCCAGACTGTGATTATTTCTATTATATGACTTTGGAGATGTTGCTTCATCTATTTGGACCTTTTATCAATAAAATGAAATTAATAACATATCTGCCCCTGTACAGATACAGGGCCGTGTATCTTCACCAAGGAGATCATAGCTGTGAATGTTCTCTCAAAAGTCATCTCCACCACAGAAATTCCCCAACTGCCTTCAAGATGCACTCAAGCACCACCATCTATTAGCAGCTACCGGTGCCCTCTCCCCCTCCTAAACAACCTGATACTCAACTACCTTTTAGTTATTCTCTCTATATTTATTCTGACAAACTCCAACATGCGTTGTTTGTAAACTGAGAATAGGGATTGTCCCATACTTTGTCTTTGTTTCCCCAGTACTTAGGAACACAGTAAGAACCCAAAGGGTTTTTGTTGATTGGCAGACCAATCAGTATGACTTGAAGTTGGAATCACACAATTCAACTGCAAACCTTGATCCACTTACCTCTGTTCCCATGTCCTCTGCATTTTGCGTTGCATAGATGTGTATGGAGAATAGAAGTTTAGTGACTGGTAGAGAAAGTTATTTTGATGTTTGGAGAAATAGAAATCATTAGAGTAGTTGTTCATTGCAGGGGAAATTAACTTGTTGGAAGCCATGAAATTTGGCAATTAAAGAATGAGAATAAGCAGAATTCATACATCTCTGGTATTTGAGGGTGCTCAAAGTCATTAACCCATTCAATCCTCACATACCTGACAATTAGAACAGGGAAGGTAGATTATAGAAATGCTGTCCTCCCCTGACTCCCGTTGTACATATGGGGAAACTAAGGTACAGAGAAGGAAACTGACAACTCAAAGGTGGGCTGGTATATCTTTCACTAGCCCTGCTTCTCCTCCATTTCCTCCACTATTATGTCCCAGAATCACAGTTTTGTAGCTGGAAGAGACTTGAGACTTTCTAGTTCAACCTATAGCTAAAAAAACACTCTACCATGTTACAAAGAAAGGGTCTTTCATCTTCTACTTGAAGACCTCAAGTGAGGGGGAACTTATTACATCTTGGGACAGTCTGTTTCACTTAGTGATATTATTATTTTTATTGTATATTCTTAGCAAGTTTTTTCCAATCCAAACCAAAATTGATTGCCCTATAACTCTTGCTCCCCCACACCCCTCTCTACTCCTGATTCTGTCCTTTGGGAGTAAGCAGGAAAGGTCTAATTGAATGACAATTCTTCAAAGACTTGGAGATGATTGTCATGTCTGCCTTGAACCTTATCCTCTCCAGGCTAACAAGAACAGTTCCTTCAAACACACACAAACACACATACATACAAACACCCACATCTATGTAGTTGTTGTTTAGTCGTTTGAAGTCACATTTGACTCTTCATGACCCCATTTGAGGTTTTCTTAACAAAGATACTTGTTTACTATTTCCTTCTCTAGGCCACTTTACAGATAAGAAAACTGAGGCAAATAGGCTGAGTGACTTGCTCAGGGTCTGACAGCTAGTAAGTTTCTGAGGTCAAATTTGAATTTATGTCTTTCTGACTCCAGGCTTGGTGCTCTACATACTGAGCCACCAAGCTGGCCCAAATACATGTATACATACAGACTTATATATGTACATATATACATGCACTTGTAGGCATATACATATAAAGATGCAGATATATACACTGATAATTTCTCCAAGCTCTGGCACTTTGACTCAAGATGCTGAGTAGCTGGCATATAGGGGACAGGCTCCATATTCAGATCTCTTCCACATCAGCGTGTTTAGAGGCACAGTGCCCCAGAGATCTAGAAAATCTGCATAAAATATTTTGGTTCTCCTTTCATACCAGAGAAGAAGAAATTGTGCATATTTATGATATTAAAAGATAAAACATGTTGATATTATACAATACCATGTGTATATTTTATACATTTCTGAGTTTCTAAACTTTTTCTGTGTGGAATGTAGCATTCATGTGGCTTCCACAAAACAATCCCCAAAATTCCCATTTAATTTATTATGCTGACCTGTGATACATTGAGATTGCAATGTGGCAATTCATGACGTGGAAGGGATCACTGTACATTCCCTGCCAAACAACCATCCACACTGGTGACATAGTGAATAGGGTACTGGGCCTGAAGTCTCAGGAAGACCTGAGTCCAAATTTGACCTCAGGTATTAGTTACTAGCATGATCCTGGTCAAGTCATTTAACTTGTCTGCCAGAATTTCTTCATCTGTAAAGTGGGAATGATAACAGTACCTTCTTCCCACAATTGTTGTGAGGATCAGCTCAAACAATATAAAAAATAAATATATAAATATGAAAAATGCAAAACAATGTGTAGCCTGGTGCCTGGAGCTGTATTAGCAACCACACTAGCACACAGAGTGGCCTGCTAGCACAGATTCTTTGAATTGCTTTTAAAAGAAAGACAACTTCAAAGGGGTTAACAGTCCTTTTTAATTAAACATACATAAGTCATTCACTAATTTAGGGGAAAGCTCAACACTCTGAACATGGAGAAAATACAAACAGAAAATACAAGCAGAGAACTCCAACTGTCTGAACAAAGTAATGCAACCCACCTACGTACGCTACTAGATGGGGAAGCACCAACAACATCGGACTAGGGGGCTCTTAACAAACAGCTACTCAGAGTCCCATCCAGGGAATCAAAAGGTCCTTCTCATAAGCGAACCTCCAAAGCAAAATACCAAACTCCCAGTATACATAGTTTTCAACCAAAAGGCTCAGAATTGGAAGGCATCACAACCCATGTGACTCAGCACAGCTGTGAATTATCCTTCAGATATTTTCAATTTAGCCTGAGCCTAGGAAATTGAACTCAATAAAAAAAAAAAATCCCACTTTTCTTCTGCTTACATTCCACCCTTCCAGGATCGTGACTTTTACAACCTAACACTTAGCCTTTATAATCTTCCCAGGTGAACAAGAGATTGTTATGGCCATGGATCCTGGAATAAATAGAGGCATTAACATCCCTTAAGAAGTAGATATCAAATCAACATAATTCCTAATATAAAAGGAATAATCAGAATAAATACATACTGAATTTCACATTTTTAAAATATATAACATAACAACTTATTATGAGGCTTTAAACATATGGCTTTAAACAAACACAAAAGTATATAACATCAGAGAACTCACCATGCTTCACCCCTAGGTCACAGTCAATTCAAAACAAAATGTCCAAATAGAATCTTCTTGAAGGTGTGTCCTTTTCCCCATGCTGCCTTTGCAGGCTTCCACCTGGCACTCTTAGGTGCACACATGCTCGAATGAGTCAAAGAATCTTAACATTTCTCCAGCCCCTCACTTCCAACTCCTGAGGGTTGGCTGGGTGACAAAACCCAACAGAATGGGCCCCTGAGGTTTTGTCATTCTTCCCCCATCCCACCATAGACAACTCCAACCCTTGGGTTCCAATTCATCCTAGGGGAACTCAGAAGGAAAGCACACTCACTGCTTCTGCCTTGCTACAAAGTTTTTATATTGATCTGAGGTCAAGTTCTGAGCTCTGGATTACCTAGTTCACGGGAAAGGTCAGCACCCATAACATGGAGAAAATATAAGCAGAGAAACATAGAGAAATTAGCACATAGATTCAACAGACAGGGCTCCAATTGCCTTAACAAAGTAATATACACCAACATCTGAACAGTCAGGGTATGGGGGAGCTGCTCTTAACAAATGGCTACTCAGAGTCCCATCCAGGGAACCAAAAGATCCTTCTCATAAGTGAACCCCCCCAAAGAAAAATACCAGCCTCCCAGTATATATAGTTTTCAACCAATAGGTTCAGAGCCAGAAAGGCATTACAACCTGTGTGTCTCAGCAGAGCTATGAATTATCTTTCATATGTTTTCAATTCAGCCTGAGCCTAGGAAGCTGAACTCCAGGGAAAATATCAACAAAATCTCACTTTGCTTATGTGTACAGGCACATAACACTGGCTGCCACACCCAACCCTTTGTGGCTTGTATGTTTACCCATGGCTAAGTCTTGCTCCTATGTTAGGGTAACATCTTTATTTATAGATAGATAAGAAGTATCTCTTTCTGTTAGGCCATATCCCCAGGGTCAGGGGCTAGGCAAATCCCTCTGCTAGTATAGTTGCATCTGACTAAGCCAAGTCATTCTCCCCTTTCCCCACCCTCAACTGGATTTACCCCAGGATCTAGACTTCCTTGTTATAACTCTACAATATATGGACAAGGGAAGAGAGAATCCAACATTTCTTTCCTTCTTAATCTTAAACCTGTGTTGCTGGGCAAGAGAAGGGCCACACTGAGCCAAAGGATTTTCTTTTATTCCTCTTGGAAACAGTTTGCCATCCTGCCCATTCATCTCCCTGCATTCTGTGCATTTTCCCTGCATCACAGTCCTGAGCCTCCCTTCCCTGAGAATGCATCTTTTCTGTCTGCCTGATTGATTATGAAAGTGAACCTTTCCCTCCTCTCTTTTTTAATGAACTCATGCCCCATTCATGGCATTCAGAAAGAAAGTCTAGAGACTTTCAAAGATCCTAGCCACCAAGCAGTCTAGGAAGCTATGTGGGCCATGAGGTAGGCAACTGGCTGATGAGAAAGAGGTGATAGTTACCAGATGGATCAATGAGACTGGTAGCTGGTCTGTGCCCACAATGAACCTTGCCATACATTTCCACTGGTAGCTGTCTGGATTGCCTTAGGAATACTTTCTCAGGAGCACCGATACCAGTTTGGAGGAGGTCAATGAACCCTGGAGTGCCAGTCTAGAAACCATGGATTCTAGTGTAAATTCTGCTATTAGCTAGCTGTGCAACCTTGGGAAAATCACTTTCTCTCTCCTAACCTTGATTGACTCTTCTATATAAAAGAGGGATGGACTGGATGATCAGTGTGGTATACCATAAAAGGACACTGGATTTGGATTCAGAGGGTCTAGCTTTAAAAGCCAGGTCTGCTTACTAGCTATGTGACCTCGGGCAGGTCATTACCCCTAAATAAATTTCAGTTTGCTTTTTTATAATTCAGTCCAACAAACATGTTCAAATATCTCCTAAATGGGCATCTATTACATTAGATTGTAAGAGGAGGGAATGTCTTCACCTTTATTTGTACATCTGAGCACAGTGCCTAGAAAATAGTAAATGCTTAATAAATGCATGTTAATTGTTGTTCATTAGGAATTATCTATATATTGAGAAAACTGCCTCTATTAAAACAAGGTACTGGAAGATGACGTCAGAGATACCTTTCATGCTTGAGTGGTTAGGACTTACTGTCTCTCATGCATAAATTTGATGCAGTCCCAGAATTCTCTACAGTGTTCCCAGCCCCAGTGTGTGGAATAATAACCATAGACAATATGTCTATAGGAATGTAAAGTTTACAAAGCATTTTTTCTTGCAATACCTCTACAATGATAACAGCAATAGACTACTATGACTGTCTTTTCAGTCACCATCATACTCTGCTTCTTTTGTTGCATTATGTTTTTTTTCTTTCCTAAGCTTAGATGAATGAATGAAGACAGAATGGGCTGGATTATGACCTTGCAAGCTTCAAAAGACCCAAAGAGATATCAAATTGTGTTCCCTTTGAACAATGAATGATAACACAAGTACGATCAGGGAGATGATGACATGACTTGCAGTTGACTTGGATTTGAGTGAGGGAGGTTGGTGCAAGGTCATCAGCCTCACTTTCTCCTCCAGAGTCATCTGGGTCCAGGGGTCAGATATAGATCAAGATGACTAGAGATGGCCCATTATATCACAGGTTCATAGATCTGCATCATAGAAGGAAAGGCAACTTTTGAGGGGTTAACAATAACTTTAATCAAGCACATGTATCATTCCTTTAACCAAGTACATGTATCATTCAATTAGTTCAGGGGAGTCAGCACCCTGAGCTTCAAAAAAAATATAGAGTAATCAAAAGATCAACGGACATGACTTCCTCTTCCTGAATTCAACAGACAATTGGACCCCAACTGTGTGATCATAGTTACCAGAGAGGGAAGCACTGACATCTGAGTTTCAAAGCCCAGAGTGGGTGGTGCTTCTTAAACGAGTCCTCATCTGGCACTCAAACCTTCTTACAATAACTAAGCCTCGAAGTGAAACACTACTCTCAGAGTATTTATACACTTTTTAGAGCCAGAGGGCATAACTCTCTGACCAGTGGCTCAATAGAAAAAACAAAATGTACTTGGGACCCTCCTACAAAACAACTTCCCTAATCAAGCTTCCCCCAACAGGCAGGCCTATCAATGGGTGGGGAAGATCTTCTTTAATCATATTATTCAAACCCAGGCACTTTTAGTAAAACAGAAACAGCAAAAGATTCTAATCTGATTGCCATTACACAGTGGGAGACCTCTTTTCAAGTTCTCACTTTCAGGGATGCAATATCCATTCTCTTTAAGAAGTGAATCAAGGCATGGCCACTTTTAATCTCCTCCCACTTTCTTCCTCTCCCCTCCCCTCTCTTCTCCTCTCCTTCCCTCCCCTCCCCTGCTCTCTTTTCCCCTTATCAGAGGGTATTCTGCCCAAAGGAAGGGAAATTTTGATGACCCAAAGCTACTTAGTTAACTTGGGGTTTACTGGCTAGATTTCTTTCTCAAAGACCAAGCCTTAAATCCAATTCACTCTGGAGCTCTTGGATTGGACAACAACAGGTTCCTGCCCAAGCATCACTTTATGGTTTTTTGGGGCCTCCTGACTCAGAATGAATGTAAACAGTAACTGTTTCCCTTTTCATCAGCAACCCTGAGGATCTTCTCAGGGATGTTAGAGGGAGGAAATGGAGGAAGGTTGCAGGGGAATTAAGGGGAGTATTAAAACAGAGAATATCGGAACTGGGAGAGGCCTTGGGATAGGGAATGTTAGGGCTGGGAGGGGCCTTAGAAAGGGAAATGTTTGAGCTGAGAGGGGCCTTAGAACAGGCAATGTTGGCTTTGGAAGGGCCCTTAGAGGACTATCTAGTTCAATCTCTTCACTTTAAAAAGAAAAGCACAAGTGAGGGGAAGGGAATTTCCTAAGGTTACACCGAGTTAGAAAAATTGATTAGCAAGTAAAAGGCAAGAACTCCAGTCCTTGTGTGTATGCCTGCTTCTGTGTTTCCAATAAAGTATGACTGCCTGGTTACAATTCTCCAGGGCAATCTGAGCTTTCCCAGACAGCCACATGGTCAGTTTCTCAGTTAGACCATTAGCCCCATCCCTGCTAGACCTCTCAGCTCCCTCCAACCCTATTTCCAGGAGTCCAACTGCTCAGGAATCCAAAAACAGTCTACAGTTTCACAGCTAACTTTTTAATGAATGCAAAGTCTATGCCATTCTATGATATTTTCCTGGTCTTATTGCAAGGAAATGGGAAGCAAAGTGTACTTTATTTGAATTCTGTGACCTTTCCAAACACATGCTAGCTTCTAGTTTTATTCTTTCACAGTAGAACTTCTAAAAGCCCATGTGGTTTCCAAGGGGAAAGGAGATGAGCTTTAGAAGAAGAAGGTTTGGATTGGATTTGGCCAATCTGGTAGCTTGACAGGAAAACATTTACTCATCATTCACTATTGTCACACGTCAATGACAGGATCTAAGTCTGAAAAGGACCTTATATAACCTCCAGAGTAGGAAACTAACACTCAGAGAGAGACTATGTGCCTTGATCAAAGTTGCATCCAAATAAATTTAATGATTGTTTATTTTTTGTTGTTGAGTTTCAGTCATGTCTGGCTCTCTGTGACTCCATTTGGGATTTTTTTCACATAGATAACTGTAACACTTTGCCATTTCCTTCTCCAGCTCATTTTACAAATGAGGAAACTGAGACATATGGAGTGATTCAACTTACCCAGGGTCACAGTCCTCACATTTGAATTCAGGTCCTCCTGACTCCAGAGCCAGCCCTCTATCCACTGCAACACCTAACTACCCAAAACATCGATTAAGCACTCACTATGTGAAAAGCACTGGGGACACAGAGACAAAACTGATCATGCCTTCAAGGAGCTAACATTGTATTGAGGGAAAGGAGTCTGTGCATTGTTATATAATTCTAACTAGGCACAAAGTTATCAGTCAATCATCAAGCACCTATGAAGTGCATATATGTGTTGTGCTATGCTAAAAGCTGGAAATACAAATAAAAATTAAATATTCTCCATAGAGTATATTCTGATGTGGTCGACAATACATATGTATCCTAAAGCACATACATACAAGTTAAGAGCATATAGAAGACACATACAATGTAAATTCAAAGTCAATCTGTGTGGAAAGGTCCTAGCAGCTGGGTGTGTATGTGTGGGTGGAGAGGGCTGCGGAATAGGGTGCTGCCTGAGCTGATTATACAGATTAGAAGAGCAGAGGGTATGAATACCTGGGGTGGGAACCAGCAGGAGCAGGTGACACCTAAGCTGTGCTTTGAAGAGGTAGAGATTCTAAAAGGGTGACCATAGCAAAAGTAACAAAGGGCTGGTCATTGAAAGCCTAGTCCTAGGGGGTATGTGTCAGGGTCTGGATGATATAATCCTCTAAGTAGACGGTTTATGGGGCTGCTTCTGGGAATGCCTGATGGGAAGGCTTTACTCTCCACTTCAGACCATGTGAAGATATTTCTCGACTATTTCTGTCTCCTTACTGTGTGATAAAGAGTGCTGACTGAATGCTAACCTAGGACCTCATGTACACATGAAATGCTCTAACATCTCAGACTCCTATTCCTCTCTGGCATCCCTTTCCAGAAATATTTTAAAAACTGCTGCTGGACAGAAAACTCACCCTGCAGTTCCAGTCTCACAATAGAGTCTTCTTTTCCCAGGTTGGGAGGAAATGCAGCTTTAAAATCTTCAGAAATTTGAGATTCTGCTCAGGGCAGCTAACCCAAGCCTGGCCAGAAGTACCATGGCACAGATATGAAGGGATCACCTAGAACAGGGGAGGGGAATTCTCAGCCTTGAGGTCACATGTAGCCTTCTAGGTCCTTGGGTGTAGTCTTTCGACTGAGATCAAGTTTGACAGAACAAACCCTTTTATTAAGGGGATTTGTTCTGTGAAGTTTGGATTCAGTTGAAGGACCACACTTGAAAACCTAGAGGGCCGCAAGGCCACAGGCAGTAAATGGTGGAATCAACCTTTAAGTGCAGATCTGCTTACACCAGACTCAGAGTTCTCCTAACTTTACCACAATGCACCATCATATCACATTAGTTATTCTGTTTCCAAATGCAATAATCTATTCAACTATTTTTCAATTGCCAAATATTTCTATTTTTCTACCTTTTTTCATGTAATAAATGATTAAAAAATGGTGAGGTTTTTGAGTGCAGTACCAATGATAGAAGATGACTGTCACCTGAAAATCAGCATATTTAAATTTCATTGTAGTTGTTCAGTCTTGTCCAACTCTTTATGAACCTATCTGGGGTTTTCTTCCTAAGGATACTGGAATGCTTTGCCATTTTCTTATTGAGCTCATTTTATAGATGAGGAAACTGAGGTAAACATGATTAAGTGGTTTGCTTAGGGTCATACAACTAGTAAATATACTAGACCAGATTTGAACTCAGGAAAATGAATCTTCCTAACTCCAGGTCCATTTGTTTATGCACTATAATGGCACCTAGTTGCCCTATGGCTAAATTCAGACAAGCTCATTACCAGGTTGGCCACAGGGTGTGTTTGCGTATGTGGGTGTATGTGTGAATTTTTGGCCACATCCATTCTCAAAGAAAATCATTAGAATGTGACCTTTTTGAGAGTAGGAACTGTTTCAGTTCTTTATCATTGTAGTCTCCAGTGCCTAGCAGAATGCCTGGTGCATGGTTGGTTGGCTGGTTGGCTGTTGTCCTTGATTCTTGAAGAGGACCAAAATGACATCACTATGGTCAAGTTTCAATGTGTCTGACTGTGACTGATCAGACCAAAACAAGCTCAGAATGCTCTACCACAGATCAGGCACAAAGAGTTCATGTGATTATTCTAGGTGGATACTATAAATTTGCACATCTTGTGTTTTCTTTGAGCTGTTTCAATTCTGCTTTGCTCATAGAACACAGTACCTTCTCTGATGTGGGCTCAATGCTGAGCAATCCTGTACCAGTGTCTCCCATGTCACGCAATCAATTCCAAAGTTCTTGAGAGAGACGTTGAGCCTGTCCTTGTATCGCTTCTTCTGACCACCACATGAACGCTTGCCCTGTGGGAGCGCTCCATAAAATTATCTTTTGGTTACATAGTAGATGCTTAATATATGTAGAAAGGTTATAATCTGCAATGAAATTACAGATTCTTAAAGTATTGAAGCATATAGAAGGATGGATAAATGAGGAAATCATTCTTGAGCAAATTTCCTTCTCTAACATATTTTTGATGGAATTAATGTGTTGAAACATATTTGGTTTTGGTCAATATATTGCCAGATGACTCTCCAAAAACAAATCTACTTTTCTGCAATAATATCAGCAATGTATGAGTTCATCTGTTTAACCACAACTCTGTTATGTGCTATGTATGGTTCTAAAGATATTCAGATTTAGCCTAATGCAGTAATAGGCAAGGTTCATTAATCTCAGCAAAATTTGTATTTTAATCCATTAGATAAAGTTGAGTAATACCCATCCTATATGGTCCCATGATCAGTGAGTTGTTTGTCACTCATTTTCAAAGAGGACAGGTGATGTCTTGACTTATGCATGAATTGGATTTGAGTGAGGCAGAGTTGCACATAGTCATCAGGCTTACTTTTTCTACCAATGTCATTAAAGTCCAGTGTCAGGACAAAAGTCAAGATAATCAATGATGGCCCAGGAGGCAGTGTGGGTCTTCCCATTCCAGTTTATTTATTTTATTTATTTTTTTTATTAAAGGGGTTATCCCTTGAGTAATTTAAAGAAGTTTATTCATTGAATGGGTGTATCTCACTCAAAGTAAGATTGTGGTAAGACCTTAACCTGAAAGGGCTAGAGTCTCACCTTGAATCCTGGGCCATTTCTAGTCATCCTGAGGAGTATCAGGCCACTGGACCCAGATGACTCAGGAGAAGAAAGTGAGGTTTGTGACCTTGCACAGCCCTCCCTCACTCAAATCAAAGTCAACTGCAAGTCATGTCATCATCTTGATGTCATGGCCCTCTTCGAGAACAAAGGACACACACAAGGAGGCAGTAGATGATGACCTCGGTGTCTTCGGTGTCTGACCAATCTCTAAGCGCTCCACAGCACCTGCTTCAGTCAATTTCATGGCCCTTGGAACAAATTGTTCTCATCTGCCTATTCCAAGGTGGAAGCTTTCACATGCTTGGGGCGGACACCCCCTTATCTCACCAAGAGATTTGAGGCCCTTCGGTTACTCTCCACCTGGTTTAACCTGTTAGTCAAAAGGGTGCACTAGGATTGACTGCTACACATGCCATAGTTTCTTGAATTCACAGGAAAGAGCTGGGTGGCAGGTACACACCAAAGGGAGATGAGCATCCCAGAAAGGGCTCATTAACCCCTGAACACCCCAACCAGTGAATATAATATTGTGGAGTTTAGGTACCTCAAATAGTATAAAGCAAGCTTTAGAGACCCTCAGAGTATATTTCTACTGGGCACATCTTGTACCCAATTCAATGTTTACTCTTTAAATACCTGCAGATTGTAATTATCTTCAGGTCCTATTTGAAACTTGCTTAAGGGTATGGTTAGCTTAAAAGGATTTGATTTGCATATAGCCCCCAGAGCTAGGACGCTGAGGAGCAGAAGTAAATCTCTAGAGCCACTGGAATAAAAGATTGCTTTGAAAAACCTCAGGTTGGTATGATAAGATATGATTCCTTATCCAGACTTCCCTGATTGGGACAGAGCGAGTCACAGTGATCTGCCCTCTCCTCTGGAGGTAGGGGCAAGGGTGATGCACCCCAGGTTTGCTTCCTGTTCCTCACTTTCTAGTCACTTCTAAGCCCCTTGCAAGCTGGCTTTGATCTTTACAATTCCACCAAGCTGGTCTCTTCAAGTCTCTTTGACACTTGTGTATGTGACACTGGCAAAGTACTCACTCAATACAGTACCTGGCATACAGCAAAGGCATAATAAATGTTTTATCTAACTATCAAAACAACCGTCAAGTACCTAATGAGCCAACAGGTACTAATCTAAATATTTCCTTCTTTCCTTCCTTCCTTCCTTCCTTCCTCTCACATGTCAGCACCTGTTCTATAACTTGTAATCCTAGAGAATTCCCTTGAGATATTGAGAGGATGTGATCTCTCTAGCATGGCACAGTTAGTATGTGTCTGAAATCAAATGTGAACCCAGGTCTTTCTGACTCCAAGGTCAGATTTCTCTCCCAAACACCATAGTCCAATGGGTTGGATGTCTAACTACAAAAGTGAGACAATCTCTTCTCCCAAGGAGCTCATCTTCTGCTGTAACAGTCCCACAGGATAAGGAGGAGCTGGCTAGATTGTCACTTGCAATAATGGAGAGTGGGCCCATACTTATGAGAGCACAGACCCATTGAAGCATCATTATATAACCAAACAAGAGATGCTTTTTGTTGCTGGAAGAATCTAAATAAATAGCTTTGCCTTTGCTCTGGTTTCCTTCCAGAATTGCAGCCTACTCGCTTATTCTCTCACTTACTTTGAAGGCCCAGGAGGTTTGGAGCCTCCCAAAAAAATCAGGTCAGGTTTGCTGAAATCTGTTTCCAGCAGAATCCATTTCCCCGTGGGCTTTAAAAGTGCCGAACAAAACGGAAACCAGAAAGAGGGAACGTTGTTATCAAAGGAGCCAATGATGGAGACTGAATGAGCCTTCCTGATAAAGCCACATCAAAGATAAAGATGGAGGAAACAAGTTTGTGAAGCACAGATAGACGGCCTTCTGATGCATGGGCATGGAGTGGCTGACTCACCCAGAGAAAGAGATGTTGCCTCTGTCAGTATTTACACACAGCACAGAAGAGAAGGGGAGGTTGCTGTCTTCCAGGGAGAATGGGATCAAGATAGCTTTGACTTATCTTGATAAAAGGGGGTCAGGATGTTGGGTTTTTTCCCATTGAATGATCCAGACAATTTTTAATTCTCCAAGTCCCTTTGTGTAAGTAAATACAACCGCAGAGCCAGCTGAGGACCAAGCTTATCTTTTGTAATTGCAAAGCTATCCTTTTTTTGCAGAGATATAACAATATAACCATTTAATAGTGGCTCTTTAAACATTGCGGATAACTTTGTCCTTGTTTGGTCACTGTTCAGTCACGTCCATGGGGTCTTGTGCTTTTCCCATTTGGGGTTTTCTTGGCAAAGATGCTGTTCCTTCTCCAGCTCATTTTACAGATGAAGAAACTGAGGCAAACAGGGTGAAGTGACTTACCCAGGGTCACACAGCTAGTAAATTTGTCTGATGCCAGATTTGAACTCGGGTCTTCCTGACTCCAGGATCCATGCTCTGTCCACCTAGGGGCAATCACTTAATAGACATCATTTTTCCTTTGATCCTTATACTAACTGTGAGACAGATTCTATAGAAATTGTCTCCATTTTACAGATGATCAAACTGAGGTCAAGAGGGGAAGTGATTTACTCAGAATCACACAGTTGGTGTGTGAGGTAGCTTTTAGACTCAAGTCTTCTGACTCCTAGCTCAAAACACCATACTATCTCTCTACTTGCCTATTCTGTAAACCTTCCATCTTGAAGACCCTTGGACTGTGGAAGTAGAATACTGTACTGAGAGTCAGTAAGACCTGTGTTTGAGCCCCACATCAGTCATTTTACTAGGTAAGTGGCCCTGGGAAAGTCACTTTACCACTGTTTGCCTCAGTTTCCTCAACTGTAAAATATAATGAATAATAACATCTTTCTCCCAGGAAGACCAAATGAGATGGTAATTATGAAGTGCTTAGTAGAGTGCTTTGACACATGGTAGGCAACATATAAATGCTAGCTACAACTAGTATTATTAATTTTTAAGCCTTATCTGCAAAAAGATTTGATAAGATCCTTTCCAGCTTTAAAATGGTATTCTTAGTATCTTGGTGAGGAAATATTTCTGTGAGGTGATTAGTAAAGAAATGGAATAAGTATTTAATTTCTCTGGGCAGGGTACACTCCCAGAGGACAATGGGAGATGGACCTGATATTTCTAAAATGATAAGTTGGACTAGATTGTCTAAAGTCCCTGAGACAGTGTATGTTTTATGTATTGGGGGAAGGGGATGGAACAGAGTTCTCCTCATCAGATTGAGGAGTTCCTAAATCAAGGTGATGAAATGAAAAGATGTGGATCATTGTTTGGAGGTAGCTAAATAGTATCTCACAACAGGAATATGGAGATGTCCCTGGAGCCTCGTTGATAGGACAGTTGGAGTTCCTATGGACTGGCTGGTTAAAGATCATTCATCCTGAGTCAGAAACTGTAAATGCAAGCTGAATTTATTCTCTTGCGTTATCATTCGTAGCACTCCATTTTTCCTTGCATCTTCTTGGTACACCAAGGGATATGGAAGGAGATTGCCCCAGCCCTTCACTCTCTCTTGCACACACACACACACACACACACACACACACACACACACACACACCCCTCCATTCCTCCAGAGAAATCTGCAGAAGCACAGAGCCTGAGAGAAGATTTTGATGACACTATACCTGAACCACAGCTTCCTGTGTAAAGGAAAGAGGTTTTTTTTTTTAATTTGTTAGGCAGAGTAACTCGAGAATCTAGCTTTCCTCACCACTTCCTCATCAGTAGCCTCAAATTGGAGCTTATTGTTCAATCATATTCAACTCTTCATGACTCCATTTTGCATTTTCTCAGTAAAGATACTGGGATCATTTGGCATTCCCTTCTCCAGTTCATTTGACTGATAAGGAAACTGAGGCAAGCAGGGTTAAACGTGACTTGCCGAGGGTCATACAGCTATAAAGTGTCTATGGTTGGATTTGAACCTATGAAGATGTCTTCCTGATTCCAAATCCAGTGCTCTAGCTGCTGTACTACCTAACTGACCCCATATTTGAAAGTTCTTGGAGTTAAAGAACTACACGACTAGATATTCTAGAGAGAGAGATCTCTTTATGCAGGGTACTCCTTGGGGAAAGCAGGAGACAGTCCACATAATTCCTGTACAGAATCCTATCGATAAAGCAAAGACAGTAACTTATTTGGATAGTTTTGATGGAAAAGAGAATGACTTTTTTTTAGCAATCTGAAAAGGCTGTTTACCTTCCAAGCGGATTCTAATCCACAGAACGACATTAGTAGTAGTCATAGCTAAGCAATAGCTAGTATTTCTATAGCATTTTAAGCTTTGAAAAGTACCTGGAAAATATCAACTCATTTTTTCTTCATAAGAACCCTTGGAGGCAGGTTGTGTTATTGTACCCATTTTATAGATGAAAAAATGGAGACAGACAGAGGTTAAATAACTTGCCTGGGGTCACACAGTTAGTAAGTACTTAAGGCTGGATTTTAAATCTCAGGGAGGTGATCTCTGTTGAAAAGATGGACCGTGAGAGTTGACAGAGGGTTGCCTTGACAGTAAATCCAAACTTGGCTTTCTACCAGGAGGAACTGATAAGCTGTTTGCTTCTATAATAATTCATGGACTCCTGTGAGCCCTTAACATGTATTTTATCTAGGGTAAAATGACTGCCCTAAAATGCCCAATAACCAGACTGTATGTGGAGTGCAAGCGTAAAATTTGGAGATCCTGATACCCACATTTGGGGAATATAGAGTATAATACCTAGGGTTGAGTTTTGGAGATTTCCCTATATTAACTCAAGGTAGAGAAAGGCAAAAAGCCAGAAGGAGAAAATGACATACTCTCTGCCAAACACTGTACTAAAGGCTTTGTAAATATTGCTTCATTTAATATTCACAACAACCCCAGGTGGTGGGGAATGTTACTATCCCCATTTTACAGATGAGGAAAATGAGGCAAACAGATTAAGTGGCTTTGCCCAGAGTCATTTAGCTAGATTTGAATTTGAACTTGAGACCAGCTTTGGATTCAGGGCTTCCTGACTCTAGAACCAAGACATTATCTATTGCCACCAAGATCAGTCATGGTTCATGTGAGATCAGAGTCTTAAGGGTGTGTGTGGGAAGGCTACTGAGTCACAAGTTTCATGTTATTTTTAGGTTCTTTTTAGTTCTATGATATTTACTAGCTCTAACATTCTATGTTCATTGATTTTAAAATTTTATTTTTCACATTCTATGTGTAATGTTTAATATTTCTCCTAGTTCGGTCATTCTCTGTTACAAGCACTGACAATGTATATATTCTCAGTTCTCTTTCTTCTTTGATATCTTCTAAGATCCCTTCCTTTTCTAAAGGACCATTCTATGTTCTAATGTCCTCCCAATTCTGACATGTTAAGATCCCTCTCAGCTATCACATTGTCTGTTCTAAGGTTCATTCCATAACTGATATTCTTTATTCTGTTTGCAGATATCATCCAGGTCTCATGTTCTAGGTTCTATAATTATAAATTTCTTTCTAGTTCTGATTAGAACTAATTTTGTGATTCTACCATATCTAAAAATTTTATGCTATTTTATGACTATGTCTGAGGAGGAAAAAATGTCTACTTATATTCCAAATTAAGGTCTTTTCCTTAAATGGATACATTTTGAGGTTCTGATCTTACTATTAGCATACAGGTCAAGACCTCAGTGGATCTTATCCATGCAGTGACTCCCTCTGCTAATTTAATTCTTGTTCATAGCTTTTTATGGGTTCTCTATAGAGACTCTGTACACTTTTTCCCTAGGCTTGGAGTCAGGGAGACCTGGGTTTAACTCCTGCTTCAGACACTTACCAGTGATGTGACCCTGGGAAAATCACCTAACCTCTCTCAGACTCAGTTGCCTTTTCTGTAAAATGGGGGTAATGATAGCATCCATGTCCTAAGGTTGTTGTGAGGATCAAATGAGAGAATATTTGTAAAGTGTTTTGCAAACCTAAAGTGCTACATAACTCTTAGCTTGATGATGAAGATGAAAGTGATGAAGGCAGCCTCTCTGTCCCTGGTACTATCCAAGGTGCTGGAGACACAAAGTTTAAAAAAACAGACCTTACCTTCAAAACATTTACCTTCTAAGTCTTTGACTGTTCCATGGATGCCAATGTAACATTCTGACTGATTGTCTATGACTGTCTATATAAATAAATATAGAATAATATTACTGGCTCTCATGATATATATCCTTTTTCTTTTGTCAGTGGATGTTTTTAGTCTTGTCTTTTACACCACCATTTGCACAACCATTGTCAGTAATGACATAAAGAGATAGAACCCTAGGCTAAGCCATCTGATTCCAAGTTAAATCATCTTCCTCACTTGCTATACCTATATCCTATATCCATTTGATATAGGTTTGCTAGTTGATTATTCCATAAGGCCTGTATCCTTTTGAACTACAGCATCCATCCAAATCATTTGTACTATTGTATACTTCAAAGGTATTCCTACCCAATTATAGGGTACTCACAAATCCTCCGAATAAGCCAGTTTGCCATGGGGGTCCCTTATATTGGATTGGAATCATAGTGTGGAGGCAAGCAGAGGGCAGAGCCAAAAGCAAAGGACTTTGGATCCACTATAAAGGACCCACTATAAAGAATGCTTGATGATTTCATTCAGTTACTGAACTGTAGCCCAGAAAATAAATATGTGAGAGTTTTTAATTAAAAAAGATGGAATATATATGAGAGTATTATTCATTGACAGAAGGCAGAGTGTAGGAGAAGAATATTTTCATATTGCACATGTCGGAGATTTTTCCAAAATAAAAACATTTTTTCAGGGCATTCTATATCAATTGTCTAAACCTATTTGTATTCCTTTTCTTTGAAAGGGATGTATGCTTTGTGTAGTTGTTTTCTTAAAGCAGGAATATTCATTTTAAAGATCTACCTTCCCTAACTTACATAATCCCATTGGTGTAAAAAAATGGTGTCTTGCAGGGATGTGATAGTGTTGTTAAGTTTGATTACAATTTTGTCATACGTGAAGAACTAGGTTTTTTGTTGTTTTTCACATAAGACCCTCCATCACACATGGCACAGTGCCACAATGATACATGTGTATCATGCATGGCCTCTGAAGCATGTGTCACATATGTTATCTCCACATCTTGCATGGATTGTCCCCATACTTATAATGCCCTCCATCTTCACCTCTTCCTTCTAGACTCCCTAGTTTTTTTCAAGCTCATCTCAAGTATTAAATCCAATATTCTGATGCCCCTGGGTGCTCATACCATGCCTTCGTCAAACTAGCTTGCTTTATTTTGTATCTACTTACATGTATTCATTGCCTTCCCTTGTAGAATATAAACCCTGGAGGGCAAGAATGATTTCATTTCTGTCTTTGAATCCCCCGTGCTTAGCACAGTGCTGGCTCACAAAAAGCACTTTTAATAACATTTTATTGATGGATTGCGGGAAGAAAGTAGTTTGAAAATCTTTTAGTACTAAGGAAATGTGTGTTCTTCTTCTTATTAACCATAGTTCCACAAGAGAATATCAGGTCAAGTTCATTTTCATCCAAGGATCACTCACTTTGTCATCCAGATCTCTCTGTCACATCTCCTGTTGTCACAATATCTATAGTTCAAGAAACACTGCAGGACTCTCAAAAAGGGCTGACTACTTTGTGATCTGGGGCTAGTGTCATCACTTAGGAAGTGAGTCAGCACTAACTTCTCTGTTCTGAGTCATGCCTTGCTTCACAACTTGACCAATAGAGTGAAGAGCTTTGGAAATTAAGTTTTCTGATGCTTAGGAGGAGGGGTGGAACCCCTGAGCACTGGGACACTTCAGCTTTAGTCAACTCTTGCAGATGCCAGGAAACCCAGGCTTGGGGGACAGAATTGATCCAAGGACAAATAATGGAGTCTACCATGTTTATATGACTGTGGTCCCTAGACTCCCAATTCTGCACCAATTTCTCCCTTCAAAGATACTTACTTAGATTCTATTCCTCTCCCTCCCCCTTCCCTCCCTCATCATGGTTTCCCCCATTATCTAACAAAATCTACCCTGAGAAAAGGTTCAGAAAGGCTTAGGTTTTGTCCTGGCTTAAGAACTGGATGGGATCCCAGGGAGCATTTACTCCAACCTCTTTATTTTACAGAAGACATTGAGATCCAAGGATGTGCAAATTGCCCCAAATCATGCAAAAATTAATGTCAGAAGTGAATGAACCCAAATCCTCTGGTTCAGAGGTAGAGCTCTCTTGACTTGACCACACTGTCTTCAGTGGTAGGCACTGTGATGTTGGGCTTAACCTAACTTAACATTACTTAATACTTAACATTTCCTTATCCATGAACTTGGAAGAGACATAGGGCTATGGCAATAAAATTCAATTCAATATTAGTTATTAAACACTTACTATGTTTGAATTCCTTTCCTAGATGTGGGAGAGAGAAAAAAAAATTAAAATCAATCCTTGTTCTCAATGGACTTAAAGATGAAAATGGTCCTGCTCTCAGGGAGCCCATAGTCTAAAGGGGGAGAAACGTGCAAACAACTAGGTACAGAAGATATGTTCTCAGGGTAAATTATAGATGATGAAAGGAGTGTGAAAAAGAATGAACAAACATTTATTAAACATCTATTTAATACATATTATTTGATCCTCATGGCAATTTTTCAAGATATTTGCTATTATTATATCTATTTTCTGGCTATGGAAACTGAGGCAGATAGAGGTTAAGTGACTTGCCTAGGGTCACCCAGCTAGTAAGTGTCTGAGGCCAGATTTAAACCCAGATCTTAATGACTCTTGGCCGAGTGTTTTGTGCCCCCAGATGCCTTTAGAGAAGGCATTAGCTTTAAGAAAGCTCAGGAAAAGCTTCTTGCAGAAAACGAGTTATTGCATAGATCCCATTGGGCAAAGCCCCGGATCAGCTGATGAAGTCCTACAAACTGTTCCCAGATTGAAGTTGGTGGTACTCTTTTTGTCTGAGCTCCATTTAATATGTTCTAATGAGCCCTTGATCTCTGCAGGTAGGAGGATGGGAGGAGATTCTACCCAGTCACAGATGTCTCCTTAACCTCCACTTCAGGCTAATTATTTCTCCCTCACTCCTTTGGTCATCATCCAGATTATAGAGAGTTGTGTTTATTCCGGAAATTGAACTTTGTTATTAATAGAACAACTGCAGAAGACCAGGCAGGAGGTAATAAGATGTGATAAAATTGGTTCTGACTTAGGTCATTCAATATCAGCTTCCCCACCAACATAGCTGTGCATGGACCCACGAGAGCTAAGGAACTCTAATATTTCACTCTCTTTACTACTCAGGAGAGAAATAGGTAGTGATGGTTATTCTGCTCTGGATTGGAAAGCAGAGACCCTAGGTCTGAAGCCCCTCTCTGATGCTCACTGGCTGTCGGTCCTTGGGGACTTGCTTCCTCTCACCTGACCTCAGTTCTCTTCTACAAAATGGGGGGATGGGAGCAAATAAACTCTATTGCTTCCTCCAAGACTGGATTTCATCATTAATCACTCAAATTTGCACAATTATAAGATTTTTCTAATCACTTTGAATATTTAAAATAAGTCTTCAAATGGATCTATATTTCCACTGATTTCCCTCTACCTATACACATAACAATAACGAGAGTTAGTATCTTGATAGCATTTTAAATTTTGGAAAACATTTTTTATATGTTATCTAATTCATCCTTACAACAACCCTGGGAGGTAGGTGATGTTATTTTTTCCCATTTTACAGATTAAAAAACAAACAAAACTGAGGTAGACAGAGGTGAAGTGACCTAGCTGCCTCTTTAAACCTTAAAGCACTAAATCTAAGATCATCTCCTGAATCCTAGACCATCACCAATTGTCTTCACTTTTGTCTTATCACTGGACTTTAGTAACTCTGGGAAAAGACAGAGTAGCTTTGCTTCACTGAAATACAATTCAGAAGAAAGTAAAGACATCACTCGTGATGCCATTGTCCTGTTCAAAAATGAAGGATGATGGGCAGCTAGTGGTGCAGTGGATAGAGCACTGGCCTTGGTGTCAAGAGGACCTCAGTTCAAATATGGCCTTAGACACTTACTAACTGTGTAACCCTGGGCAAGTCACTTAACTTCTATTTACTTCACTTTCCTTATCTGTATAAGGGGAATAATCTACCTCATCTACCTCTTAGGATTGTTGTATTAAAAAGTAGAACTTCTAGCACTACTTAAATGTTCCTACTATGATTATATAAATTATAGGGAGGATGGTGAGGATGATTGCCCATTCCTGGAGACTGTCTGCTAGGTCTTCCTGTAAGTTCATCCCAAAAGGTCTGTTCCAATGTCAATTCCAATCCACTTTTTCCCAACATTTCCCCAATATTTTCCCCAACATTTCAAGCTAGAGTCCTCTGACTGTCCACTGGTCATCTTTCACTCTTACCATGTGACTATCCCTTCTCTTACTACTACAAAATTCCACGATGACTTCTTTTCTGTCTGTTCTTTGAAATTTCTCATTGGTTCGATGGTGCAGCCTGCTCAAACCCCCATGTGACTCACCATTGCCTCTGTGGGATGCTTATTTTTGACTCTTTGAAGACTCTTTTGTTGTACACCATGTTTTAGTACCACATAGTCACACCAATAGATTAATAGTATTAAAAAGATCAAATAAAAAAGCACACAAAGTGCTTTGCAAATCTTCAAGTTCTATGTACATGCTAGCTGTTAGTGTTGTTTGGAGACAGATCTTTATTTTTATGGAGACCTTGAGATCAGTAAGGAATCTAGCCACATCCCAAAGACAACTCAGCTTTGTCCTTTTCAACTGGAGACCAAGTTCATTGTCCATCTGATGATCTGCGTGGCCAGACATACAAATTGGTTGACAAGCTTCATGAAATATAGCTTGGAAACTGGACAAAACCTGTTTTTCATCCTCATGGTCTTTTCTAAATAGATGAACAAGTCTTTAAGAGAGTCATCAAACATTAATCTGGAGCTTCCTCAATGGGAGTATTACTGGGAAACAAGCAGGCTTTTGGATACAATAATCGAGAGCGGGCCATATGTTTATCATTTCACAAATAACTCAAAGGAAGGGAGAATATGGGATCATAATGTGCAGGGTTTTCATTGACAGCATTTGTTTTAAAAAAATACAAGGCTAAATATAGACTCTTTCATAACTATATCTCCCCTCCCGCTACCACACATCAAACTCCTTCAAGATTCCTTGGAAACTTTAACAGCAGAAATAAACCTGTTCAATGACCCTCTGATCATAAACATCAGGCAAAGCACAAAACAAAGAGATAGATATATGTACTCCAAAGAAATGTGCTGTTTTATTGGAAGAGAGCCAGCCCAGAGTCCAAGATCGCCCTTTGACTGAATCTAAACTTCACATTTAAGTTTGAATTCAGTCAAAGGGCTGCACTTGAGGACCTAGAGGGCCCTACTCCTGCTCTAACCTAAAGGAAGCAACTAGGTAGCACAGTGGATAGAGCATGGGGCCAGAAGTCAAGAAGACTGGAATTCCAAAGCTGCCTCAGAGACTTGCTAGAAGTGTGACCTTAAGCAAGTCACTTCACATCTCTGTGCTTTAGTTTCTTTCTCAGTAAAATTAAGTGACCTCTCAGGTCTCCCGGCTCCAAAACTATGATCCTATGATCTCTATCCTTGCATTGAGAAGTGATTCAAGAAATGCTTGCTGTGGATATTGAGGACAGTATGCCTCCCTCTGCAGTCTCTTTCCCATCACTTCTTTCCTTGGAGCTGAAATGTCAACTACAAAGGCATGACCTCTCTTCCCTTGCCACTTGGAGGGAATTGAGATCATGAAGAGGATGACAGATTGGCACTCCTCTCTGTCTTTATTGAATTGGGGTCTTGTGTGCCAGCTTTAATGGAGAGAGAGCTTTTAAATTAGCATAACTTGGTGAAGAGAGCCCTTAGGAACAACCAGGAGAACTGGGATTTCGTTCCAATTCTGCCTTTAATTATCTACATGACCTGGACTAAGTTATTTTCCCTCCCTGGTCCACAGTTTTCTCATCTGTACAGTAAAAAGTTACACTACATTATCCATGAGCCCCTTTTAAGACACTGACATTCTATATGCCAAGATGCCTCCTAGCTTAGCCATCTGCTGTTCTAAGACCCCTCCCTGCTTTCACATTCCCTGTTCTAAGGCTCCTCCCAGTTTTGATATCCCCTGTTCTAAGACCCCTTTAAACTCCAATAGTCTGTTCTACTCTCTTTTTATTTATTTTGTTCTTTCCATTTTGAATGTTCCATGTTCTAAGGTCCCCTCATGTTTCTGGAATTCTGTGTTTCCCTGTTCCCTGCTTAACTATCCTTCATGGCTTAGGGATGAGGAAAGAAAATCCCTGACTGTTCATTCACCCAGAAGAAGCTGTTCATTTTTCTGTGAGCCAACGGATTCCATGTTCTCTACTTGGGTGCCATAATGCCTCTATTGTGGAATCACATTTGCTTGTGACATTTTCTTTCAAAAAGCAGAGATCAGTCTTGTAAATGTAGAGAACGTGTAAAATGATTCCAGTGGGAAATGGTCCTTGTTTGGAGACAAGGAGCTTCTATGCCTGGGTCCCCTTGTTTTCTCCCCTTCCCCCTTCGCCCCCAACAATAGTGATTTTGTTTCCACTATGAATTATGTTTCCTCTGCAGTGAGGCTTTGCACTGGTTCATTACAGTGAGTACCTCTGGGAGGTCCTGGACTTCAATCAAAGCAATCTCACATCTGCTACATTCAGTGCCAAATTCCTACTTAAAAGATGTAGTGCTTTTCTTGAAAACACAGCTCCTCTCTGGTACAAAGAATATTCATGCCAAATAGTCTAAACTAGCAGGAAAGATCCTTTGAGATCATCTTGTCCTGTGCTTTCTTTTTATTTTTTTATTGGATTGAGTCATATCTTTTGTCTTTATATCATAGTCTTGCCCCAGCTTTCACATTCAACAATCTTCATGACAAGGAAAGTAACTAACCCTGAATATCCAATAAAGAAAACTTGTCTGACAATGTATCCAATATTCTATCCTAGTGGTCCCCCACTGTGAGGGAGGTGTGTTTTCGTTAAAAATTCCTTCTCTAAGTCCTTCACTGGTTTTTACATTACTCAGAGTTCAATGTCCTCTTAATGACCCTCTCATTTGCTTGTGGTAATCACTGAACAGATTTTTTTCTCTTGTTTCTCCTTATTTTACTCTGCATCAGTGCATACAAATCTTCCCCTGTTTTTCTGAATTTCTCAAATTTGTCATATCCCTTCATTTTACAGATGAGGAAACTGGAGCACAGAGAGGGTATGATTTTGGCTCAACTTCACAAAGGGAGTTAGCTGCAGAACTGGAACTTGTAGAGCCAGAGTCTCTTGTCTCCACGGCCAATCTTATTTCCTCTTCTCATCAGACTGCCGCTCTTTGACTACTTCTGGCAGCTCGTTATCTCAGTCAATACACACAGAGCAGAATAGGATTGAAGGATTGGTCTTGAAATGGCCTCAAAGTCCTGTTAACATAGATTCTATGAAAATACTCCAAGTTGCATCAGGTTAGAATTTAAAGATGAAAAGTGTTTCCTTAGAATTGCAAAAAGAGAAGCTCTTTCATATTTTTTCATATGATTGTTTCAGGAGTGTCAAGTGTATTCAGGGAAGACTAGCACCTCTGGTATGAGGGTTGTCGAGCCATTTTCAGGGCTTCTCATCCATCTTGGCAGCTACCTGATTCACCCAACTCTCACCTGTGACTTCAAGAAGCTATAAAATGTGCAGTGGCCATATTTGTGTAAACCATTTTGGCAGAGAGATGAAAACAGATTGAGGGTAACTAAGGAATTTCAAACCCATTGGTGAGTTAGGGGGGTGTTTACCCCATACGTGTGAAGACTCCACTTTCCCCCAGTGGAATGCACAGATGAGAACAATTTCTTCCAGCGGCTATATTGGTGGCTGAAGTAGGTGTTGCTGGAGAACTTAGAGCTTGGTTAGACATCAAAGACACCAAGGTCATCCACTGTATCCCAAGTCATCACTTGTCATCTTGATTTTGTCTTGCCATTAGACTTGGATGATTCTGGAAGAGACAGCAAGGCCAATGATTTTGTGCAGCTCTGGCTCAATTAAATCCAATTTATGCTCAAATTAAAAGACATTGCCCATACTGTTTTACCATTTTTGCCTATCTCAAAGTTCTGTGGTAATTGTGTGTTCATCCTTCATTGCCAAAGAAGACCATACCATCAGAGAAATAATGACATGACTTGCACTTGACTTTGTTTTGAGTAAGGGAGGGCTGTGCAGGTCACCAGCCTCACTTCTCCTCCAGAGCCATCTGAATCCAGTGACCAGATATTCATCAGGATGACTGGAGGTGACCCAGGATAAGGTAATTGGGGTTAAGTGACTTGCCTAAAGTCACACAGCTGGTGAGTGTCAAGTGTCTGAGGTGAGACTTGAACTCAGGTCCTCCTGACTCCTGCACTGGTGCTCTATCCACTGAACTACCTAGCTGCCCTCCTGTGGTAATAGGCAATGATGAAGCAGCAGGTGTGAATACACTGGTACCTGTGGTCAAAACCCTGTACACAGGCGATCCAGGATATAAGGTCATCTTCTTACTTAAAATAGCAGTGGGATTTAGCAGCCCTCTGGGTATCAGAGCAGCTCACCTCCTTGTGTGAGGAAAGGGCTAGAAAAGGTGCCCTAAAATTTTTTTACTTTATCCAACCCTGACCTGCTTACCATGGCAGGTAAGAATCCCACCTGTGGTCAAAACACAGAAAAATGCACAAATACTTCTGCAAAAATGATTCCACTCCCCATTGGTACATGAGATGTGTACACACTTATGGACAACATGAAATCAAGTAGACCTGAAAGATGAAGAGCTCTTGGGAGAGGACTCAGCAGGTGTTGCATTCAAATAGCAACCCTGAGTGAAATAAGGCTGGTAAATAAAGGCCAGCTTACCTAAATTGGAGCTGGATACACATTTTCCTGGAGTGGCTGCAGTGATGGAGAGTTCTGTGAAGTTGCTGTAGGTTTTGCCATCAAAACTAATCTGGTCAACATGCTTATATGCCAGTGATTGGTGGAATCATAACAACGTGATTTTCATTTGCAGAAAAGTGCCATGCCATCAGCACCAATGACTATGATGAACCGTGATGGGGGAAGGAAAAATCATCAATGTGCCAAAAGAAAACAAGCTTGTAGTTGTGAGTGACTTTAATGCAAGAGTAGGCACAGGCTACCAGACATAGCAGGAAGTCTTTAGGAGGAATGAATCAAAGACAGCAATAGCAATGGTCACTTACTGCTGAAGATTTGTGCATCTCATGACCTTCTCATCATCAACACTGTCTTCCATGCAATACATGCAATAAAACTTCATGGATACACCCTTGTAGCCACCACTGGTCTAGCCATTGACATAGATTATGCCATTGTAAGAAGAGACAGAAGGAGATCGTCTATCTCTATAAAGTTAAAGGAAATAGGTTATCTTGTGGTCTTGTGACAATTGGAGTGGAGGGTCTCTCTCTTAGTCGTTACTGGCAAAGTTCTTGTCAGATTTCTTCTTAATAGTCTGACCTTCCCTGGAAGATATTTTTCATCTATCTGATATCCAATATGGCTTCAGAAAGGGCTGAAGAACAATTGATATGGTGCTCACTGCCTGACAACTTCAGGAGAAATGCCAGGAACAGAACAGAGGACTGTGTACAATGTTTGTCAATCTGACCAAGGCCTCTGCCTGTTGATCATTAGGGCTTATGGAAAATTATGTCAAAATTTGGTTGCTGGAGAAGTCCCTTAGTATTGTATGTCAATTTCATGATGATATGATTGCCTGGGTTCTAGATAATGGACGATGCTCTTGAACTTTCCTAGTGACCAATGGAGTAAAGCAAGGCTGTGTGCTTTTTCCTATGCTTCTTAATATGATGTTTCCATTGATGTTATCAGATATCATCAGCATCAAGGTCAGCTACCACACTGATTATCATTGTGTTTGTCCTTCATTTTCAAGGAAGACCATAACATCAGAAAAATGATAACATGATTTGCACTTGACTTTGTTTTGAGTGAGGGAGGTCTGTGCAAAGCCACCAGGCTCACTTTCTCCTCCTGAGCCTTCTGGATTCAGTAGCCAGATATTCATCAGGAAGACTGGAGATGGCCCAGGATGCAATGGAAGACCTTGACCTTTTTAGGCTAAGGCCTTTTCAGGTACTTATTTAGAGGGAGGTAATGCCTATTCAGTGAATAGGCCTCTTTAAGAAGTAGTCAGGGAATGACCCCTTTAATGAGCAAAAGAAAAAAATAACTAAATCAAGCTGGAAGGGAAAGGGAGTTACTATTGATAATCACTCTAAGCCAGGAGGGTCTGGAGAACAGTTATTAAGTGAAGCTTGGGCAGGGACCTATTGTTGTCTACTTGATAGGCTTCAGAGTGCACTGAGTTTAAGGTTAGGGGAATGAAAGAAAGAAAGAAAGAAGGGAAGAAAGAAAGAAAGAAAGAAAGAAGGAAAGAAAGAAGGAAGGAAGAAAAGAAAGAAGGAAGGAAGGAAGGAAGGAAGGAAGGAAGGAAGACATCTAACCAGTTAACTCCAAGTTAAATGGCAGCCTCTAGCCATCCAAATTTACCTTCCTTTGGAGAGGAGAAGGAAGGGGAGAGGGAGACAGAAGGAAGAGGATGAGCTGAGTTACCCAGATAGCTGTGTCCTCACACAGGCAGTTTAGTCTACTCACAGATGATCATGCACTCAGTGCAGCCTCTGAAACTGAGATGCAACATTGATTCTTTACTGCTTGTACTAATTTTGGACTAACAATTAACACTGAGAAAACACAGGTTCTTCACCAACCAGCACTACATCAACCATATACAGAACCATCAGTTATAGTAAATGCAGAAATTTTGAATACTGTGACTAAGTTCACTTACTTTGGAGGTGTACTTTCCAGGGATGTACACATTGATAATGAGGTTGATACACATATTGCCCCAGAGCCAGCTCAGTGTTTGGGAGACTCCAAAGGAAAGTGTGGGAGAGAAGAGAACTGTTAAATGGATTACCAAACTAAAGGTCTACAGAGATGCTGTGCTGATCTCATTGTTGTATGTTTATGAAACCTGGACAGTCTACCAATGCCATGCCAGAAAATTCCATTTGACTGTTCCATTTGAACTGTCTTAAGAAGTTTCTGATGATAATCTGGCAAGATAAGGTGCCAGACACTGAGATCCTTTCTCAAGAGAAACTACCAAGCATTCATGCAGAGATGACAACTTCAGTGTTCAACTACCAAATGCATGATTGCCTAAAAGATTATTTTATGGAGAACTCATACAAGACAAGCACTCACATGGGGTGAGAAGAAATGATACAAGGGCCCTCTCAAGGACTCTCTGAAGAACTTTGGAATCAACTGCATGACATGTGAGATGCTGGCACAGGACCACCCAGAATGGTGTGCCCACATCAAAGAAGGTATGGTGCTCTATGAGCAAAGAAGAATTGCATTCACTCAAAAGAAATGTGAGATACACAAATTTAGAGTCATGTTCATTTCAAATGGTCATGTAAACTATTTTTACCTGACCTGTGGTAGAGTCTTTGAAGCTCATATTGATATAAGCCACAGTTGGACACACTGTACCTTGACTCCAACATAGTGATGTCATTTTGGTCCTCTGAGAATGAAGGACAAAAACCAACTTTCAACTATTCTGTGAGAGAGAAAAGGACATAGATTCAAATCTTACCCTTTAGAGCCTGTGTGACCTTAGGCAAGTCACTTCACTTCTCTCAGTTTTCTCATCTGTAAAATTAGTCTTTAAGGTTCCTTCTAGTCCCAGATCTATGATCTCACAAAGGGATTGATCTAGTTCATTTTGGAGCAAAACCAAGAATGAGTAAAAGATACAAAGAGAAAAATTCAGGATGGATAGAAAGAAAACCTTTCCAAGAAAGAAATCCATTCCATGGCGAAATAGGTTTCCCATAGAGGTAGGGGGTTACCCTCACAGGAGATATTCAAACAAAAACTAGATGTCCTTCATACATTATAAAGAAAATTCTTTTTTGTTATGTATAGGACCATCTGGTTTCTATTTTCCATTACAACTTGGACATTTTATGGTGAGAATCCAGAGTTGGGGAATCTGTGGCCTCAAGGCCACATGTGGCCCTTTTTAAAGTCCTCAAGAGTGGCCCTTTGATTGAATCTAAACTTCACAGAACAAATCCCCTTAATAAAAGTATTTATTCTGTAAAATTTGGACTTAATCAAAAGACTACACCCAAGGACCTAGAAGGCCACTTGTGGCATTGAAGCCACAGGTTCCCTTATTCCTGGAATAGACTCTATCTAGGGATGTGCTAGAAAATGTTTGACAACCAACCCTGGGGGTGGGAAATGTATGCATGATACACCTTTAAGTTGAATCTACCTTATTACATTTTTCTCCATCACATTCTCAAGTCTGGAAATGAACAGAATAATAAATCAAACTCTGATTTGTAGCATTTGCCAATTTTTGAGTTGTAAATGCTCATGCTGAAAATTTAGCAATTAGCTGTCCATTGTAGTATGAACTGCCTTTAGTGTATCCCTGGATATATCTCTGATTTTATCTAATTCATTAATAAATAAACATTTACTATGTATGTACTCTATGCCAAGTGCTGTGCTAGGCAAAACTATCAGACATGGCAGGGAGTCTTTGCAAGGAATGGGAACCAGAAACAGCATTAGTAACAATCACTATTGAAACCTCGCATGTCTCATGACTTTCTCATCATCAACACTATCTTAGGGTGGGGCTAAGATGGCAGAGTAGAAATATGCATATACTCTAGCACTTCCCCCACAGCCCACAAATATATCTGTAAAAAACGACTCTCAACAAATTCATGAGCAGCAGAATCCACAGGATGACAGAGTGAAAGAGATTTCCAGCCAAGGGTAACCTGGAAGGCTGACAGGAAATATCTATCCCACAAGACACTGAGCAGAGTGGACCCCAGCCCTGACCATGCCACATGAGGAGGAACAAGAGCAGAACAGACCTCTGGGGCAGAATCGCCATCAGGGAGGGTCTCAGATCCCTCAACCCACAAGCGCCAAAGAAAGTTTCAAAGGTCAGTGTGGTAGGGCTTTCCCAGCTGGGCGAGAGGGGAGCAGGGTCCCCTCAGCACTGACCCCAGTCGGTGGCAGAAGTAGCAGAGGCAGCAGCAGCAGTGGACTGCAGGTAGCTACAGTGATTGTGGATGCAGCCTGGGTCCATTGTCTGAGCAGCTCAGCTTGAAACCTCTGGAGGAATTGATCAGGGGATCTGAACCTCAGCCCTAAGTGGTGGCCCCACCCCCACCCAAAGCCTCTGGGAAAATTGAGTAGCTGATGTGAATCTCAGTCCTGAGCATGATCCTGGGGGGAAGAGTAGCACTAGGAGTCTCCTCTTGACAAAGGATTCAAAAGTCAAGCAACTGACTTGGAAAATGCCCAAAAAAGGGAAAAAAAAGTAAGACCATAGAAGGTTACTTTCTTGGTGAACACGTATCTCCTTCCATCCTTTCAGATGAGGAAGAACAAAGCATACTGTCAGAGGAAGTCAAGGCTTCTGAATCCAGTACCTCCAAAATGAATATACAATGGGCCCAAGTCATAGAAGAGCTTGAAAAGCAAGTCAGCAGCTTGCTAAAAGAGAACAAAAAAAAATGCTGAGGAAAATAACACTTTTAAAAATAGGCTAACTCAATTGGGAAAACAGGTCTAAAAAACCAGTGAGGAGAAGGAGACTTTAAAAAGCAGAATTAACCAAATGGAAAAGAAAGTTCAAAAGCTCACTGAAGAAAATAGTTCTTTAAAAATGAGAGTGGAGTTCAGGGAAGCTAATGACTATACAATAAACCAAGAAGTTACAAAACAAAACTAAAAGATTGAAAAAATAGAAGATAATGTGAAACATCTCATTGGAAAAAGAACTGACTTGGAAAATAGATCCAGGACAGACAATTTAAAAATTATGAGACTACCTGAAAGCCATGATCAAAAAAAGAGCCTAGACATTATCTTTCATGAAATTATCAAGGAAAACTGCTTTGATATTCTAGAACCAAAGGGCAAAATAAATATTGAAAGAATCCACTGATCACCTCCTGAAAGAGACCCGAAGAGAGAAACTCCTAGGAACATTGTGACCAAATGTCAGAGTTCCCAGGTCAAGGAGAAAATATTGCAAGCAACTAGAAAGAAACAATTTGAGTATTGTGGAAATATAATCAGGATAACACAGGATCTGGCAGTTTCTACATTAAGGGCTTGGAATAGAATATTCCAGAAGTCAAAGGAACTGCGATTAAAACCAAGAATCACCTACCCATCAAAACTGAGTATAATACTTCAAGGGAAGAAATGGTCATTCAGTGATATAGAGGACTTTCAAGCATTCATGATGAAAAGACCAGGGCTGAATAGAAAATTAGACTTTCTAACACAAGAATCAAGAGAAGTATAAAAAGGTAAACAGGAAAGAGAAATCGTAAAGGACTTTCTGAAACTGAACTGTTTACATTCCTACGTGGAAAGATAATATTTGTAACTCTTGAGACTTTTCTGAGTATTTGGGTAGTTGGAGGGATTATACACACACACACACACACACATATAGACAGAGAGTACAGGTTGAGTTGAACTAGAATAGATGATATCCATAAAAAAAATGAAATAAAATTAAGGGGTGAGAAAGGAAAATATTGGGAGGAGAAAGAGAGAAATGGAATGGGACAGACTATCACTCATGAAAGAGATAAGAAAAATATTTTTCAATGGAGGAGAAAAGGGAGGCAGTGAGAGGGGAGAAGTGAAACTTACTCTCTTCACATATGGCTTAAGGAGGAAATAACATGCTCACTAAATTTGGTATGAAAATTTATCTTACACTACAGGAAAGTAGGGGAGAAGGGGACAAGTGGGGTGAGGAGGATGTTAGAAGGGAGGGCAAATGGGAGAAGGGAGTAACTAAAAGTAAAGACTTCTAGGAAGGGACAAGGTCAAATGAGAGAATAAAAAAAAGGACAGGGTAGGATGGAGGGCAATATACTTAATCTTACACAACATGACTATTATGGAAGTCTTTTGACACATGCATAACCTGTATTGAATTACTTACCTTCTCAGTGGGGATGGGTAGAGAGGGAGGGAGGGAGAGAAATTGAAATTCAAAGTATTAGAAACAAATGTTGAAAATTGTTATTGCATATAACTGGGAAATAAGAAATACAAGTAATGGGGTATAGAAATTTATCTTGCCCTACAAGAAAAGAGAGAAGATGGGGATAAGGGAAGGGTGGGGTGTGATAGAAGGGATGGCACAATGAAAGAAGGGGTAATCAGAATGCAAAGTGTTATGGGGATAGGGGAAAATGGGGAGAAAAACTGGAACTCAAAATTTTGTGGAAATGAATGTCCAAATCTAAAATTAAATAAGCTAAAAAAAATTGTCTTTTGTTTACCTAAATGCAACAAAACTTCATGGATATACCCTTGCATCAAACAATAGCATTTAATAAACTATGTTATTGTAAGGAGAAGTGACAGACAGAATATAAGAGTGATAAAGGCAATGTGTGGCTCAGAGCACTGGACCACTCATAGACTTATCCTCTCCAAGCCAAACACTCACAACAAAAGCAGTGACCCCAAGGTGTCATGACTGTCAGAAGACTTAACATTAATAGATTAGAATGCTTCTCTCTGTGCGCTAGGATCTGTGCCTACAAAAGTAAAGAATGAGACAATCTCTTACTGTTGAGAAGCTTACATTAGATGAATTGGGGAAGACAAGTGCATACATAAGAATATACAAAACATTTCAAACCCATTATGTAATCTGTGAAGACTCTCTCTCCCGCTGGGAAAAAAATACAATAAAAATCTTTCCACCAAAAAAAAGAATATATAAAACAAATGTTAAAAAATGTTTAAATACAAATATGTACAAAGTAGTAAAATGCAAGGCTATTTGGGAATAAGAAAAGCACTAGCAATTAGAGGGATGAGGAAGAGTTTCACACAAAAAAGGTTCTTTATTTGTATCTTGAAGGAAGACAGTGATCCTGTGAGGTAGGGGTGAGACACAGATATGATAGATCAGATTCTAGATGAGAGGAACAAAGAGAAGGTCACCTTGATTTGACCATAGAATGAAAGAAAGACTATTATGTAATGAGCCTAGAAAGATAAAGTCAAGTTCTGAAGAGCTTTAGCAGCTAAACTGAAGACTTTATATTTTGTTCTAAAGTCAATGGAGGCACCAATGGAGTTCCCTGAATAGGAAAGTGACATGGTCAGATCTGAACTTTAGGAAAATCCTTATAACAAACATGTTGAGGACTAGAGTAAGGAGAGATGTGAGGCTGGGAGGCCATTTTAGAAACTGTTGTAATAATTTAGGTGAGAGGTGAGGATACCTTAATTTATGTGGTAAGTAAGTGAGTGGAGAGAAAGGGTCAGATGTGAGAGAGTTTATGAAAGTAGAAAAAACAAGATTTGGCCATTAAGTGATCATCTAGAGTGAGGAGTTCATAACAATGCTTAGGTTATGAACCTAGGAGACTAGAACAGTAGTGTTCTCTGCCAGATAGGGAAATTTGAAAATGGGAAGCATTTGGGGGAAAGATAACGAGTTCTGTTTTAGATCTGATGGGCTTGAGTTATCTCTGGAACATCCAGATTGAAAGGTCCAATAGGCAGTGGGGCTGTGTGGGACTGAAGCTTGAATGGAGCACTCTTATTGAGAACTCTAAGAGAGATTTCTCACGGCATTGAGAAAGTAAATTACTTGCCTAGGGTCATACAGCTAATGTGTATAGGAACAAGAACTTGAACCAGGCTCTTTTGAACTCCCTGGGAATCTCAGGTTGATTCCAGAATAGATGATGTGGGAAGCAGGGTGGGGGGCAGTAGAAGGAGCCCTGACCTTGGAACTAGAGGACCACAACTTGTCCTATCTCTGTCTCTTTCTCTTCTAGCTATGACCTTAGGGAAGTCAATTGATTTCTCTAGACAGTCATCTATAAAATGAGAGCATTGGATCAGCTTTGACTTTGGAGGTTCCTCTAGGTTGAAGCTCTTATGGTGACAAGATGTAGTTCCAGGGAAGAGAGGGATCTTTCTCATCCCTTGTGGTCATAGAAATTTTACTTATGTGATTGGTACTAGTCCTCATTCCTCTGCAGACTGTGCTTAAGACATTTCCTACTCTGCCTGCCAGTTGGGTGCCCTCTACCCCCTTGCTTTTGTATGTTACCTTCTCCCATTAGAATATAAGCTGAACATTCTATCTTTCTTCTTGCATCTTTCTCTAGTACTTAGAACAAAGTCTGGTACACAATAAACAGTTAATAAATGCTTTTTCTCATTCATTGATTCATTCGTTGATTTAATCATTGATTCACTCTCTCATTCAATCACTCATTTCATTTCATTCATTTGGTGGTCAATTTCACCAAGTCACAGAAGAGTTAGAAGGGGCCCCAGAGGCATTTGATGGAATCTTCAAATGGGCACAAATCTCATCTATCACATCCCTGGCAACTGGTCATCCAGCACTCTGACAGAAGTGGGAGGAGAGGGAGAGGGAAAATTCATGTCTTCCCATTTGCTCATTCCACTGCTGGATTCCAAGATGCTCTGTATTTACAATGCAGGAGCTTCAATGAGTAACTCTTTCTCCATCTTTTGTTCTTATTCTTTGCTTTTCTTCATTGTCTAGAGGCCTCTTTTGTTCTACTTGGAAGGACTTCTAATGAGATGTGTAAGACTCTGGAGGAAACATGCTGAAACGTTAATAAACTTTCCCCACCTCAGGCCTTACTCAACAACTTGTTGTCCTTTCTATTTGGCCAAGGGTCTTGGCTCTCTCATTTTGTTTCCTGATTTCCAGTGCTAGACTCATTGGCCCTCCTCATCTATTCCCCATCCCAAGTATCTCACTATTGCCCAATTTAGAGATGAGGAAAGTCAGGTACCAAGAAACCAAAGAAGGGAATTTGGAGGTGAGAGGAGGAAGAGACTACTGGCTTATTCCATTGAGTTATATAGCCTATCATTACATTCTCTGACTAGATCACACACACACACACACACACACACACACACACACACACACACATACACACACACACTCACACCACACCCTGCCTATACTTTATGATTACTCTCTTTGTCTCTCTCAAAGGCACACTTTGAATCTCTGATTCACACTTACAAATCTCATACTCATATTTTGTATCTCTCGTACTCATGTTCCTGTCTCAATACATTTTTCATATCTTTCACATATATACACACATAGAGCATCTATCTCTCTTACATACTCTTTATACCTCTCATAAACACAAATACTTCTTGTCATTCTTTCTTTCATTTTCTTCCTTCTTCTGTCTTTCTCTCTTTATTTTTCTCTTTCTTTCCTTTATTCTTCCCTCTCCATACTCACACACATACACACTGCATTCTTCCCATACTCACTCTGTATACATTTCCTCTGTCTCTCATATGTCTCTGTCTCATTATGTCATCTCTTAAATACACTCTTTAAAAAAATTCTTTTCATATGTTTTTTCCATGACCTTAATTTACCTTCATTTACTGATATGCCTTTGTTTCCCCACTTAGAGAATCATTTCTTTTAGCAAAGAAAGAAAAATGCATTCAGCAAAACTAATCAAAACATCAATCAAATTTGACAGCATATGTAGTTTCACATTCGTAGCACCCCCTTTACAGACATACCCTCCAAAGAAAGAAGGTGGGTGCATTCTTATAGCTTTTCTCTGAAACCAAGCTTGATTAGAATAACACAGAATTCAGCCTCATTTTCCCCCATTTGCGTAATTGTGGTCATTGTGTGTGTGTGTATTTGTCTCCCTGTATATGTGTATAGTTTATATATTTTTCCCAGTTCTTCTGATTTCACTGTGCATCAGTACATAAAACTCTCTGCACATCTCTCTGAAGTCTCTATAGTAATCATTCTTATAGCATGATGATATTCCATGACATCTATGTACCGTACATTTTTTTAAAGTTTTTCCTCAATTAATGGGAATCTGCTCTCTTGTCAGTTCTTTGCTTCCACAGCTACACAATACTCTTTGTGTATGTCTCTCTCACAGACATACTTTGTGTTTATTTCACACAGATACTCTGTGTCTGTAGAAGATGCATACTCTCCCATGTGTCTCTGTCTATTCTACGCACTCCCTTTATCTCTGTCCCTCTTTTTCACATACATCCTTTGTATCTCACTTTCACAGACACATTTTCCTTTTTTAACACAGTGTACCTCTGTCCCATACTCACTCTCCATGTCTTACGCAAACACTGAACTCTCTTTACCTCTTCCTCCCTTCTTTCCTCCTTCTTCTTTTTCTCTCTCCTTTTCTCCCTCTCTCCCCCCACAAATATGCAAATGCATGCATGTACTATAACTATTTCTTACACACACACACACACACACACACACACACACACACACACACATATATATATATATATATATATATATATATACACACAGTGTACATATTATTTCTCAAATATATGCCTTTTTTTGATAAAGCTTGCTTTGACCTTGATAACTGGGCTGTCAGGAAACTTTTTGGGAGGTTCCTAAACTTGTCAAGAACTGAGCTCAGCACATGGGCCCAGAAGACTTCAATAAACGAATTTCTAACCTTGTTAGCCACCCTATGAAGACTTACAACATGATAGAAAAAGAAGTTCCAGCCCCATGGAAATGTGTCTACTAGAATGTGTTTATCATTTTGGCTCTCACTGGAGTCAGAGCAAAGCATTAAGACACAGTGAAAATAAGGCTAATATTCAAATGCCTCAAAGAATTAAGAGATGATGGAAGAGGCAGTTGGACCTCCAAATGATAGTGGATTCATAGAAAGACCAGAGGTTTAGGAGCTGGATAAGATAGGAGACTGAATGGAATGATGCTTTCTCTACAACACTGAAAGACGATACTTGTACTGTCTGGAAACATATAACTTGACTGCTGTCCAAGTTACTTCTGAGCTCTAATTATGGACCATGGTCTGCCAAAGGGTTGCACGAAATGATCCACTGATAGCTGACGATAGAAGGCTCATAGTTTTAGGGTTGGAGGAGATCTGGGGGGACATCTAATTCAACCTGCTCATTTTATAGATGAGGAAACTGAGGCAAAGAGAGGTTAAGTGATTTGCCTAAGATCACAGAGGTGAAAAAGGAAGGTCACCATCATTTTTCATCATGCAATCAGTCACAATCAGTCTCTTTATCTCCCCTTCTTCCATCTGTTCCCAGTGGGAGCAGCCCTGGATGGTCCGTTCAACACTCCTCCCTAAGCAGGCAGATCGGTAGGTATCTACCTTATGAAGAGTATTGGACAAACGTGTTATTCTCACTGTTTTCCAGATGTGGGAAATGGGGACAAGAGAGTTGAATCTATTTGCCTAGTATAACAGGAGACTTGGATTGGTCAGTAAAATCTCAAGTCTTAAGAATATGTTTGGTTTGTTCTGTGTGACACTACGCCCCTCGGTGACCTTTGGATCATGCACAGGCATCAGTTTGGGTCATCTTACTGTGTAAAGAAGAGGAGTTGTTCAGTTGGCTGCTGATCCAGAACTGAGAGTGCTTACAAAAGACACCAGTTGGATGGTATAGCTCTTTACCTGCTGGAGGTGACGAAGAGAAGATTTGTTGTATGTATGGCTCTGGGTAGGGAGGGAGACCTTAGGCAACTTTTAATATCCCCACCCAGACTTGCATGCATTCTATGAATATGAGTCTTTAGTCACAGACTCTCTAAATTTGTTTTTTCCTAATCAAGTGGAATTGTAGCAGCCTAGGTTGTGACCTTGTGAGTTTTGAAAGATTGGGAGATGGAGTTGTCAGAGGTCTAGGAACTATAGTGCGTGTCTGATTTTATGAACAACTAAGCCTGATTAGGAGTTAAGTCTCAGCAACCCGCAAGATCCAGCATAGAAATATATTGAAGACAGCCAAGAGGGAGCTAGGGCTACTCATCCCTCATCTACATCACAGTTGGAAGCACATGTGCTGGAATAAATGCTTTGTAGTAATTGCTTTAATTCCAAATCTTCCCAGGGACTGAGGACATATGGGGAGAAGATACTAGTTCAGGATTTTGATTCTTGCTATATCTTCTGAGGAAATATCACTTTGTAAGAATGAATTGATGTTAACTGGTTAGATGAAACTGTGACACTAATTACTAGCAATTAACATAGGGGACACAACATATAACAATGAGGGTTTGAGCTAATGGTATTATAGAAAGAGAAGACCATTTCCCTTCAGGAGCACCTCTAAGGAGGTATAGCCTTTCTGGAGAATCCAACTTATCACAGTCAGTTCAATTGGGGTGAGGACTGGAGGAGATGATAAGGCATATATTAAGGTCACAGAACTATCAAGCAACAGAAGGGGGATTTGCCCTCAGGTCTCTCCATATCCAAGAATGTTGAACATATTCAAGAACGAGGGAGAATATTTGTTCTACTATGTCACAATGCCCAACAACTAGATACTATCATCCCTACCCTGCCTATTTCTCTGTGCTATTGGAGAGATAAAAAAAGACCATGAATGTGGGAGCCCTTTGAAAAGTTACAGAAACTCTTCAAGCAAAAGTCATTCTTATACTTTGGGACATTTCTCTAGAGAGAAGAGAGGACAGCAGGAGCCCCAACTATCAGAAATCTGACTAGTGACTGACCTGAAAATGAAAAGAATTCTTATGCATTAAAAATATCCCCTGAAAGCTTACCAATGCTATCTGAGAATGGTCTTTGAAAGGGTGGGCTGGTGTGTGGGAAGGAGGAGGCATAGATTTTGATTATAAATTTTGCTTGTGCTACTAAGCCCCTGAACATTGACTAGAACAGGGTCTCACGTGCTCAGGTTCATGACTCTCTCTCTAAACATAACTGAAGTTGACCTCACAATTTGTCCTTAGGGGAAGATGGGATTGAAGGGGGTGAAGTGAAGCCATCCTTATGACCTTTTTCTCTGGCCCTTTGAATAGAAATGACACTATGAATTAGAATCGGAAGAGACACAATGGGTAGCTTGGACTCCTGTTCCTTCATGCATGGCAATGACAATAAACCCTGGGCTTCCCCAGCAAAATCTCTCTCTGATACATCTGACATCCCAAAAGAGGTGCCAACCTATGGGGGAGTCATTGGGCTGTTACAAAGTGGTCCTCCTCCATCACTGCCCTAAGCAGCATGTTTTATCTTCATCTGCAGATCAAAATAAAAATGTGGTGGGCTGCCCTTCCTAAGACCAGAGGATGGGTGATTGCAAAAAAAAAAAAGGAAAGTCTTCATTTTTCATTCCCTACACTCCTCTTGGCTTCTATTTCTGACCCAAAAGCTGTTAGAGATAACATCTCAAACAGAGGCAGGCTCCAACTAAAAGTCATTCGTGATAGAGATGTCCTCCATGAGGTGGGGTCATTTTGTTTGGCACTCACCCCCCCCCGCCAATGGAAGAGGTTGAATCATAAGATCATAGCTTTATAACTAAATATGACCTTTGAGATCATCTAGTCCATCACCCTCATTTTACAGAAAAGTAAAGTGAGGCATAGAAAGGAGAGGAAGTGACTTACAAAATATCATAAAGATAGTAAGCAGCAGAGCAGGAAATTGAGCCAGCTCCTCTGACCCAAAACCCAGTACCTTTACCATTATATCGTGTTCCTCTCCTTTCTTCTAGTTTCTACCTCTGGGAGGCAAAACGTGCTACTCCAACCATTAAAAAAAACCTTGCTTGACATTGTGAATCCTTTGAGTCCAAAACGGCTATGTGACTTCAGGCAAATCAACTAACATCTCGGGCCCCTATTTCTTCATCTAGCTGATGAGTTGTTGCTGTTGCTGCTGCTGCTGCTGGGAATACTGGACTAGAATCAGGGCTTTTCAAACTTGTTTCCCCTGGTGCATTTCAGCAGCCTTCTTGGCTGTTTCCTGAAGGCATGCACAGTGCAAAGTGCACATGCTGTGTGTTCAGAACCAAAGTTACAGTGAAATTGCATGATGCAGCATGAGAGAACACTGCCAGAAACACCTCAGATTCATTCTCTGCTTGACTTTTAATGAATGTTTACTCGCTGCACATTCAGAAATCTTTTACTGTTGCCAAGTTTTTCACAACACCATCTAGGGTCATGACCCATAGTTTAAGGACTAGATGACCTCTAAGGTTTGAACTGACTCTATAGCTATAATCCTAGATCACCTAACCTCCCTCAGTTTCCTCATTTAAAAATTGAGTGGCTAAACTAGATGGCCTCTAACATTTCACATTCAGTGTGTAAGAGGAATGGGTGGGAGCTAGAAAAGGAGATTTACAGTGGATATCAAGGAAAATGAAACCAGCTTTCTTGGGCTAGAATGAGTTCCCCCTCCCTTGAAGTCTTCAGGCAGAGTTACCAAGATGATTTTCAGGGGATACTGTATGGAGGATTCTTGTTTAGGTCTGGGTAGGACTAGATGACCTCTGAGATTTTATCTGATTCTAAGATGTGATTTAGAAATAACTATGTGATCTACCTATCTTGAACTTCATTGAAAGGAGTGAATTCAAATCCGAGACATCCTCCAAGGTCAAGCTCAAGTCTCAGGCCTACTTCCATTCATTATGAACAACTTCCTTTCTTACGGAAATTAGCATTCATTGTGAGGAATGGGTATATCCTTTGTTCCTTGTCTCATCTTCTATTTTAGACTTTAAATTTTATAAGGGCAGAGACTGGATCTTATTCTTCTTTGTTGTCCCTACTGTAGGTTCTACACAGTATAAGGGACCAATACATGTTTGTGGAAGAGAGAGAATGAAGTAGTAAAAAAAGGAAGGATGGAAGGCAGGAAGAAAGAAAAAGGAAGGAAAGAAAGATGAAACAGAGGAAAAAAGGAAAGGAGGGAAGAAAGAAAATGAAGGAAAGAAAGAAGGAAGGAAGGAAGGAACAAAGAAAAGAAGGAAGAAAAAGGAAGGAAAGAAAGAAAAAAATTAAAAAGGAAGCAAAGGAAAAAGGAGAAAGGAAAAAGAAAAAAGAAAGAAAAGAGGAAAGAAAAAGGGAAGGAACAAAAGACGTAAAGAACAAAGGAAACAAGAGAAGGAAGAAAAGAAAGGAGAGAGGAAGGGAAAATGAGAGGAAAAACAGGAAGCACAGAGAGGTAACAGACAGAAGCCAAGTAGGGAAAGGAGAAGAAAGGATGAGAGGAAAGGGGAGGGATTGGAATGGTGTGTTTTGCACTGGAAAGAGGATGGGTTCTGTAATCAAGTGACCTTGTCCAAACTCTACCTCTACTGCTTACTCCCTGTATGACCTTGGGCCTCAGTTTCTCATCTGCAAAATAAGTAACTTAGGCTAGATAGCTTCTAAGATCCCTTCTGGGCAAATATCTGTCACCTAAGAGAGAAGGGGAGGGGAAATGGATGGAAGAAGAAAGGAGAGGGAAGGTAGAAAAGAGTGGAGAGATTAGATTGGAAGTGGAAGGAGAAAGTCAGACTAGATTAGACAACTGTCATTAGCCCTTCTGCTTGGCAAGTATCAGAGACGTTAGGCCACTGTTACAAGAAGCCTCCTTTATCAGCAATTCCTTCTATTGAGTCTATGTTCTTTGAAACTCTCCCTCAGCTTTTTGCCCATGAACCTTCTGCCACTGCAGGTCATCAGAGCAGGGAGGAGATGTAAATGCTCAGTAAGAGAGAGCAGAGCAGCTTGCAGACCAGGCCATGCACCATGTGGAAGCCACCTCCCCATGTCTCCTTTATTACTACCAACCCTTTCAAACACATACATTTTAAAATAAACTCGTCTTTCCCTAGGAACCTCATCTGGAAGATGAAAACACATTAAGATGGAGAACAGCTTTTCAACTCATTATCTTAGTACAAGACTGCAGATTGCATTGTTTTTAAATGGGGAGAAGATGGGCAGGCATTGGGTCCCACTTTTTTTTTTCTTCCATCACAGCTGATGAGATTTTCAAAGACTACATGAGGGAATGAGTTATCAGAGCCAGTTCTTTGATTTCACTGAATTATAGCATGTCAGAAATGGAAGGCACCCTTCAGGACAAAACTGAAGAGTCAGAAAGAACCTTAGCATAGAGACTATCAAAACTGGAAGGGACCTTAGACCATAACAACATGTCAAAGCTTGGAGGAATCTTAGAAAACCAGTTTTCAGAATTGCCATAGACCTCAGAATAGAAAATAGCAGAGTGGGGAGGGGCCTTAGAACAGGGGATGTCAGAGCTGGGAGGAAGCTTAGAAATCATGGTCCAATCTCCTCATTTATCCATGAAATAGACTCAAAATGAGAACATAACTTTTTGATGGTCACAGCAAAGACTAAAGTTCAGATTAAATTTCAAATCTTTTGGCTCTTAATCAAGTCCTCTTTCTACCACATCTGGTTGATTTGAGTGGATCCAATTGTACTTTCTTTAAGGAATGCAATCCCAAACCAACCTTGTTGTTTTTATGAGCTTTTATTTACCAAGGTCTGGCCAAAAAGTTCACTTAGAGATATATACCTGAAGGTGTCCTGCTGGCTACATAACTGTCAGCAAAGCAGGATTTTGGAACAAAGTATTGATACCTCACAGCATCTAAACCAAGATATTTTTTTTAATGTCTAACTCACATTCTTTTTTTTATTAATAAATTTATTTAAATTTTTACATTCATTTTCACAAGATTTTGGGTTCCAAAATTTTCTCCCCATTTGTCCCCTCCCCCCTTCCCAATACACTGGACATTCTAATTACCCATATCACCAATCTGCCCT
>CM053773.1:235231496-235488773 GCA_028658325.1 Potorous gilbertii
ACTCCTATGTCTTTCCCTGATGGTAAGCATTGTTCTTTCTCATCAGAAAGGAAGGGAGGAAACATCTGTTCCCCAAGAAAGTAAACTTCTATGGTCTTATTTTTTTTCCCTTTTCTGGGCATTTTCCCAGCCAGTTACTTGACTTCTGAGATTCCTCTCCACCCCCACCCAGATCTGCCCAGCTAGTGCTTGGGGTCTGAGATTCAAATGCTGCTCTCCAGCCTCAGGGTTTTCAGTGGCAGGCCTGGCTGCTATTCAATGTGAGCTTAAGTTCTGGTGCTCAGGTGGGGGCAGGGCCACCTCCCAGTCTCAGTTCCCTCAAGGGGTTTGTGTGGAGACCTTCCGTAATGGACCCGAGGTCCTGCCGAGCTCCTGCCTGCTCCAGGAGCCTCTTGCCACCACTGCCTCTGCCACTGCTTCCTGAGGGGACCTGAGTTATGGAGACCCCCGCTCCCCTCTTGGCCAGCCCAGAAGTTTCTCTTACTGACCTGTAGCACTGTGGGTAGAGGGACCTTTGCGGCCACCGGAGATTCCATCCCTGAAGCCTGCTTGGATCTGCTCCTCTCTGTGCCACGTAGCCAGGGAAGGGCTGGGCTCTGCTTCCATCCAGTGTGCGATGGACCTTTGGGATCGGTTTTTCAGGGCTCTCTGGAACGGAAATCTCCATCACTCCGTTGCTGTGCAGCTTCCAATGCTCCAGAATTTGTTGGGAGTTCTTTTTACAGGAAATCCATGGGCTGTGGGTTCAGAGCTCGCATATGTGACTCTTTCTACCTTTCAAGCATCCTTGATGAAAAGACCAGAGTTGAAAAGAAAATTTGACTTTCAAACACAAGAATGAAGAGAAACATGAAAAGTCAAGCAGGAAAGAGAAATCATAAGGGACTTACAAAAGTTGAACTGCTTACATTCCTACATGGCAAGATAATATTTGTAACTCTTGAGATTTTTCTGAGTATTTGGTTAGCTGGAGGGATTATACACACACACACATAAATTAAAATAAAATAAATACATAAATAAAATAAAATTAAGGAGTGCAACAGGAATATATTCAGAGGAGAAAGGGAGAAAGAGAATGAGACAAATTGTCTCTCATAAGAGAGGCAAGAAAAAACTTTTACACAATGGAGGGAAAAAGTGAGGAGGTGATAAGGAAACAGTGAAACTTACTCTCATCACATTTAACTCAAGGAAGGAATTACATGTACACTCAATTTGATATGAAAACCTATCTTATACTACAGGAAAGTAGGGGAGAAGGGGTTAAGCGAGGTGGGGGAAGGATGGAGGGGAGGGCAAATGGGAAGAGGGAGCAATTAGAAGTAAACACTCTTGGGGAGGTACAAGGTCAAAACAGAGAATAGAAGAAATAGAAGCAGGATAGGATGGAGGGTAATATAGTTAGTCTTACACATGACTATTTGCAAAACTATACATGTATAGCCTATATTGAATTGCTTGCCTTCTCAGTGGAGATGGGTGGGGAGGGAGGAAGGAAGAGAAGCTGGAACTCGAAGTTTTAGGAACAAATATTGAGAATTGTTTTTGTGTACAACTGCGAAATAAGTACAGGTAATAAGGTATAGAAATTTATCTTGCCCTACAAGACAAGAGAAAAGATGGGGATAAGGGAAGGGAGGGGTTTTAGAAGGGAGGGCAGATTGGGGGAAGGGATAATCATAACGCTCAGTGTTTTGGAGAGGGGGGAGGGAATGGATGGGGAGAAAATTTGGAACTCAAAATTTTGTGGAAAGGAAAGTTGCAAACTAAAAATAAATAAATAAACACAAAAAATTAAAAAAAATTAGAGTTGGGAGATGCAGCATCTTGGGTGGGAAGCAACAAAGGGACCAATACTACTAAGTGTGAATGGCAGGGGAGCGGTGCAGAGAAAGGTAAGAAGACAGAAAAATAGAAGGAGGCTAAGATATGAAGGACTTTAGAAGTCAGAGGATTTTATAACTAATCCTGGGAGTGACATAATCTGGCCTGTACTTTAGGAAGATCTGTTTGATAGCTGAGTGGTAGATGGACTGGATGGGAAGAGATTTGAGGCAGAGAGAACCACCACTAGCTTTTTGCAATAGTCCAACCATGAAGTGATGAGGGTCTGTATCAGGATGGTGGCAGTGTCAGAGGAGAGAAGGGGGCATATATAAGAGATATTTTAAAGATGAAATCAACAGGCATTGGCAGAAGATTGGATGGAGGAAGAAGGCAATGAAATGAGAGAGAAAAGAGTTAAAGATGATCCCTAAGTTGAGAGCCTTTTGGGGGGGGGGGTGAGATCTTTTTATTCGTGTGTAAATTGGATTTAAGTGAGGCAGAGTTGCATGAAATCGTCAGTCTCACTCTCCTCCAGAGTCATCATAGTCCAGTGTTAGGATAGAGTCAAAATGGCTGGTGATGGCTCAGGATGCAATGGATAACCTTGGTGTCTTTGGTTTCTAACCAAGCTCTAAGTGCTCTACTTTGCCTGCTTCAGCTGCCTTCATAGCTGTTGGAACAAATTGTTCTCATCCACCCATTCCACCAAGGGAAGTCTTCAAATACTTGGGGTAGACACCCCCCTGACTCATCAATGTGTCTGAGACTCCTTGGTTACCCTCAACTTGATGAGTTAGGTTGAGAGCCTAGGGACCAGGAAAATGGTGGTGCCCTTGACAGTAATAGATAAACTAAGAAGGAGGGAAGGTTTGGGGGAAAATATAATGAGTTCCATTTTGAACATGGTGCTTTTAAGATGTCTTCAAGACATTCAGTTGGAGATGAGAATTTGGAAGTTAGGAGAGAGATTAGAGTTGGATAAACAGATGTGAGGATCATCTGTATAGAAATGACAATAGGCAGGGCAGAGCTAAGATGGCAGAGTAGAAAGACAGACCTGTTGTAGCTCTCCTCCCATAGTTCATAAAATATTTGTAAAAAAATGACTCTAACCAAATTCTAGAGTAATGGAAGTCACAAAACGACAGAGTGAAAGAGATTTCCAGCTCAAGGAAGCCTGGAAGACCGACAGGAAAGGTCTATCTCACTAGTGTCAGAGTGGAGTCCAGCCTTGGCTGTATGATGTGGCAAGCACAGGACCAGAGCAGACTTCAGGGCATGGAATCATAGGCAGCATCTGCGGTTCCCAGATTTCTCAACCCATAAACACCAAAGGCAACTTCAAAGGTCAGTGAGAAAGCTCCTTCACCTGATTGAGAAGGGAGCAAGGTTCTGCCCTAGCCCTGGCCCCAGGCAGCAGCAGTGGTCATTTTTGAGCCCTCAGCTTAAAGACCCTGGGGAATTGAGCCGCTGATCTGGATCTCAGCCCTGAGTGGCAGTCCTGGGGTGAGGAGGAGCACTGGCTGGTGGAGCTGATAGAGGTTTTGGACAGGAAATTCTACTCACAGGTCCTGGGCAGAAGAGTGCTTATGGTTGCTTCCAGACCAGAGTGTAAGCCAGGAGAGGAGTAAATTCCTCTCTCTTGATTATGCCACCTTGGAAGAACTAAAAACTTACAGTTCCCTAAAGTATACCCTCCACTTGACAAAGGACTCAAAAGTTAAGTAACTGGCTGGGAAAATGCCCCCCAAAAAGGGAAAAAATAAGACTATAGAAGGTTACTTTCTTGGTGAACAGATATTTTCTTCCATCCTTTTCAATGAGGAAGAACAAAGCATGCTATCAGAGGAAGACATCAAAGTTAAGGCTTCTTCATCCAAAACCTCCAAAAAATATATGCAGTGGTTTTAGGCCATGGAAGAGCTCAAAAAGGATTTTGAAAATCAAGAGAGGTGGAGGAAAAATTGGGAAGAGAAATGAGAGGGATGCAAGAAATGATAACTGAATTCCTAAGAGCTGAGATCATCAAATGAAATAGTATAGAGGGAGAAAAGAAGAGGGCTCACAACCTAGCTTTGGTTTGGGAGACACACACCATTAGCAGGCTTGACTCAGAAGAAGTCCAGCACTAGAGACTTAGGAGATTCTGAAATGGCAACTACTATTGCTCAAAATCTGTCCTCCCTCCCCTCCAGCCCACTCCCTTGCTCCAATGTCCCTAAATCCACCCCTACCCCACCTAGTGATCCATTCTAATGTTACCCATCCTTTCTCCTGTGCTCTTTGGAATGTAGCAAACTTTCTTTCACTTTGTGCATTCAGTCTTCTTAACTTCTGTCCTGTCACCACTCTGATGACTCAGGAAGAGAGAGTGAGGCTGATGAGTTTGGCAATTCTACCTCACTTAAATCCAATTCATGGATGAGTCAAGACATCACCTATGACATCACTGGTCCTCTTTGAAATGAAGTACAAATGAACAACTATTGCATTCCCTTCTCTGGCTTCTCATCATCTATGGGAACATATCCAAACTCCATTTCCTGGCCAATTCAAGACTTTCCACAAATGAATTCTCTTTTTGCTATCACCTAGTCACTTACTGCTTGTCAGCCTGTACCCTCCACTCCAGAGAGGCTAATGTTCTCTCTGTAGCCCAGACAACTCACACCTATATACCTTTGCCCATACTGTGCCCTCTGTCATAAATATCCTCCTTCCTCATCCCTTCTCCAAATCCTTGCCTTTCTTCATAATTTACATGATCTCAAATATCCATGCCAGCTCTGAGAGGTTGGAAATACTCTCTGTTCTGTGAATATTTGCTCCCAGGTCACAGAATTTAAGACATGGAACTGAGCCAGAATCTAGTTCCTAATTCCCTATGTTCTTACTACTATTTTGGGGGTCTGAATCTTTTTCAATTCATTGGCAAAGGAATCTCCCATTGTGGAAACCCCCTCCCTATACCACTGCAAATTGGCAACTGCTCTGCAGTTTATAATCTTAAGGAGCTATTTGGGAAATGTAGAGGTTAAATGACTCAGCCAAGGTCACACAGAAAGTATATATCAAAGAGAATCTTCCTCACTCTGACACAACCCTTCACCAGTATACCACAGTACTTCCTTCCTCCTACATACATATCACTTGAATTAAGTAACTAGATGATATAGTAGACAGAGCACTGGACCTGGAGTTAGAAGGAACTGAATTTGAATCCTGTCTTGGATTCTAAATAGTTTTGTGATGTGTCTCTGGGCAAATCACTTCCCCTCTGCCTGCTTGTTTCCCATTTGTAAATGAGGGTAATAACCCTTGTGAGTATACACCTACTTCCCCAGCTTGTGACGAGACTCAGATGAGATACTGTTTTAAAGTACTCTCTATACTTTAAAGCACCATAGAAGTCTTTTTTAATAAGATGCCAAAGTATAGATAACCAAAATGAACTTTGGACCTTTTCTGTCCTTTCCAGTCTGTGCATATCCACAAGGATAGTGCACTGTATGCAGTAGGCACTTAATAAATGTATGTTGTATTTCAAGCTGAAGAGGCAGTGTGCTGTGGTGAATAGAGTCCATGCCTTTTCATAGACTGTCCCTTGCAACTAGAATGCCCTCTCTTCTCATCCCCATGTTGTTAAGTCATAGTTCCCTTCAAATTTTGGTTCCAGCATCACCTTTTCCATGTGAGTCGATCAGTAAAGAAACATTTGTTAAGAACCTACCATGCGCCAAACACTGAACTGGTGATACAAAGAAAGACAGAAGATCCTATGTGCTCTCAAAGAGCTCCCGAACTCATGGGGAAAACAATATGCAAAACAAGTGCATATAAACAAGCGCCAGACCCGAGAACTGGTGAGAGTTTATCTGGCTTCCCCCACCCCCCGCCCCAGCTGCTGATGCTCACCCAAACAATTGCCTTGTATTTCTTTAGAATATATTATATATTTGCATATAGGTGGCCATGTTGTTTCCCAACCTCCGTAACAGCAAAGACTGTTTCTTTTTTTGTGTCATTAGTGCCTACCTCATAATAGGCCCTCAATAAATACTTATGGATCTATTGATTGAGTTGGGGAAATTGGGTTAAACATCTGGCTCTAGGGAAATTGGGTTAAAAATCTGGCTCTAATGCTTACTACTATATGACTCTGGGTTAGTCACTTTATGTGTCTGAGGTCATTCTCTAAGACTAACCTAATTAGTTACAAGTGGTTGTGACTGACATTGGGGAAGAGAAATGACCCCTTGATGTAATCAGAGAAGCCCTGTCTGCCTTCACCAGTCCCAGCCTGAGTACCTGTGGAGTGCTTGGTTATTCATAAAATGCTAAGAGGTTTAGAGGACAACCTCTAGCCCATGGAGTGGGTCCTCCAGGGTAGGAGGAGAGATGGAAAGAGAGACCAAAATCCAGGCAAGTGGATTGGGTTCTGCACCAATGGTGAGAGGATCCACATTGATGAGATCTAACAACCATCTGCAGGAACACTGCATTCAAAATTCGGAATGAACTAATGTGGCTTTTTTGTAATTAGAAAAGAAGTAATAGACACTCCCCTGGTATGCAAGAGGAATTGTGGGGCTGCTTTCTAGTTTGGCATCTTCATTCAAAGGATCCTAAATATTTATAAGTTTCTCAATGGAAATAAAAACTATTTAATCATAACTTAAAATACCTAATACTAGAAATTAAAATACCTAATGCCATAAATTTAAATACTGACCTTTAAAGTACCTAACCAAAGAGGGCCATGATTCACACCCTTTCATGCATACAGCCCCAACCCAAGATGTCTGTGTTACTACACCCACCCCTAAAAAAGTAACACTGTCTCTTTAAACCATCCAGAAGACTAGGGGGTGGGGGAGATGGACCACTTGCCTACTGGTAGACCCACAGGGAAATTTCCTAATTCCCTTCCCTTCCATCCCCATTAATCTTAGCAGTGTTGGTAATAAGAGAATCAATGAAAGAACTGTCTCCCCCAGGGTGATGGCCACAGAACAGGGAAATCTGCCAACCCAGCCCAATGAGAGAAAAAGGTCAGGTCTGGGCTAGGTGTCTGTCCAATCAATACCAAAGCCAACTATTCCCACGGTCAGAGAGCAGCAACAGCTCAAACCCAAGCAGTAGGAAAGTCAGGAATATGATTGCAGAGGGAAGTTAGAGAGTTAATCAGAAAGATAAAGGATAGCATTCTTCATCAAACCCTATTATGCTCCAGAAGAATGAAAAATAACAATTACTGTTGTGGTAGTGGTGGTGACAACTGTGGTTGTTGTTTATAAAGGAGGAGGAGGAAAAAGAGGAGAAGGAGGAAAAGGAAGAGAAAGAAAAGGAGGAAGAGGAGAAGCAGAAGGAGGAAGTGATTCCCTTCAGTAGACCACATACTTGACCTTTCTGCAGTCTTTGACACTGCTGATCACCCTCTTCTCCCTTTCTGGTTTTTTAGGACACCACTCTCTCCTGGTTTCTCCTCAGTCCCCTTTACTGGATCCTCATCCAGAGTACACTGTCTAGTTGTGATTGTCTCTCTGGGTTCTATTCTCTACCTCCTCCTCCCTCTATACTACTCCAGTTGGTGATCTCATCAGCTCCCATAGATTTCATTGTCACCTCTATGCTGATGATTTCTAAATGTACCTATCCTGCCCTAATCTCTCTGCTCATCTTCCATCTTGAATCTCCAATGACCCTCAGACATCTCTAATTGGATATCCAGTAGGCATCTTAAACTCATTATGTCCAAAATTCAACTCCTTATCCTTCTCCCTAAAGTTAAACCTATCCCTCTCTTACTTTCCCTATTATTGTGAAGTACAACATTCTTTCAATCCTTCAGGCTCCCAACAGAGATATCATCTTCAACTTCTTCGTATTTCTCACCCTCAAATCCAATCTGTTGCAATCTGCCCATCAATTTCACCTTTGCAGTGTCTCTAATACTCCCCTTCTCTCCTCTGACACTATCACCATCCTAGTGTAGGTGTACATCTTCATCATCTCATGCCCAGACCACTGCAACAGCTTTCAGGTACATCTGTTTGCCTCATCTCTCCTCACTCTAGTCTATCCTCCATTTGATCACCGAAATGACTTTCCTGAAGTGCAGGTCTGACCACATCACCCCCTACTCAACAAACTCCATTGGCTCCTTATCACTTCCAACATCAAGTGGTTTTGACACCCAAAACCCTTAATAACCTGGCCTTCTCCTACTTTCTATTCTTCCTTCATCTTCCTCCCCAACATGTATTCTGCCATCTAGTAATACTGATTTCTTAACTGTTCCAACAACAAGACATTCTGTCTCTTGACTCAGCATTTTTTCTGTCTTCCATGTCTGAAATGTTCACTTTCATCTTTGTCTACTATCTTCTCTGTCTTCCTTCAAGTCACAAGTATCATCCTCTACAGGAAGCCTTTCCCAACTCCTCTTAATTCTAGGGCCTTTTCTCTCTTAATTTTTTCCAATTTATTCTGCATATAGTGTTCATAGGCAGCTGGGTGGCACAGTGCACAGAGTATCAGTCCTGGAGTCAGGAAGACTCATCTTCCTAAGTTCAAGTCCAGTCTCAGAAACTTATTAGTTGTGTAACTCTAAGCAAGTCATTTAATACTATTTGCCTCAGTTTTCTCATCTGTAAAATGAGCTGGAGACAGCAAACCATTCCAGTTGCCAAGAAAACCCCAAGTGGGGTCACAAAGAATTGGACACAACTGAAAAACCACAAAACAACAGCAGTAAAAAATAGATTATACATATTTGTTTGCTTGTTGTCTCTCTCTCATTGGATCATAATGTCTTGAGGGCAGGGATTGTCTTTTTGCTTGAATTTGTATCCCCAGTTCTTAGTGCAGTGCCTGGCATATACCAAGTACTTAATAAATGCTTCTTATCTTGCTTTGCAAGATTTACTGCTTTTTCCCAACATAACTTTTGAAATATCCCTTTTGTCATCTCTAGAGTACAATTCTAATCTCAGCTCATTGTGAACTATAGTTTTCCTATCAATCTTCTTGAAGGAACATATTATGTTTTTGTATTAATTTTCTGTCAATTGCTCTTGTTTCTAACTATGTTATGTGTTTCATGATTCTATTGTCTCATTGATGTGGATGGAGCCTCCACTGGTGGAGATACTAATCCATCCATGCCAGCTCTTATCCAAATGCTTCCATAAATACTACACACTCAATCCTCCCAATTTGCTGGAACCACCTGCTAGGGTTCATACATATACATACACACACACACACACACACACACACACACACACACACATATATATGTGTATGTATGTATAAATTTTAATTTTGTGGCTGCCAATGTCATATGCTGGCTGTCCAATGGACAGTTGTCCCTTGTTCTGGTCACATAATGGACACACCTAATGTTCTGATCAGACATTTCCTTTACAAAATCCCTTATGCATCTGGCTGTATTCATCTTCATTGAATACACACTGTAGCTATCTTGAATTCACCATGGTCTCTCCATGGTCCTTTGAGTGATCTACAAATTTGACTAATTGGAGATTGTGCTGTTCAAAGATTCATGGACATATCATTTGGAAGATTATTCCTGTTAAAAAGATGGGCTCTGGGGATCAGCTTGAAGTCTTTTAAAATTCTGTACAATTTTCCAAACTCATTCCAACCCATTTTCTTTCTCCTACTCAATTCGAGACCCAAATCTTTGCCCATCTTTATATAGTGGTGTGTGAATTCAATGGAATTGGTCAGTCAGTCGTATATTGTAGTCTAGATAAGAAGTATTTTATATGTATTTAGCTTTTCTTGTGTAGATTAATAGGCTGATATCTTTTGAAAATCAATAGTCTCATTGAAAAGTCCCATAATATTATGGAATCCAATACATGTAGGACCACCTGGGGAGATGTCACCATCTAAAGAGAATCCACTTCCATTTGGATCTTTGGAAAGCACCCTTTCTGAAAATGGGGAAACCTTTTGGTAAACACAAATCTTATCTTTTTGTATCTTGCCTTATTTAATAAACTGAACAAAATGCAATAGAGTTAACTCTGTGGTCTCCTGTATTAAGCAATGATCTTAGCATGTTCCTGAAAGACTCTCTGTTGGAGGAGAAATTTCAAACCTTTACATTAGTCTATTGAGTCAAATGCTTTTTAAAAAATAATATTTGAAAAACACAACAGCATCTTAGATTTTCTGAATCTATCAGTGAAATATGTAAGTTAAATATGTGGTCCTCTGAAGGGAATCACTTGTAAATACTTCCCTATTCATATCTCTATCTGTATCTTTCTATCTATTCTCTAGACACATATATCTATATATAGATATTATATACACAAACTCACAAAGGGATATACATGTGTATATGTATGTATGCATATAGGTGTGTACATATATGCATACATATATTTATGCATATATATGTGTATGTATATCAAGGTAACCCTCAATATGAATGTAAACCATTCTCACAAAAAGTTTTTTGTAAGGCTAAGAAAATTACCATATAAGATAGCCATTCCTGGTGTTCTCTTAATCATCTTGGAGGAGTATTAATATCAATGTAATTTCCCCCCCCATTATTTTTATATCTTCCCCTTTCTGAGATTTTTTTTAACCTAATGCCTCAAGAAGACCAAGAAATCTCCTGTAAGTGTATATATTAGTGGATCAGCCTATGAGAGAGAGAGGAAGTCACATGCCCAAATAAATCCATGGAAACTTGGGGGGTGGGGTGGGGGTGAGTAGGGCTTGCTTCTGGCAACATGTTATTGCTAGGTTGATGTTGTGTGATGATGAAAAGTCTGGATTGGAAGAACTGATGACTCAAAGTCAGAACAGTGAATATACATAAGACATAACCCTCCTTCCATCCTTCTTTCCCTTGTGGCTTCTAAGGAGGCAGCCAAGCCAGTCAATAGTGGCTATAAACATGGGAGCATGAGGCTTTCTAGCAGAGGAACTATGGAATCCAGAAAGGCATAGCAGCTGGGATCCTAATGGAGTAGCTCACCCCACAGAGGGCCTCAAATAACAGGAAGTCCATGAGGATTTCATCAAGTGAAAAAAGACTCCCACGAACCAGGACCTCAGACCCACCCCTTCTGCCACCCTTGTGCCTCATTCCCTTTATGCTGGGAATATTTAAGGCATTTGTGGGAGAATGCGTAGCCAGCTTGAGAATGTTTGTACCAATCATTCTTGCTGCACTTTCTCAGCAAATACCCTTTATGAAAGCTAATGGAATTTGACTCTGAAGTCAAGTATGAAGTCCTCACTTGATAGCATGGGAGAGAGGGATTATAGGAGGCTTGAACAGAAAAGAGGTTTGGAATAGCCACTGTGGTGTGTATGATAAAGAACGAACTGAGGAGGAGAAAATGGATGGCCTTGCTGGGGTCAAGCAGAGAACAGATAATATAAATGAAGAGCAAGCCTAATCTACATCATGGTTGTGTGACCTCTTCAAGGCCATTTTGCACACAGTGTTATTTCTTATCTGATGACCCCAAGTGGGAGCACTGTTCCACTTCGAAAATTATCTTGTACTTACAATATATTGGATCTTCCAACTATAGTGTGCTCTCCTTAAGGACATGGATTGTTTTATTTTTTGCCTTTCTATTTCTATACCCAGGGCAGTGTATACACACTAGGTGGCTAATACATGTTTATTGGATTGAATTCAAGGATGCAGAAAATGAGACCTAGATAGGGAAAGCAACTTAGCCAAGGTCACATGGATCGTAAGGAGTCTTAGGATCATAAGATCTCGGATCTAGATCTGGAAAGGACCTCAAAGAACACAGGAGCATAGATTTAGTAAGGAAAAGATATTTGATGTCAACACTTTCATTTTATAGTTGAGAAAATTTAGGGCAAAAAAATATGACTTCCCCAACATCCCCAAAGTAGTAAGTTGAAGAGCTAGGATTTGAAGTCAGGTCCCCTGACTCTAGACCCAGTGCTTTTCCCCACCACACATGAAGTCAACTGATTTAATACCCTAAACAACAGAACAAAAATCTGAGGTCCGGAGATGTCAAATAACTTGTCCAAGATCACAAAGGTAGGCAGATAGATACAAAGGTAGAGACAGACAAAGAGAAAGAGAGAGAGAGAGAGAGAGAGATGGATTGATAGATGGAGAGACGGGGAGAAGAGTGATGGATGGATGGATGGATAGATAGATAAAGGGAGGGATAGATGGATGGATGGATATATAGAGGAATGAATAAATAGAGAGAGTATTTATTAAACACTTACTACATGCCAGGCACTATTTTAAATGCTGGATATACAAATACAAGCAAAACAAAAAACAGGAAACAATCTGTGTCCTCAAGGAGCTTTCAGTCTTTTAGGGATAAGACAATATGAAAAATGGAGTAGGAAAGCTAGGACATTTGGGTAGAGGCAGGAGTGGTACTTACATGGAAGGGAAAGTCCAAAGAGTCAGGAGTAGAACAAGGATGTCCTGGGCTGTGTTTGAAATAGAGCTCTGGCCAGGACATCACCAATCAGAAAAGGGGTCAGAAGAGAGGTGGTATCTTCAGGGTGAGAAGGTAATTGGCTCAGAAATAGAAAAGGGTAGTAAGTGGAAGAGTCAGGGCCTATGACTCAAAGTGGAGCACATTTCCATGACACCATGCTAGTCTGCTGCATTTCACTGCCAATTCTATGTCTCTCCTGTGAAACAATGAGTCCAGGGTTTTAGAATTTCTATACCTCTTACATTGATAGAAAGAGAAATTTCAGTCCCTGATAGTCATGTTTTTTCCAAAATTTGCCCTATGATTTATGGGTGACTTGTGTAGTATGTTTTTCATGCTAAGTTCTGACCACTGTAATGTCAAACAGTATTAGTTCTGGCCACTGTGCATGGAAAAGGGCCATTCCCATGCAGATTGTATAAATAAGGTATTGTACAGAAAGAAGAAAAAGCTGTGAAGGAAGAAAATATTGCAGGCTAGAGTGTTTGCAATCAGATTGTATAGGACCCTGAATACTAGATGAAGAAATATGAACTTTAACCTGTAAACCCTAGAGAAGATATCACTGAGCTATAAGCCTAGAGACATGGGAGAATTGTAGATCCAAGAATGAAATAATGAGTATGATTTTGTACATGTTGAGCTTGATCTGACAGGGTGAACCCAAGTGGAACAGCTCAGTGAGCAGTTGAGAAAGAAAGAATAAAGGCCCATAAATGCATGGATTTAAATCTGGAAGAGACCATGTAGCTCATTAAGTCCAACTCCTTATTTTATTGAAACTTAGAGGCACTAAAAGATTTATCCAAGATCACGTTGCTTGTAAGTTTCAGAGGCCATGTTCGCTTCTCCAATCCTCCATTCCTCTCCCAGCTCCACTCCTGACTCTTGAGACTTCTCCACCATAACTCAACAGTCTTCTCACCCTAGAAGATACCTCTGTCCACAAGGGCCCCTCCACTGGTCGGAAAATTCCACCTGGAATCTCTATTCTGAAGAGTACCCAATACAGACAAGTTCACTCCTTCATTCCCCTCCCTCAAGTTCCACTCGATTATTCTGACCTCCCCCTCCTCCTGTTAGCATACCTTCTCCTCACCCTCTCCACTTTTTAGTTCCCTTTTAAAGACTTTTCCCCTTGAGTAAAGAGACTTCTCTTTGCTTGTATTTACAGTGATTATCACAGTTCTTGCCATATAGTGTTTCACAACTATTTTACCCTTAATCTGACTCCAAGTCCAGCACTCTATCCAATAATGCACTGGACTAGACCTAGAAGAGATGTCAGAGCTGCAGAGAGTTGAAATCATGAGGGGAAAAAATGAGATATTTTAGCCATGAAGGACACCTTTAGGGAATATGACAGGAAGTCTATAAAGAATTGAGAGGACAGGTCAGAGAGGTAGAAGGAGACACGCAGAATCTGAATAAAGGCCTGGGGTCGGATGAAAAATAATTCTGTTCTATTCCTATTCTGCTGGTAAAAACAGGTCAAACTCCGGACCCTGGCTAGCTGTCTCAGAAGGTTAGACCACTGGCCTCGATGGGTCCAAACAAGGAACCACGGACGACTCTCATAGTTAACTGGAAAAAAAATTGGCAGTTTGAGTCAATCTGTACAAATTAATTTTACTTTTTTTAAAATTTTTGTTTGGTATTTTATTTTTCCCCAGTTACATGTAAAAACAATTTTTAATATTTGTTTTTAAAACTTAAGAGTTTCAAATTCTCTGCCTTCTCTCCCCTATCTCTCCCCCTCCAACTCCATTGAGAAGGCAAGCAATTTGATATAGGTGATACATGAGGCAAAGCACTTCCAAAATAGTCATATAGTGAAAGAAAACATGGACCCCCCCCAAAATCAAGAAAAATAAAGTAAAAAATGAAAAATGTGCTTTAATCCATATTCAGACACCATAGCATTTTTCCTCATAAGTCCTTCGGAATTGCCTTAGATCATTGTATTTCTGAGAATAGCTAAGTCATTCAGAGCTGATCATTTTACAGTTTTGTTACCTTGTTCACAGCACATTTTGCTTTGCATCAGTTCATGCAAGTCTCTCCAGGTTTTTCGAAGAGCATCCCACTCATCATTTCCTATAGCACAATAGTATTACATCACAGTCATATAGTATAACTTGTTCAAACATTTCCCAATTGATGGGCAGCCTCTCAATTTCCAATTCTTTGCCACAGGAAAAGAGCTGCTATAAATATTTTTGTACATACAGACCCTTTTTGTTTGTTTTTTTTCATTTCTTTTGGGATAGAAATCTAGTAGTGGTATTGCTAGGTCAAAAGGTAGGCATAGTTTTATAGCCTTTTGGACATAGTTCCAAGTTGCTCTACAGAATGGATGAATCAGTTCACAACTCCACTCATTAAGGCCCCATTTTTTCCAATCCTCTCCACCATTTATCATTTTCCTTTTCTGTCCTATTAGTCAATTCAATAAATATGAGATAATACTTCAGAATTGTTTTACTTTGTATTTCTCCAATCAGTACTAAGTTAAAGCATTTTTTTATATGGCTATAGATAGCTTTGGTTACTTCATCTGAAAATTGTTCATGTATTTTTATTATTTATCTATTGGGGAATGGCTCTTTTATACATTTGACTCAGTTCTCTATGTGTTTGAGAAATGAGGCCTTTATCAGAGAAACTTGCTTCAAAATTTTTTTCAGTTACTATTGCTAACTATATTTCCCTCCATCCTATTCTCTGCCCCCCATTTATTCATTTAATTCTCTCCTTTCACCCTGTCCCTTCTCAAAAGTGTTTTTTCTTCTGACTACCTACTCCCCCAATCTGTCTTCCCTTCTATCACCCCCCCTTTTCTCTTATCCCTTCCTTCCTACCTTCCTATATAGTAAGAAAGATTTCTATACCCAATTGAGTGCGTATGTTATTTCCACAGAATTTGAACCAATTCTGATGAGAGTAACGTTCCCTCACTCCCCCTCATCTCCCCTCTCTTCCCCGCTACTATAAAAACTTTTGCTTACCTTTTTATGTGAGATAATTTACCCCATTCTACCTCTCCCTTTCCCTTTCTCCTAGTACATTCCTTTTTCACCCCTTAATTTTACTTTTTTCAGATATCAACCATTCGTAATCAACTCACACCTGTGATCTCTGTCTATCTATACATATATACACATATATAAGTATATATATATATAATATTATATTATATATACACATACATTCCTATCTGCCCTAGTAATGAGAAAGTTCTTGTGAGTTACAAGTATCATCTTCCCATGTAGATGCCTAAATTACTAAATTCCATTAGAATCAATGGAATTTCAACAGAAATGATGCAAAGAAAATGAATCCCCATCAATCTTGCTGTGGCACCCTTAGGACCCCTGGGCCTTTCCATTTGTTGTTTGCCCCTCATTCTCAAAAAGGACCATGACATCAGGAAGGTGATGCCATGACTTGCTAGGAAACTGGATTTAAGTGAGGTAGGGCTGTGCAAAGTCACCAGCCTCACTTTCTCCTCCAGAGCCATCTGGGTCCAGTGGCTAGATATTGATCAGGATGACTGGATAATGGTCCAGGATACAGTGGAAGACTGCAGAATGTGGTAAGGAGGGCCAGAAAAACAAAGTATACGTTAGTACACTTTTTATGCAAAGTATACAGTACACAGTGGCATTGTAAAGACAACTTTGAAAGACTTAAGAACTCTTATGAATTCAGTGATAAACCACAATTAAACCACAAATAAACCACAAGCAGCTAGTCAAAAACAGACAACAAGCATTAATTAAGCACCTAACTATGTACTAAGCACAGTCTAAGTGCTAGAGATACAAAGAAAGACACAAATAACTCCTATTTTCAAAGAACTCACTAGATCTGTATTCCAAAAGAGATTAAGACAGGAGTTTGTTGATAACAGAAGATACTGGAATTTGCTACCCAAGTTTTGGAGAGAAATGAAAGACTCAGGTTTCAAATGGAGACATCCATTTTTGTGGACCCAGCCAATGAGAGAATCTATTTTACTCAACTTTGCATTTGTGTTACAATTTGTCACAAGGATTTTGTTTTCCTCCTCTTTTCCTCAAAGGGAGTAGGGTAGGAGAGAGAAAAAAAATAGATTTTTGCTAATTGGAAAACTATTTTTTCAAAAAAATCTCCTTCCTTCTCCCACTAAGTGCCACAATAGCCCATTATTTCTAATTAATGCATATTTAACAGGAATAGAAATACTCTAAATGATGACTGAATGAACCCTCTCCTAAAAGAGATCTATACTGGAATCAGAAGCCTTGAATTCAAATTCCTATTCTACTATTTACTGTCTCTGTCAATCTAAGAATGTCAACCTCCTTCCTCCCACTCCAGACTTGATTTTTCTCATCTGTCAAATAAAAGGGTTGGAATAATTGCTAAGATCCCTCTGCTATTTAAAACCTGTGATGATTGGATTCCTCCTGACTTTCTTACATTTCCCAGCTATGGACAGCTCCCTCATAGCTACACTAAAGGTCCACCCAACAGTGTATTTCCTTCCTTGGGCTTTTCAATATCATTCTAATATGAACCTGAAGCTATTTCCAGGCAATGTGGCTGAGAATCTGATAATGCTACTTAACATTCAGCTTAATTCAGTGGCGTTTCTTCAGGCCAAAAGCCACAGCAGATGTTGCCTATGCTCAATAGGCCTGTGACCCATCTATTCACCTCAACTGATTAAACCACCATTGTGGATTTGGCAGGGATTGGGAGGTGGAAAGGTGGCCTGAGACAAGGTCATCCACTCCTCTGCAGTCTTCAACTGGATAATCTCCTAAACCCAAAGCACCATAGAAGAAAGAGAAATGTATTTTAGAGTCAGAGGACCTGGAGTCATATCCTGGCTCTGCTATATATTAGCTATGACCTTGGACAAGTCATGTGCTTTCTTTATAACTCAGTTTCCTCTTCTGTAAAATGAAGTTATTTATACCAGATAGCTACTTGGGATGCTTCTAGCTCTATGATATCCTCTTTTGAGATTGAGGGATGAAATCAAGGTTTTGACCCTGTCTTTTTTTAGGAAAGTCAATCAGAAAATTATGCAATTAGAGAAGTTTATCATCTCTCTTGGCTTCATTTTCTTTTTTTCTGTGAATTTCCCTACTTCTAACTGCTCACCCCTAATACTCCATCCCTTCCTCTCCTTCTCCCTTCCCTCTTCCCTCCCAAAGATGGCATGAAATCTGATATAGGTTCTACATATACATTCATATTAAACATATTTCACATTAATCATGTTGCAAATGGTCCTTCATTTTCTTTTTTTATTTAATAATTAATTTATTTTTAGTTTTCAGCATTCAGTTCCATAGGCTTTTGAGTTTTAAATTTTCTCCCCCCTCTTTTCTCTCCTCCTTCCCCATGATGGCATGCAATCTTATATACATATACATTCATATTAAACATATATTAATATTAATTGTGGTGTAAATGGCCCTTCATTTTCAAAAAAATCCAATGACATCTAGGGATACAGAGACAAAGGCTGAAATAAAAATACCTCCTTTTAAAAAGCTTTCATTCTAACACCCAGTGTTCTTTACGGCTTTGCCCACCCCCCATTAAAACCTGTTGTCAGGAAAGGATCCTGCATCAGTGAATTGTTCCTCAGAGTGAATATTGGTTCAGAATGATTTACACTATGGATAAAGAAAAGGAATGTTCCGAAAGAAAAGGAATTCTTTTGTTGTAAAGAAAGGGACCTCAGACTTCAATAAGCAAGTGGAGGATGGGTGGTGTTTAAAATATAATACCTACCATTTTATAGCATGTTGTAATATTTAAGCCTTGTATCAATTCTTTGAGGAAGGACAGGAAGGAATTACATCCCTTTTTTTTTTTACAGAAGAGGAAATTGAGACTCAAAGAAGTAGGTCATCTAGCCCATGATCATAGAGCTATAAAGTATTAGAGAAAGAATTTTAATCTAGGTCTTCCTGGCTCCAAAATTTGCACCCTATCCCCTATTGGCAGACTTTCCTAGGGATTCTGAAATCAGGGTACTAGGTATCTATAGGTAAAGCTGGTTCCTGAAGGCAAGATGATATCACCACAAGACCATGTGTTCTTAGCTATATTTACCAGAGGTTATCCAGTCTCCTTGTTTTAAATGTAATCTGGTCTCAGACAGACAGCCTCGTCTTGACCTAAGAAATTCCCAAAGGGATTAATTCCCAGATCAGGATTGGGAGAAGACAATGATGTCTATCCAGGTCTACAATTTCCAGACCTCACCCTGTTAGATTTCAGAGTCTTTATCTGCCTAGAGAAAAAGTCTAACTAAGATAAGGAAACTGAGGCATCAGGAGTTTAAGTGATTGACACAAGATCACAAAGGGAGAAGAAGTTGATAGGGAAAAGTAGTTAAATATGGTGGAAAGAACATTGAACTAGAAGAGAGATCTGTGTACACCTTTGGCAATAATCATCCTGAGAAATATCAGGTCTCTGGATTCAGATGGCTCTGGAGGAGAAGTGAGGCTGGTGACCTGTACAGCCCTTGACTGAAAAGCAAAGTCAAGTACAAGTCAAGTCATCATTTCTCTGATAGCATGGTCTTCTTTGGCAATGAAGCATAAGCACACACATAATGGATAGTGAGGCATCCTTGGAGCAAAGAAGATGGGGCTTAAGTCTCACCTCTGACCCTGACTGGCCATGGAACCTTGGTAAAATCATTTAAGCTTTCAGTCCTCTGTCCCCCCCTTAATCCCTCTGGGCTAAAAGCTCCCAAAGCTGCTGCTGGTGCTGCTACCATGGCTTCCTCCAAGGCCTGGTATTCATGCTCCTGCCATTCTCCAGGCCTGTGCCCACCTTGGTGTTACAGGTCTCTCCTATGGATCTCCCAAGTTGCCTTAGACTGGAAAAATGTCTCCCTCTGACCTTTTGCTGACTCTGTGCTCCAAAATTAGATTTGAGATATTATTTTCAAGGTGTTTAGAGGGCAATAGTGAGAGAGTTCTTCTGGGTCCTGATCCATATGCCTCCATCTTTTGCCCAAATTTATTCAGTAGAGTTCATGAGATTTATAGGACCTGGAAAGGACCTTAAGAGATCATTTAGTCCAGCGTTCTCATTGTATAGGTGAGAAAAATGAGGATTAAAGAAACCGAATCTATGTGTCAGTAAACATTTTTTAAGCACCTGCTATGAACCATTCTGGTGTATCTCTGTCAAGAAAACACCAAATAGGGTCACAAAGAGTCAGACACGACTTAAATGACTGAAAAAACAGGTACCAGGAACTGTGACTAGACATCCAAAGAAAGGCCAAAGACAGTTATACAGTTAGATGATACAGGATTTGAACTCAAGTCTAATGACTCTAAATCCAGTCTCTTTTTTTTTCAGGTCTCTTCTCTCCTCTATAAAATGCAAGCACTCCAAGAACCCTTTGAATCTCTAACATGATAGATGAATCTACAATTGAACAGTAAGTAGGAACTCCGAAGAAACCCAAAAGTCTTGGGACTGCCTGGATTGGAGGAGGGTTTCCCTCTCAGTATTAATGCAATGACTCAGAGCCTCCTAGAGGAACAGGGGAGTTCTTCTCCCACGGATCATTACAGAAGTGTGTGAATAGTTCGACTGCTAAAGTAATTAAAAACATAATCGGTGCTATTAAATTCTTCATTTATTTTTCCAGTGTTCTCTCCCTCTGTGAACCATTATCTGCCTTCCCTAATCACTCCTGACATGTCAACTCTTCCTCGACTCCCTCCAAAGTGCCATCGATGACAGGGTTCTAGACAGTTTGTTTTAATGTCATCATCTACAGCTCCTGTAATTATATACACACACGCCCACCTGCCCCCATTCCCAGGAATTTACTGCTGGGGATGATGTGGGCTTGACAGTTCTGACTGACTCAGGGGCTCTGATGGAGTTTCAAAAATGCACACCCTGACTCAAAGGGCCTCCTAGAACGCTTGAGGGTGACCTGGGCTACTCTGAAAGGGTCTGGTTCTTGCCTAAGAATCTAAACTGGATTCCACAGCCTCTGCTGCCCCAACCTCAGGCACCAGCCTCAGACAGGAGGCCAGTACTCCAACATCTGAGATCTCATCAAGCAAACATTGATGAAGTAACTGTATGCCAGGGATACAAAGACAGTATGAAAACACTCCCTGCACTCAAGAAGCTTACATTCTTTCCAGCGAGACAACAAGCACACAAATAAGGGTATACAAAAATAATTTAAAGTGATTGGTGGGGAGCAGTGAGAAGGGGAACTAACATTTGATTAAATTGGTTAGAGGACAAGTCACTTTCGCCCGAGTCCCAACCTGCTCCGTAATGTCAAGTCTTGGAGGGTTTGGGACGCTTAGAGGTTGTGATTTCTCCAAAATCACACAAACCTATGTATCGGAGTTAGGGCTTGAACCCAGGGCTTTCCGGATCTGTAGCCAGCTTTTTATACACTATCCTCTCAGCCAGAAAAGATAGTAGTAGTAGAGTAGTAGCTGTAGCAATAGTAGTAGAGCAGCAACAGTAGTAGTAGTGGCAGTAGCCACTGAATGATAATCACAGTAAAGTCTATGTAGCACCTATTAGGTGCCCAGTACTGGGCAAAGATCTTAACAAATATGATCTAATTTGATTCTCCCAAAAACCAAGGGAGGTAGGAGTTATTAGCATTCCCATCTTGTCCTTGTGGAAATGGAGACAAACAAAGGTTAAGTGACTTACTCAGGGTCACACTGCTAGTAAGTGCCTAAGGCTGGATTTGAACTCAGTCTTTCTGACTTCCGCCTACGAACTCTATCCCCTGCTCCTCCTAGCTTCCAAGAGGCAACAATCAAATTAGATAATACTTGCAAAAGGGCTGTGTCATCGTAAATAAAAATGAGCTCTTATTTTAAAACAGCACAGCCCAGACCAGCAGAAAGAAGGGCAGCGGTGGAGTCAGGAAGCTGGGCTTACATCTGGTCTTTGGCAAATACTAGCAGTGTGACCCTGGGTAAGCCACGTCATTTTTCAGTGCCTCTTAGGCATCTTTCCAGGAGGATTAAGTCACTTGCTCCCTCCTCAAGTAGTGTCTACACTGAGGGTGGGGAAAAACCTTGATTCTCAATTTGCAGTCAGCATGCCATTGTTGAAGTAATGTGAAAAGAGCTCTGGGAATGTCATCCCCATTTAAGAAATGAGGAAACTGAGGCCCAGAGAGAGGATAGAATATGTGAAGACAAAGTTAGAAAATCTAGATTCAAATCTCACTACTGAAGCTTACTACTGTGTGCCCTTGAACAAATTGCTTAGCATTTCTGGGCCTCAGTTTCCCCATCTGAAAAATGAGAGACTTGAGAAAAATGGCTTTCAAGCCTTCTTCCAGCTGTAGATCTAGAATCCTATGTCAAGTGACCAAGAAGTCACCATTTGGTCACTGTGTTAGTGAAGGGAATTTCCACACAATGACAAAATCAGATGTCTATACTCTCCTTGATTAAGCCAGTACTGCCCAGCCCATTAGGGAACCTAGTCTATAAGAAAGATTCTCCTAGACCACAAGATTTTACAGAGAGAGGCAAGAGGGGTTTTTGTGCATGTTTTGTTTCCTTTCTTTCTATTTTCCAAGTTCCCTAAATGTTTGGAACTGGAAAGCCCAAACACTAAGCTTACTGGGATTGACCAGCATCACAGATACATCCAGGGGCCTGGCATCCTTGACTTCTGTATCTAATTTGCTTTATCCCTTGTTTTCAGGATCAGTGAGGACACCTCAGGGCCATTACCTTGTTGCTTTAAAGCCCAAATAATAAGTGGCTCTGAGCCAATAACCTGTCTCACCTCTCTGCTTATAAAAGGAAATACAATTAAAAAGTGATTATAATCTGGCACCAGATGCATAAGCTTTCCCAGTCCTAATTAGAAGTGTGGCATCCTTTGGGTATAAGAATCTCTTACTATATATAATTTAATGAGATTCAACCAACATTTATTAAGCACCTACTATGTGTTAGACAGTGGAGATTCCAGTACCTGCTTTCAGCTAGGTAGTGCAATGACTAGATTGGTGGGCCTAATGACAGGAAGATCTAAGTTTAAATTCAGCCTCAGATAATTCCTAGCTGTGTGACCCTGGGTAAGTCACTTAGCCCTGTTTGCCTCATCTGTAAAATGAGCTAGAGAAGGAAATGGCAAACCACTCTAATATCTCTGCCAAGAAAATTCCAAATCAAAGGATTGAACAATAAACCTGTCCTCAAGGGGCTTATATTCTGCTATGTAATTTACCAATGTTGTGTAAATTACCAACCACAGGTAAAGCAATTTTCTTTACTTGTCCTATGTGGATTTCTCACCAGTCTCAGCTCTGGACAGAAAATATGGAGACACCCTGGAGCAACACATTGCATGATCGAGTCAGGGTTCAAAAATATCCCGATGAGTGGGATCATTGAGTCAAATTTGGTAAAATAAGAAGATAAGATACTAGGCTTGTGATTTCATCAGTCTAAGAACCTCCTCCTACTAAATCAAGTTGGCCCTTCTCTGCAAACTACAATATTAGAGAATTGCCTAGAAAACAGTAGAGATAAGTGATTTGCCTATGTTTATGCAGTCAATATATGTCACAGGTGAGGTTTAAACCTAGATTTTCTTGATTCTGAGGGCAGCTCTATATTCACAATGCCAGGATTAGTAACGTTTTCTGTGTCATGGATCCCTTTGGCAATATGGTAAAGCTTATAGATTCTTCAAAAAAAGTCTTTAAATACAGAAAATAAAATATATAAGGTTATAGAGGAAACCAACTGTATTAAAATATAGTCATCAAAAAAAGTTTACAAGCCTCAGGTTAAGAACCTCTACATCATACCATACTGCCTCTAGCTTCAATGTCACAGGGATAAATTTGAAGTTAATATTTAAGTTTAAAGAATCAGCTTCGTCACTGGAGGATGAAGGAAGCCTCTCTGGACTGAAATTTGCTCAGAAAAGATCTGGAGGTGACAGTGGACCAGTAGCTCAATATGAATCAGTACTGTAATTTGAGAACCAAGAAAATGCAAATGCGATCTTATGCTTCATTGAGATGATTACTGCTTCCAGAAAATGGTGGCATCCCCTTACCCTCTTGAGTATTCACTTCTAGATGCCATATTTTAAGAGTTCAGAGGAAGGAAACAAACAAAGGGCCATACCGTAAGAAGATTACTTGGAATGCAGACCTTTCTCTTTAAAGAAGAAAAGATTCAGGTTTCTGTAACATTGAAGCCTTGTCGTATGAGTAAGGGATTAACATTATTCTACTTGACAAAAGGATCAGCCTTGGTCCCAGAAGGTGGAACCAGTAGCAATGGGTCCAAGCTGCAAAGACTTGAGATGAGAAACAGCTTCCTCATGATTTGATATGTCCCCAAGTGGAACAAGCTATTTCAAGAGGTGATGATTTCCCCCTCACTGGAAGTCTTGGGGCCAAGACTAGATGACCACTTGTCTTGTAAGTCATAGTAGGGATTCTTTCCAGCTACAGAATGGGCTGGGTGGCCATTGAGGACCTTTCCAACTCAGATATTCTGAAATTCGGAGACAATCATATCATGGGACCCTGCCCCACAGCTTCATAGGCATCACTGAGGGATAGGATGGCTTAGTGACTAGAGAGCCAGTCATGAAGACAGAAAGACCTGGGTTCCAGTACTGTCTCTGACCAGTACTAGCTGTGTGTAGTCATGAGTAGACTCCTTCATCTCTCAGCATCCCAGGCAGCCCTTTGAGACCATAACTTATAGATAAACCCTCACGCTGCACCAGTGGTGGCAATTTTCCTGCTAGCATCAACGATGACAGTCACTGTAAACAAGGCAAAAATAAGCTTCATCTAAGTTGAAGAATAGTCACTCGTTCCCTTTGAATACACACACATTTGTAAAATCTTTCAGAAGGGAATGGTGGACAATTATGAGTCATATTATCTCATAAAACAGCAAGAAGCAGTCTAAGGGAAAATAAGCTTACAGAAAGCTTGGTGAGAGACCCAATTAAGCCAGCTCATCCCAAGAGCATTTAAGGACGATACTGGAAAGAGGAAAACAAACAGACAAAAGTGGAAAAGATCTGTAGGGGTTTCGATAACAAACTCTTTTCTCTAACAAGGACAATAGAACTGCCACATCTGGATTCTAACAGAGTCTTTGATGTGCTACAAGGGAACTAAGAGAGGGGTAAAAGTAAGCAGGAGATGTCTAGGCTGGAGAGGACACAGTTCTGAGGATATTTGGGACTGATTCTTAATATTTCTAAAAAAGGGGAACATGCCAAAAGCCCCCTCCCCCCAAAATTCAGACCTTGTAATTCCCAAAAAAGATAATTAAAAATATTACTAATCACTTACCTGTATGTTTATGCACCAATCTTTACAAAAATTTTTATAAGTATAATCTAGCTTTCTGCAGGAAGCTTTCCTTCATCTCCTCAATTGCTAATGCTCTCTCTCCCTCCCCAAAGTATCTTGTATTTATTTTGTGTGTATAGGGGTATATATGCAGATATACACACGTATATGAAAATATATATTATATATAATTTTATGTACATATATACAGTCTAATATGAAGTATATATGGATACATATATATTCATACATGTACAATTATATACTTTTTAAAGCTATATATGTATATACACATAAAATAGAAGTATGTCATGTATATATGTGTGTACATATATATACAGTATAAATATGAATTATATATACACATATATTCATATGTATACCTTTTAAGGTGCTGTATACATATACATATACACTATAAAGTGTATGTATGTATACACTTTATATTTTGTCTGCATATATTTTCATATGCATTTGAATTCATCTCTATTTAAATACATCTCCTTGCAAATAAGGACTGTGTCACTCTCTATATTCAAATCCCTGGTACCTAGCACAGAGGCACCTAATAAATATTTATTATTTTGAGGCAGCTGGTGGCATAGTGGCCAGAGTGCTAGGCTTAAGTCAGGAAGACCTGAGTTCAAATTTGACCTCAGATACTTAACATTACTAAGGAACCACAGGATTTTAAGGGAACATTTCTTGCCAAGGATGAAGTACCCAGTTTTCCTCAGCTTCCTCAGATCCATTCTTTGGTTTAATCAGGAGCCTTTCATGAAGAGGGTCCAAGCCACAGCACACTTAACTAGCTGTGTGATCCTCGGCAAGTCACTTAACCTCTATTTGCCTCAGTTTCCTCAACTGTAAAATGTTGATAATGATAGCACCTTCCTCCTGGGATAATGAGAGCCAAATGAGATAATAACTATACAGTGCTCAGCACAGAGTAGGAACTATATAAATATGTATTCACTCCTTTATTGATTGATTATACATACATTGAAAGTTTATATGGCACCATCTATTCATGCTGTACTACAGAGAGAATATTGAATTGGAACTCCAAACTGGGTTTGAATCACATTTTCCACCAGCTTCAATTTGATGCAAACCTTTATTCTGTGCCTAGCAAGGGTTGGACTGGAAGATCTAGAAGGCCAATTCCAGTTCCAAATCTATGATTTTATAGTACTTCAAGGTATTGCTGACCCTATAGTTAATAGTACCCTATAGGAATCATTCCGGTCCAATGGAAAGCATATGAGGTCTAGACGTTAGTGTTCAAGTTTGGGCTTCTTTGTGAGATGGGATGTCACTCTCTGCTTCTAAGATTCCTCATCTATAACAAGGAGTTGAACTGTATGTTTCTAACTACATTCAACCTTAAATGCCTCAGTTTCCTCATTTATAAAATTAAGTGGCAAGGCTAGACTCTCTCTAAAGTATCTTCTAGCTTATATTCTATCATTCTAAGAAAGCAAGATTGAGGAGGAGACAGTCACCAGTTGCTTAAAGGGTGTCTTAGCAGTCCTCATGCCCTACGTTTCTGCCTCTTGTTCTGGTCCTTTCTGAACAGGGGAAGCATTATTTATTATGTTCCTCCCTGTGATTACTTTTTATCTTCCCTTCTATTCTCCATTAATTTTAATTTTAATTTTAATTAAGTTTCTCTGGATCTTGCCAAGGCAAGCTCTGTGATTGAGAGAAGAATTTCCAAAATGTTGCTGCTTTATGACTCTTTCAAACCAGGGTCTGCTTTCTGTTATTAGATAAAAACCAGATAAATGCCAGATAAATTAGTAGATACTTAGTTACTTGCATTTTTTCAGAAATTACCACAAGATCCCTTTAAATGGTGAAATTCCCAGGTACATTTAAAACAGAAATCTTGAAAAAACAGATATACCAATCCACTTTTGATGGACATGAATTTGTCTAATGATTTTGGAAAGAAATTCAGAATTATGGCAGAGGGAGGAAAGAGTGATTCGCATGCCTGTATCCTTTGACCCAGAAATCTCACTATTAGGCATACACTTCAAGGGGACCAGTTATAAAGAAGAGGATATACCGTATCCATAGCAACACTCTTTTAAGGACTTGGAGACCAAGCAGATGCCCATTGATTGGAGAATGATTAAACAAGCTTGGTACATGATCTTAGGTGTAGTGTCAAACTCGAATAGAAATGGAACTCACTAATCTGTACATAAGAAATCCTGTATTGACTTAGTTTGAAAATGTAGCATTATCTATTGTTTTATTGTATTTTCTTTATTTTGCTAAATATTTGCTATACGTTATATTATGCAATATATACACATTTTGTAAATATATTTGCTAAATATTTCCCAATAACATCTTAATCCAGTTAGGGCTTAACCTGGGGAGTGTTGGTCAAGGTGCATGTTTGAGACCTCTGCTGTAGTGGACAGAGTGTTGGACTTGGAATTGGCAGGATTTTTAAACTCAAATCTCACTTGAAGCTGTGTGATCTTGGGCAAATGATTCAACCTCTCTGAGTTTCATTTTCCCCATCTGTAAGATAGAAGAAATAACAAGATTTCCATCTACCTCACAGAGTTACTGAAAAGATCAAATGAGAAAATTTGTAAACCCTTCAAGTACTGTTTAAATGGTTGGTTGGTTGGTTGTCCTTCATTCCTAAAGAGGACCAAAATAACATTACTGTGCTAGAGTCCCAGCTGTGACTGATCAGACCAATATGAGCTCAGAATGCTCTATCACAGGTCAGGCACAAACAGTCCCTGTGGACATTTGGAGTGAATACCCTAGATTTTCACATCCTACATTTCCTTTGAGCTGTTTCAATTCTGATTTGCTCACAGAGCCCACCACCCTTTCTGATGTGAGCACCGCATGCTGAGAAGTCCTGTGCCAGTGTCTCCCATGTCACACAATCAATTCCAAAGTTCCATGCAAATCGAAAGACATAGGAAACACTGTGTAAATATGAGCTATTGGAATTATCCTAAGGAAATTCATTTGGTATTTCCTTTCTCATTCGAATGGACTCATCTCCTTAATTAATATTTATGAGTGCTGAACTGTGACATTAGAATAAACATTCTGGTTTTTTGTTGTCATTTTTGTTTAAGCTGAATTCCTCAAATATATACACTAAGCTAGTTAATTTTTCTTTGAGCCAATAGGAAACATAAGGTGCCTCTTAAGTACCCAAAGCAACACAAAAAGCCCATCCCTTCCTACTGTCTAGCTCCTCAACCTTATTGGGACATAGCATTCTACTGCACTCCCCGAGAGTTCCAAAAAGTTGTTTCCTGGGAATTCAGAGATCCAGGAGACCTGAGAACAAGCAACCACATAAGACTGAAAAAGCTGTTTGACTTTTCCAAAGTAGATAGTGGTGAAGGAGATGTGAGACTGGAGTCAAAAGGTTTTGTCAAATAATAATTAGACACTAGAGTGTATTGAATATACCAGTGCCTGGTATTCAAACCCCTTCCTGCCCTCCCTTTCCAGTCTCATCTGTCTCATGACCTCCATGTTTATAGCCCAATGGGCTTATGCAACTTGATTTGTTGGTCCCCACCCCATAAGAATATAAAAAGTAACAGGGAACTTAAAACAAAGATTTTTAGAACCGAGTAGACCTAAAATATTTAAGCTAGAAGCTTAAACCTAAGAATATGGAACTTAGGACAAAGAATGTCACAGTTGGAAGGAATCTTAGAAGACAGAATATCAGAACTTGAAGGAAACTTAGAATGTAAGATACCAGAGCTTGCAGGGACCTTAAGACATTAAACACTGACTTGTCAGACCTGAAAGTACTACCCATTCCTGAATAAGAATCCTTGCAATGACATCTTCAAAAAGTGGTCATTTTGTCTTCAATGGAAAACGTCAAGATAAGGGGAACCTACTACTTCCCAAGCCAGACAATCCCCCTTCTGCATGACTCTCATTGTTAGGAAGTGTTTTTTTTTCTTGTAATGAGCCAAGATAATAAGCAGAAGAGCTGAGATTTGAATCCAGATCTTTTGAATGAAACTCTATGGACTTCTTAACCTTTGTGATATTGTGAGTCCCTTCAGCAGTCAGTCTGCTGAAGTCTCTGGATCCTTTCTCAGAACATATTTTTCAGTGCATAAAATAAAATATATAAATTACAAAGGAAACCATTATGTTAAAATGGAACTACATATATAACAGGCAGCTAGGTGGTACAGTGAATAGGATGTGGAAATCTGCAGTCAAGAAGTCTCCTCTTCTTGAATTCATATCTGGCTTCAGACACTAGCTGTGTGACCCTGGGCAAGTCACTTAACCCTGTTTACTCATTTATAAAATGAGCTACAGAAGGAAATGGCAAACCATTCCAGTATCTTTGTCAATAAAACCCCAAATAAGATCATGAAAAGTCTGAGACAACTGAAAAAAATATGACTGGACAAAACAATTGTTTATAGCATATACATATTTATCTACTTGTAAGTAGATATCTATATCTATAACTCTTCTTGTATATAAAACTATGTGTATGTTTATATGTGTGTATATATAATATGTAAATGTGCATGCATGCATGTATCAATATATGCATATTTACATATTACATTAACATTATGTATGAATACTTACATAGATGTAGATAAAGACAGACAGATAGATAGAAAGATAAATAGATGATAGATAGATAGATAAGGTAGGTAGGTAATCAGGCAGACAAACAGATAGATAAGACAGATGGATGGATTGGTGAATAGACAGACAGACAGACAGACAGATAGATGGATAGATAGATAGATAGATAAAGGGAGGGAGGGAGGGAGATAGTCAGGCAGACAAACAGATAGATAAGACAGATGAATGGATTGGTGAATAGACAGACAGACAGATAGATAGATAGATAGATAGATAGATAGATAAGGTAGGTAGGTAGTCAGGCAGACAGACAGATAAGACAGATGGGTGGAGTGGTGAATAGACAGATAGAAAGAGAGAGAGAGATGGATAGATGGATAGATGGATAGATAGATAGATAGATAGATAGATAGCAAAACCATGGATGCCAGCTTCAAAGCTTTTGCTCCAAGAGTATAATTTGATGACTCAGCCTGAGAAAAAGAAGACTCCTGACACTCTGAAATCTCTCTATAAAACAGGAGTCATGCTCTTTTCTCAGGCTGACATGGTCCTAGCCCCAGGAGGGGTAATATCCTGTCAAACATGGGCCTTGAACTTCCTTGGTCATCAGCTTCTCCGGGCCAGTCTCCCTGCTAGGCTAATTACTAACATCCATTTGCCAAAATGCTCCTTCCTCCTCCATCTCCTGCTGAGCCCTGTTTGTCAATCTGGTGGTACTGAAACTGACCACAGGTAAGAGAGGCAGTTAGTGAAAAGTTCATTATTATAGCAAAGCGCAGACAGATGCCCAAAATCTGGGAGGCTGGCCCAACTCCTGCTGAGATCCATCCTCAAATGGTGATGTTTAAATGGACCAGAAGTAATGAAAGCAATGATGAGAAGAAGAATCCCAACCCTCTCCTACCTCTGCAGGCATTTTTTCCTCTGACCCACTGTCTTATGAATCTGAATTCAGCGCTCTTATGACAACATCAAACTGTTTTGTGTCAAGAGTAGCCAATAAACACTGGTCACACCATGCCGTTAACTTGCTCTGAAAACTTCAGTGATTCCATATAATGCCTAATATACAATAGAAAATCCTTGATTTGGAATTTAAAGCAAAAGGTGGCTACCATTACAGGTCTTCCTCACGCAATATCAGGAAAGATGTTTAGAGTGTAATGTGAAACACCACTGAGGTCAACTAGAAATAGTGAGCCATGGCAGGAACTCACCAAGCAGGACAAGACAGACCCCCCCAGAGGAAAGTGCTAGTGCTGAACAGATTTAGTCCTGGGGCTTAGACTCTGATATATAGGGTTCAGCAACTGCCCATCAGGTAATAAGATGGACTTTGGCAACTCTTCAGCATGGAAGGTCTCAGTTCCCCATTCATGTGTTCCATTTACCCATGTAAAGGAACATGCATGTTCTGGCCATGTGGATTCTTGCATATGCCTCTCCATGAACTTTCCCTGGCTACATGTATTCTGATGTGTATGCTCTCCATGTGTTTCCCTTGTTTCTGTGTGTACCTTATATGTGTCTTCCACAACTGGCAATTTAGCAATCTAAGGAAAAATGTACCTAATGTACATGGTGGGAATTTAACCTTGTCATTGTATTTGCTGTGCTGGTTGATTATTGGGAGGAAGGGGAATCCAAGGATCCTTATAGCCAAGACACACATATCTCTTACATAGATAAGTGCTTTATGTACCTAAGAAACACATGGATGGGTAACTCAGACCTTCTATGCTGAAGAATTGCTAATGTCCATAACATCTCAGCCATCTTATTGTATGGTGGGCACTTGTTGAACTCTATGTGCCTCAGGTCTATGTCCTAAGGGACTGAATTCGTTCAGATTAAATATCTCCACTGACTGCCTAGGAAAAGCAAACAGAGTTGGGGCTTATGAATTATGGCTTTGTATTGGCCCTGAGCCACAGAGAATCTTGACTGGGCGGGGTAGATATGAGGAAATGTTCCAGATGCTACAACATATTAAAAGTGGAAATAACAGCAACTAATAAGTAGTACTCTGAGGTTTTCAAAAGGTCAGTAGAACCCATATAAGATTACATGCCATCTTTCCTCTAAACATCATCGTCTTCTTTGAAAACGAAGGACAGAATAGACAGATAGACATCTTGTCTCAAGGAGGGAGGGGGAGAAAATTTAAGACTTATGGAAATGGTTATAGAAAACTGAAAACAAAATCATTTTAAAAACAAGCAAAAAGAAAGAAGGTTTAAAGTTGGAAGGTGTGTCAAAGGCCATCTGTTCCAAGCTTTTTGTTTTACAGATGAGGAAACTCAAGCCCAGAAAGAAGAAATGACATTCCTAGGGCTATACAGGCACTTGGTGCTGGAACCAGGTCTCCCAATTCCCTATTTGGAGTGTGTGTGTTTTTTAAATTTAATTTATTTTATTCTGAACTTAAATAAAACAATCATTTCCATAACAGTAGAATAGTGGGAAAAAAGATGATTGTACATGAAACTGCAAATCTATTATATATAACTTGCTATTCTTTCCTTTAAAATATATAATAAAGTTATTGTGTAACATTTTTTTGCTTTTTGTTTCCAGGAGTGTTTTCTACCTAACTACCCTATTATGCCCTCCTATAGGACTGTTTTTACTTTCCACACACCCCATATTTTTAAGGTCCCTTCCAGCTTTAAATTTCCATGACCTCATGGTTCCTGAGAAAACTAGGAGCCATATTCCTCCTGTGGCTGTACCCAGGCTCACATCTCCTCCCCCAATCTCAGAGGTATGCTCATTGCCACCCACGCCACCCCATTAGCCTCTGAAAGCACAGTGTTTCACTGATCTTTTTGGCTCCCTGCTCCTAGAGAAAAGTGCATTAATGTCACCAACAACTCAGTAGAAATTAGTTCCACTCCTTTATAGCTCCCTGGCCATTGTGCATTTTTTAAAAAGGGTCCAAAAGAATGAGCTTCTAATGGCTTCAGGCTCTACTGTGGTTGTTGTAGTCAGCACTGAGTCATTTCAGTCATGTCTGACTCTCTGTAACTCCATTTGAGGTTTACTCAGCAGAGATTTTGGAATGGCTTACCATTTCTTTCTCCACTTCACTTTACAGATGAGGAAACAGATGAAAACAGGCTTAAGTGATTTGCCTTGGGTCACACAGCTGGTAAGTGTCTGAGGCCAGATTTGAACTTGGGAAGAGGAATTTTCCTGATTCCAGACCTGGCACCTTATCCACTACACCACTAGCTGAATTATTTCATTGTCCTCAGTGACTTCTGGGGGAAGATGGAATTTGTCCTTGCTTTGTGCAGGGCTCGGTCACACACAATTAATTCCTTCCAAAAGGATGAGCTGGAAAAACCAGAGGAAAACATTTACTCCCCATTCAGAGCAAATCTACAATCCAGAGAAAATACCTGTCTAGTATCTGACTAATCCTCCCCATTAGTGTTCTCTACAGTCATGCCTGTCCTATTGAGGAGTTATAGGCCAACCATTCCTTTACTGAAGTCCAGGTGAGGTGTAGAAGTGAATCTGGGTTATAATATAATAGTTGGTATTTTCATTTGTATATCCATCCATCCATTCTTCATTCATTCATTTAATTTTGGTGCTTCAAGATTTACAAAGCATTTCACATATACAGGATTGAAGGAACATACATTTAGAACTAGAAGAGACCCCCAAGGACAATTTAGTTACTGCCCTCTTCATTTTTCAGAGAAGGTAACAGATCTAAGCAGGTGAAGTGATTTGCCCAAGGTCGCCCAGGTAGTCAGTGTCCGAGATGGGATTTAAACCCATGTTCTCTAACTCTACCACATGTGCCCCGTCTACCACATCAGGTATGTGATCTCATTTGAACTTTGTCATGTAGAAGGTGTTGTTATTATGCTAATTTTTCCAAAGAATAACCTAGAGCTCAAAGGATTTGTGATTTATCCAAGGTCACACGGCTGGTAAGTGGCGGAGACGGAATTAAAATCCAGTTCAATTCAATTAGCACATTACACCCAGAAAAACAAAATTATTTCACTCTTCATGATCCCATTTGGGATTTTCTTGGCAAAGATACTGGAGGGGTTTGTTATTTCCTTCTCCAACTCATTTTATGCTTGAGGAAACTGAGGCAAACAGGGTGAAGTGACTTGTCCAGGGTCACACAAATAGTAAATGTCAGAGAACAGATTTTAACTCAGATCTTCCTGACTCCAGATCCAGCTATCTATCTCCTGAACTACCTAGCCACTCCATTAGTACAGGTTAGATAAATACATATGTAAATAGTGGCCTTCACCCTCTCCCCACTACCTTTGAGGTATACTTGATTACCACTTCAGGTGACCATATGGAAGCTGGGGTCGGGGAGGGGGTTTGAGGAAATAGATGGCTCATCACTAGGTGGAATCAGCATGTGTGGTTGCTGAGTAATTTCCAAGGGGGAGGTCACAGGTCTAATATGAAGGACAGTTTGTTGACAAAAGAGCAGGTTGCTCCAGAGGGCACAGAGGAAGGATACTCCAGGCTGCAAAACTTTCTGCTCTAAGCCCTCTAATTCTAATGCTAATGGAAGAATATGGGTTTATGGGAGAAGCATGAGGGGGAGGAGGATAAAAGGAAGGGTATGTAAGGGAAAGTGATCTTCCTGGTACATCTAGATTCCTCAGCTACATCTAATTCTACCTACACATAAAAGGCTGCCCTCCATCTAGTCTCCCAATATATTTTTCCTTCATTGTAATCAACTTGATTTTCTCTAAGAGCACTCTAGAGGGCTTCTCAATAACCTATCCCTGATGGATAGAGAGCACCCTTGTGTATATCTTGTCAGATTCAGTGACTCCTGACCAGGGATTCCTTTAGTTCAGGACCTAAAACCATAGTCTGTCTTTTGGAAACACAGATAAAAAAGTAGAAAAATGCATTCAATCTGTAAAAATTGTTTCCTAGACCTTCTGATTGACCTCCAAATCATGAATTTGTAGGCTGGGAGCCTTTACCTCATGAAAATGGAAAATAAAATCAGAGGCATTGAGAGCTTCAAAGAATCTTAGCCCTCCTTTATTAGAGTATAATTCTTTCTTTTTACAGAGGCGGGAACAAGATGTTTCATTCTCTTTAAAATGGACTTTGTAGATTATGATTTAAATGCTAGCATTTACATGATGTTTTAAGATTTGAAGATTGCTTTGTAAACATCATCTCCTTTTATTCTCAAAACAATCCTGAGAGGGAGATGTTTTATCATCTCAATTTTACAGTTGAAGTGGAGTCAGACAGAACTTAAATGATTTGTGCAGAATGACATATAGCTTGTAAGTTTCAGATTTTAACTTTCTAACTCCAGATCCTACCCTCTATCTCCTATACTACCTAGCTACCTCTGATTTCATTCATGATAGTACAGTTACAGAATTGAATTTTGGCTATGGTCCAATGACACTAACAGAAGAAAGAGCTTGCACCCAAATCAGAATAAGTTGACCAAGGGAAGGCTCACAGTGCTCACATCCTCTAAAACAAAATCTCCCCTCGCCATTGGCTTGTTGTAGCAGCAAGCACCCTGACACATCCAGGATTGCCTGCTAGCACAGGTTCTTAGATCTGCTTTTCTAAAGGGAAAGCAACTTTTGAGGGGTCAACAATCTTCTTTAATTACATTGACCAACAGGGAAAATACAAGTAGAAAAATAAAGACCAACAGGGCTTCCAACTGTCTGACCGTTACATACATACATAGTTACCACAAAAGGAAGCACCAACATCTGGGTTTTCAAAGCTGGGGGTGCTCCTTAACAGCTACTCAGAGTCTCATCTGGCACGTGAACCTTCTTCCAAAGAGTATGCCCCAAAGCAACTCCTCATCTCAGAGTATATATACACTTTTCAGAGCAGGAGGGCAGGACCTTCCTGACCCAGTGCCTCATTAGAAATTAACAAAAGGTGTGGGTCTTCCTATGAAACAAGCCTCCCCTAATCAAGCTTTCTTTAATAGGCTCTACCTGATTGGTGGGAAAGATCTTTTAACTCCTATTAACACAAATCCCATTAACATTATACTTGTCATTAATGTTTAGCATTCCAGTATTAGTCAGATACAGGAACCAGGAGAACTTTGGAGGACTCCCTGACTATTAGCGTTACCTTGGGGTTCAAAAGACTTGGTGAAAATGAACTTCCTCCCCCAAGTTTCTCTTGGAAGTAGCAGAGGTCTAGAGTCAGTCTAGGAACAAAACTACTTCTATGACTAGCTGAATTATTGCTGTCTGAGAAAACAGACACCTAAGTAGAATCTGGGTATGCTTTCCAGTACTTGACTATTGTGGACTTCACTTACCTCATACACCAGCTATTTGGTTGTCAGCTTAACACTAGGCATTTTCAAGAAGAAAATGTGATTTAATTTAGTTTTGCCTGGTTCAGCTAAAGATTATGATTATGATGGAACGAACCCATTTCATTCCAATATCTGTAGAAAGCACACTTTCAACAAAGGTTGACCCAGGTGTCATCAAAGCTAAATGACACAAAGTGGGTGAGGAAGGGGAAAGAGGTAGTAAGTTCCTGATCCTGAGAATTCTTCAAGCTGAAGCTAGATGACCTATTGTCAGGGGTATTGTAGAGATGACTCCTGTCCAAGTCCTGGTTATACAAGATGTCCTCTGAGAGCATGGCCCTTTTTGATACCCTTTTCCAATTGCTAGAGTCTAGGATTCTATGACCTTCACTTCCTGAAGAATGAAAACTATTACCTTGAACTCATCACAGTCCATCACGAGAGCTTTCTCCTTTTGACTAAAACATAATTCATGGGAAGCAGCAGACATTCCCTTGTGGGATTTTCTGGAATGGATAACCTTTTGGTTCACTGCAAAGCAATAATGTCTCCAACACGGTGACAAGACAAAACCTTGAGAGACAGAGAAAAAATATAAAACATTGTCAGGGCAAAATGAGAACTGGGATGGATGCCTGAGAAGTTGCCCGGAGCCAGTCTCTTCAGAAGGAAGGCAGGAGCCCTGTCTGTGGGGAAAGCAAAGGACATATTGAATTCATCTGCTCCTTGGAATGCTACTGTCTTTCGGCCCCGACTGATGAGTGGTGTTATTAGATTCTTCAGGCTCCTCTGCCCAGACTCTGAGGGACCTCATCTGCCCACACCGTAGAGAGAGAGAGAGATGAGCTGCCAATGTATTGTGACAATGCATTACTGGAGCAGACCTGAGTTGCTTTGAAAGTAGGAATGGCACCTGGAGACTGGGACTGGGAGCAGAAATGTTGAGCTATTCAAATCCCTGAGACTAGGACTTCAAAATGCAGGATTTCTCTGGAGCCAGAGACTCAGTTGAAGGAAGAGAGACAATAGAATTTAAAGTCAGAAGGACATGGGTTCCAATTCTGCCTTTACTAGTTGCAAGAACATGAATGGGATTTTTAATGTATCTAAGTCTCAGTTTTCTAATCTGAAAAATAAGGCTAATAACCTTGGCACCCTACATTAAAAAACTGCTAAGATATTCATAAAAGGCAATTATTATTAAAAAATGCACTTAAGAATTATATTTGAGATGTAGCATAGTCACCCTGGATTTGTCAAGAGAGATCTTAAATGGCTTTATTGGAATGACTGATACCAATCTGGAGACTTTCAAATGACTCCTAAAAACTATCAAGGTTAGCATTTCAAAGCACGCAAAGCAAAACTGAGAACTTAGAACAACCCTGTGAAGTATATTTCTCTTGTTTTTCAATTGAGGAAACTGAGAGTCAGAGAGGTTCAGAATGACTTACCTTTACCTATGGTTGCAAAGTTAGTGTGTGTCACTGGAGGAATTTGAGCCTGGGGATCTCAGATTCCAAGTTCAATCCTCATCTCACTGCCCTACGCTGGTTCCCAATAATATTGTAACATTAATTTTTATGAAGAAATTAAATAAATACAAAAACTGAGCCAGAGAGAGAGACAGACACAGAGAGAGCGAGAGAGACAGAGATAGAGACAGAGAGAGAGAGAGAGAGAGAGAGAGAGAGAGACAGACAGGCAGACAGACAGACAGACAGACGACAGAGACAGAGAGACAGAGAGAGACAGACAGACAGAGAGATAGAGAGACAGACAGAGACAGACAGAGAGAGAGAGAGAGAGAAAGAGAGACAGACAGACAGACAGAGACAGACAGACAGAGACAGAGACAGACAGACAGACAGTGACAGAGAGAGAGACAGACAGAGAGAGAGACAGAGAGAGAGACAGACAGACAGACAGAGGGATCAGGATTTTAATCCCTCCTCTGACATTTTAGCTACATAATCTTAACCTCTGAGTCTTGATCTCATGATCTATAAAATGGAGAGGTTAAACTGTGGCATCTAAAACCCCCTCTAACTTTAAATCTGGGATCCTATAGTGTCTAAAATGAAAGGGAAAAATACCTGGAGTACTCCCTTGTTATCCTTAGAACCTCCATATCATGAAAGGAACAAGGACAGACTGCCTTCATTCTCTTTCCCGTCATGTCCCTGACTTTCTGGACTCGCCCTCCCCTGAACCACCAGGTAACTTCTTTCCCTGGCCCCTCACTTTTCAGCTACCTTTGGATGTTAATTTCCTTTGAGAATGCACGCTCCTTGAAGACAGGAATTTTTTTTTTTTTGCTTTTGCCTCCCCATAACTTTGCACAGTGCCTAGCATAGTGTATTTTTTAAATACTCTATGTTTTCTTTCTTCCTCGTGAGACTTAAATAAGGTCATCTGAATAAAGTGATTTGGAGACTTTAACACAAGCGCCAACCATTATTTTTATCCCCAGCAACCTTTTCTTGCCCAACGTGAACCCTCCCCCTAGCTGAACCCCCAGAATGTTCCTTACCTGCCTCCAGGATCACTCCCACGATTTCTCTCATCTCAAATGTTTCCTCTGCTTCTCCCTAATCCCTATTCATTCTTCTAAACTCAGCCCAAATCCCATTTCCTCCATGAAGACTCTTAGCCCTCCGCAACATCTGCTTCTTCTTGTTTCTTGTCGCCTTATTGTTTGCATAGACACACCTTTCCTTTCCTGACTGCCTGAAATGGTCATCATTTTCTCTGTCATTCATTTCCCTTATCTGACAGTAAGACCCACAAGGTCCTGGGCTTTTATATTTCTCAGAGCCCCCAGTACAGTACATGATAGACGCTTAAAAAATATTTGTTGATGGGCTGATGAATGAGTTATGTCTTTCATCCCACCCACTAGCACTCAGTAGGGCTTATTTAATTTCCCCAGGGCACATACACCTCCTCAGAGTAGAGCTGAATTTCAGAATTCAAGGATTTCTTTTCTAAATGACTCTCTGCCAGGCTCTACCCCTACTCTAGTTCCAGGGCAGATCAAATCATACCCCCACCCCCAGACACAGTGCCCTATAATACTTCTTTCACTCCTAGACATAAAAAGTCAATAATGCAGGTATTAACCTTGTCCCTGGACCACATTTCTCTAATGGAGCTTGACTGACTGAGGAGTCCATGAAAAGTGAGGAATGTTTAACCAGAGAGAACATCCCAGGGTCATCCTGGAAAAGCCTCTTCTCCCACTCCACATACCCTACATGCTCATGTTCCTTGCATCTTTCAGACAGCTCAAAACTCACATGAAAATCACAGGACTTCAAACTTGGAGAGACCTTTGAAATCACATCCAACCTTCTGATTTTAGAGAAGAAAAACAGGGGTCATGAGAGGGGAGGAGATTTGGCCAATGTCACACATGTAGAGAGCTGAGATTGAAACCTAAGACCTCTTAGAGACAGCATGTCCTAGAAAATAGAGCATTGGATTGGGTTAAAAAGACCTGAGTTTGAATCCCATCTCTGTAACATGTTAGCTGAACCACTCAATCTATGGGTAGCCACCTTACCTTGTTCAGCGTCTTTTTTCTTTCCTGTAAAATTGGGATAAAAAACAACGATGTGAACCTCCCAGGGTTCTGGTGAGAATGCAATGGGATGATTGTATCTTAAAACTGCTATATAAATGTGAGCTTTTGTTACTCTTCTCACTCCAAATTCAAGATGCTTCCCACTCTATCATAAGGTTTTCTCCAGGAAGCCTTCTTTGGTTAACCTTTGATTAAAAGGGTTCCCTTTTTATGATATAGACCTAGTAGTGAAACTGCTGGATCAAAGGAGGGGCTATGGTATAGTAGGAACAGTATAGAGTCAAAAGTCCTGGGTTCAGATGTCAGATCTGTCAGTACATGTGTGGCCTTGAGCAAAATCCTTTCTGCCCTTTGAGTATCCCTTCAGCATTCAGCACAGAATTAAGCAGTTGCTTCCCACCTTACTCCCTTTCTTGGCTTAACGTAAGGAAACAATTTCTTAATCAGAATTATTGAAAAGGGGAATGAGCTGTCTCAGAAGAAAACAGACTCTCCTTTACAACCAAACTCTAAGCAAAGGTTGGATGACCACTTTGGGAGTGTGTTGTTCCTTTTTTGGGGTTGAACCAGATTTATTGGTTTCTGAGGCCCTTCATATAGATATAGAGATATAGAGATATACACATACACACACATATATATATACATATGTATGTACGTATGTATACCTTATTTCCCTCCATGTACCCTAAGATCCAGTGACACTATCCTCTTGGTTGTTTTTTACACAAGATACTTGATCATGTGACTCCAACATTTTCAATGACTTCCCCCCCATATCTGGAATTCTCTCCCTCCTCATTTCTGCTTCATGTCTTTGCTATCTTCCTGTGAGTCTCAGCTAAAACAACAACCCCCAGCACCTAGAGCAGTGTCTGGAATGTAGTAGATGTTTTAAAAATGCTTGTTGATTTATTAATGGCCCCTTTGTCTAAACTATAAGCTTTTCAAAAGTAGAGACTTCAATTTCTAATCTTTGTTTGGTTTGATCTTTGCCTGGCATATATATTAGGTGCTTAATAAGTGGGGTTTTTTTATATACATGTTGCCTCCCTTGGCTAGATTTTAGCTTTTTTGAGGGCGTACATATATATTAGGTGCTTAATAAGTGGGGGTGTTTTTATATACATGTTGCCTCCCTTGGCTAGATTTTAGCTTTTTTGAGGGCGTAGACTATTTCTTTTTGGTATGTTTATCCTCAGTCTCTAGGACAGTGTATGGTACATAACAGGTGCTTAATAAATGCTTGATTATAGACTTACGGTTGGAAGAAACCTTAAAGGCTATCTTCTCCAGTTCCTCTCCTTTATTTTACAAAGGAGCAAACTGAGTTTCATAGACATTAAATGACTTGCTCCAGATCACACAGTAAATGACAGAGCAGGACTTTGAACCCAGGTCCTCTGCTCCCTTTCCACCATAGTGATTCCCACTATACCCACATTGTCTCCTCAGTGAGAAGAGTGGAGTCACTCTCCAGGATGGAGAACAGACCTTCAGAACATTTTTATTACAATAGTGTTTTATTTTTCCCAATTATATATCAAGACAATTTTTAGCATTCATTTTTATAAGATTTTAAGTTCAAAATTTTTCTCCCTCTTCCTCTCCCCTCCCCTGTTCTGAAAATGGTAGGCAATTTGATATAGGTTATAAATGTACTATCATGTAAAATATAATTCCATATTAGTCATAATTGTGAAAGAAGAAACAGATCAAGAGGAGGGAAATCATGAAAAAGAATAAAGTAAGTTAAAAAATTATGTTTCCCTCTGCATTCAGAGTCTATCACATCTTCATCTGGATGTGGATAACATTTTCCTTTGTGAGTCCTTTGTACTTGTCCTGGATCATTGCATTGCTGAGAAGAGCTGGGTCATTCATAGTGATCATCATGCAATATTGCTGATACTGTATACAATGTTCTTCTGGTTCTGCTCATTGTACTTTGCATGAGTTCATACAAGTCTTTTCAGGTTTTTCTGAAATCTGCCTGCTCATCATTTCCTATTGCACAATAGTGTTCCATTACATTCATATACCACAACTGGTTCAATCATTTCCCAATTGATGGGCATCCCCTCAGTTTCCAATATCTTGCCAACAGGAAAGGGCTGCTATAAGTATTTTTTCACATTTAGGTACTTTTCCCTTTTTTATGATCTCTTGGGGGATATAGACCTAGTAGTGGAATTGCTGCATCAAAAGGTATATACACAGTTTGATTGCCCTTTTGTGAACTGATGCATTAGTGTTCCAATTTTCTCACATCCTCTCTAACATTTATCATTTTCCTTTTTTTGGTCATATTAGCCAGTCTGATAGGTATGAGGTGGTATCTCAGGGTTGTTTTAATTTGCATTTCTCTAATGAAAAGCAATTTAGAGCACTTCTTCATCTTGGTTTCTTTATCTGAAAACTGCCTATTCATATCCTTTGACCATTTATCAGTTAGGGAATGGCTTGTATTCTTATAAATTTGACTCAGTTCTCTATATAGTTGAGAAATGGGGCCTTTATCAGAGGAACTTGCTATAAAGATTGTTTCCCAGATTTCTTCTTTGCTTCTTATCTTGCTTTCATTGGCTTTGTTGGTGCAAAAGTTTTTTAATATAATATAATCAAAATCATGTATTTTACATTTCGTAACCTGGTCTGGTCATGAACCTGTAACTCACTTAACTTTTGCTGTAAGAATTTGGATGCTATATCACTTGGTGCATAAAATGTTTAGTATTGATACTACTTCACTGTCTATGGTACCTTTTGGCAAAATGTGGTTTCCCTTCTTATCTCTTTTAATTGAGTCCATTTTTGTTTTTACTTTGTCTGAGATCAGGATTGCTACCTCTGCTTTTTTTTTTTTTTTTGCTTCAGCTAAAGCATACTAGATTCTGCCCCAGGCCTTACCTTTACTCCGTGTGTGTCACTCCACTTCAAGTGTGTTTCTTATAAACAACATATTGTAGAATTCTGGTTTTTGATCCACTCTGCTCTCTGCTTCTGTTTTATGGGAAAGTTCATCCCATTCATATTCACAGTTATGATTAGTGTGTATTTCCCCTCCATCTTGTTTTTCTTTCTTTTTATCTCTCTCTTCTTTCACCCTCTCCCTTCTCAAAAGTGTTTTACTTCTGTCTATGGCCACCCTAGGCTACCCTCTCTTCTGTCTGTCCCCCTCCCCCATACCTTTACTTAATCTACCCCCCTCCTACTTTCCTGTTGGGTAAGATAGATGTCTATATTCAGCTGATTGTGTATATTATTCCCTCTTTGAGCCAAAGCTGATAAGAGTAAAATTTAATCAATGCCCATTGCCCGCCCATCTTCCCTTCTGCTGTAATAGGCTTTTTGTATTTCTTCATGTGAAATAATTTAAGTCATTCAACCTCGCCTTTCTTTCTGTACCCAGTGTACTCCTCTTTGTCATCCCTTAACTATGTTTTCATGTCATTCCTTCAAGTTCATCTTATACCCATACCCTCTGTCTATGTATATTCCTTCTAGCTATACTATTAGTGATAAAATTTTTAAGAATTACAAATATCATCATCCCATGTAGAGATGTAAACAGTTCACTTCCTTTGAATCTTTCATGTTTTCCTTTCCCTTTTTTCTCTTTTTGGGCTTCTCTTGGGTCTTGAGATTGGAGATCATTTTTTTTTTTGTTCAATTCTGATCTTCTCCTTATGAAAGCTAGAAATTCTTCTATTTCATTAAACCACCATTTTTTCTCCTTGAACGATTACGCTTAATTTCACCAGGTAGGTGGTTTTTAGTTATAGTCCCAGCTCCTTTGCCTTCCAGAATACCATGCTCCATGACCTCCAGTTCTCTAATGTTGCAGTTGCTAAGTCCTATATAATTCTGATTGTTGCTCCTCAATATTTAGCTTGGCTCTTTCTGGCCACTTGCAATATTTTTTCCTTGACCTAATGATTCTATAATTTGGCTATAATGCTCCTTGGAGTTTTTATTTTGGGATCTCTTTCCTGAGGTGATTGGTAGATTCTTTGTCCATTTTGTTCCAGAATATCAGGGCAGTTTTCCTTGATAATTTCTTGAAAGATGCTGTCCAGGCCCTCCTTTTAATTATGGCTTTCCTGTAGTTCAATGATTTTGATACTGTCATAGGGTCAGTTGTTTTTTCAACGAAGTATTTTACATTTTCTATTTTTTTCAATTCTTTTGAACTTGTTTGATTGATTACTCATGTCTCATAGAGTCATTAGCTTCCACTTGCCCAGTTCTAACTCTTAAGAAATTGTTTTCCTCAGTTAGCTTTTGTGTCTCCTTTGCCATTTGGCCAACCCTACTTTTTAAGCAGTTGTTTTCTTTGTCTAAGCTGTTGACTCTTTTTTTTTCATAATTCTCTTGCATCTCTCTCATTTCTTTTCCCCATTTTTCTTCTACCTCTCTACATGATTTTTAAGCTCCTTTTTTGAGGTCTTCCATGAGTTCTTTCTGGGCTGAGACCACTTCTAATTCTTCTTTATGGCTTTGCCCATGAGTGTTTTGATGTTGTCCTCTTCTGAGTTTGTGTCTTGATCCTCTCCATCACCTTAATAATTTTCCATGGTCATATTCTTTTTGTTGTCATTATTTGCTAATCTTTTTGACCTTTTTCCTTTCAAATTTGAGCTCTGCTTCCAGGGTGGAAGTGGCATTATCTCAGGCATCCTGTGCCTGGGATTGCAGGTCCCTGATGTTACCCTGAGGTCCACAGGGGAATCTAGTGCCTGGTTAACACTAAGGGGGTGGGGTGGGCATGGTTGATACTGTTGAAGTCCATGGGGGTCTGACAGTTTACCTGGTGCTGATCTGGGGTCCTAATGATGGTGTCTGGCATCTACTGAGACCAGTGCGATGTTTCTGCATTTCCTCAGACTACACTGAAGCATGTGGATGTCTGGCTACTGGAGGCTGCCTGTTTGCCTGGGGCTACACTGAAGCAGCAGGAGTTCTCAGAACCAGAGTCTGCTCATTCCCCTGGCTAAACTGTGGCACATGGAGGAGTCCTAATGTTGGCATCTGCCTGCTCCGCTATACTGCGGTTCAGGATCTCCTGCTGGTTTGCTGAGGTGGGTCTTGTTGCTGGCTTGCTGGGGTGCTTCCTGTCCTGGATTGTGTTCCCCCTTTCCCTTTTTTAAAGACAGATCTTCCAAGTTTCTTGGGCTAAAACATTGTTTCACTTGATCTTTTTGCTGGTTCTGTTGTTTCAGGATTTGTTTTGGGGCACAATTTAAGGGTTGTTTGGAGGTGAATATGGGAGAATGATGGCAATTTACTCCACCATCTTCCTTCAGAACTTTTTTTGAAGTCAGGTTTGCTTGTCTTCAGGCTCTTCTTTGTCCCTGGAAACAACCCCTCTCTCCATAGACTCTCCCTTACTCTCCCTCTTCTCTTTCATGTTCAAACCCTCTTTCAGAGCTCTTATCTACATTATGGTATAAGAAACTGATAAGAGTAGCAGTGTGGTATATTGGAGAGAACACTGGATTTGGAATTAGGAAGACTTGGGTTAAAATCTTACCTCAGACATTAGCTATCATCCTTTCTAACATCCACTCTCATGATGTGTCACCTTGAAATTCTACTAGTTCAACAGGTATCAGCACTTATTATATACATGGCACTATACTTGCTTCTAAGGATGTGAAAATGAAAAAAATCACTAGTTTTGAGGTTCTGACAATTTGTTGGTAAGGTTAGGAGTGGTATAGCATGTCAAAATCTTTGAGGAGTGCTCAGTCTGGTGAGAGGGGATTGTGACAGAGGTACCATCTGGCTTAGGACTAATCATGGCTGTATCTGTTATCAAGTGTTTAAGACCTACACAGAGACAGAGAGGGGTAGTACATCCCTGAACCCTACACTACCAGTTTTGGAGCCAAGGGTCACCAGAAACAGTAGCAGGAAGCAGAAGTGAACAAAGTTAAGTGACTTGCTCAGGGTCACATGGCTAGGAAGAGTCTGAGGCAGACCCAATGCTGTATCCACTGTTCACCTAGCTACCCAGTGCTGGGGATAGAAAGACTAGAAGGAAACAGTACCTGTCCTCAAGGAATTTAGATTCTATTGGAGGAGGTAATATGTGAATATGTAAGGATATACCAATCCAAGATTTGGTGGCCTGACACCAAGTCCCAGGTCTGACACTTACTAATAATGTGACCACAGACAAATCATTTTCCTGTTCTGAGTCTCAGTTTCATCATTCGTAAAACGTGAATCAAATAATAGCTCTATTCCCTCTCTTGCAGGGTGGGAGAGAAGTGATTTCTAAACCTCAAAGGGTTGGAGAAATGAAAGTGATTGCAATTATTTACTGGGCAATCTGCCCTGCGAGGGTGGCAGACGCAATTATTTCTGCCAGAGGGTCCGGATGGGCTGTCTGGTCCCCAACTCAGAGTCTCTGATGAGGTTGTCTTCCTTGCTAAGAAAAAGAAGGCTTGCTTGCTGTTTTTGTTGATAATTTTTTCTTTTCTGATGCTGCTAGTTTGGTCTCCACCAAAGCCCTTGTGTGGAGTCAACGCTGCTCACTGGTCACCAGTGTTCTCCGCGATCTTGTCTGCAACAGCTGCCAAACTACCCTTCTCCATTCACCCCTTTGGAAACTCCTCCATTGAAGCAGCCCATCCAAAGAAGGCAGAGGGTGAGAGATGACAAGTCACACTTCATCAGGGCCCAGGGGATTTTCAGTGTGAGAGGAAAAGGAAAAAAGAAAAAGAATTCAGAGAAATATTTCCAATCTTCTCAAATGTTGAAGGGGAACAGACTTTACGTTAGATTAGCCTAGGATCGTCAAGGTGAAGACTGGGGGAAAGAACTTCCCTGGGCCTTGCAAAGGTTTGTAACCACTTCCAACACTTACTGGCTGTGTTAACATGGCCAATCACTTAACCCCTCTGGACCTCAGTTTTGTCATCTGTTAAACAGACAAAATAGTATCTGAAACACTTAATTACCAAATACTTCTTGGGTTCAACAACCTTGAAAGCACCAAACAATTCAGTTGTGGTTATCATCATCCCATCACCATCTTCTCCTCATCGTTGTTGCCATCGTCATTTTCACCTTCATCATCATCATCATCATCATCCCATCACCATCTCCTCCTCATCGTTGTTGCCATCATCATTTTCACCTTCATCATCATCATCGTCATCATCCCATCACCATCTCCTCCTCATCGTTGTTGCCATCGTCATTTTCACCTTCATCATCATCATCGTCATCATCCCATCACCATCTCCTCCTCATCGTTGTTGCCATCGTCATTGTCATCTTCATCATCATCGTCCTCATCATCACCATCATCATCGCCGTCATCAGACAGCATGGTATAATAATTATAGAAATTGACCTCATAATTGGGATCACATACTATATCGATGCATACTCTCTGGGTCACAAGTTCTCAATGCCTTGTGGAAACCCTTTGAAATTGTAGCTTGCAGTTATGTGTCTGCATTGATAGGGAGAGTTTCCTCACTCAAAGTTCCCTACATTAATGAAACTCTAAGTCTATACACCACCTCCCAAAAGAGGTCCTATGACTATCATTGTTATCCATCCCTCTCCAGGCTGCTCTCCTGACTCATATGTCTGCATGGAGCTTTCTCTACCATGATACAGAAATCTGCTCACCCTGGAAGCTCATTCCACAGCTGGACTACTCACCTTGGAAGTACCTTTTGCCCCTGGAGCCTCTCCTTCTGATTGGCTGGTTCCTCCCCAACCTCCATTTTCAGGAGGAAGCCCAGGATGGCCGTGTCTCACTACTGACTCTCCTGGCCCTCTCTCCACTACTCCCAGTGGATGAGAGCTGAATATCCTCATCTCTCCTCACCCTCCTTTTCAGTTTCCTTTTATGTATCAACTTCCCCCATTAACATGTAAGCTCCCTGACAGCAGGGACTATCTTCCTTTCTGCTTGCACGTGTATTCCCAATACTTAGCACAGCACCTGGCACACAGTTAGAGCTTAATAAATGCCTATTCTCTTGACTGATGATGATGATGATGATGAAGATGATGAAGACAACTACAATAATGTGTAGGGGAGAGATAGCCCCATGAGGGGATGTCCTGTTTAGCTCAGGATGTCAAAAAAATTCAACATGAAATAAAAGCTTTGGAGCCAGAAGGAATCTCAGAGGCTGTCTAGTGTAATCCACCTCATTTAAAGTGATTAACTCTATTTCATACCAGCACTAAGTATCTGAAGGAGGATTTGAATCCAAGTTCCCTAACTCCAAAAACTATTCATTCCACTGTACCATGAAAAGAGGTAGCACAGGACAGGGAAGGAAATACTGACTCAAAGGGCCTAAGTTCAAATCCCACCACTGGTGCTGATGTGACCTCTGCTCATGAGGCCTTGGGCCAGTTATTTGATTTCCCTCAGTCTTCTTTTCTTCCTCTGTAAAAGGAATGGGTTGTATAGGTGACCTCTGAGATCTGTTCAACTCACTTATGCTCAATTAGGTGGCACCTCAGTTTCCTTCTCTGTCAAAGGAAAGGGTTGGATCTAGATGGCCTCTGTTCACCACTTCAAGGAGCCAGGATTTAGTCAAGTGGCCTCCATGGAGTCATATCACAGCCCATTGTGGAACCTAAAGAACAAGGTTGGGGAGATCCTCTGCTCAAAAAAAGCGTCATGCTCACAACATGTCCCTACACATAGAGCTAGTCTGGTCCTTGGTAATAGCCACAAACCCAACATTTAGTCTGCTCACAAAGTCTTGTTATGACCAATAAGAATAGCAGCATTATCCCAACACATTCTAGAGAGGCCGGAAAGAAAAAGGAACTAGAATTTTCACACACACACACACACATACAAATACACACTGCCACATAAAATATTAGATTTTAAAAGTCAGAAAGGCTCCAAGACCATCCCCTCTACTCCCTTCATTTTACAGATAAGGAAATAGAGACCCAGAGAAAGGAAATTACTTTCCCAAGGTCTCACAGCATGATAACACCAATATTAAGACAAGAATCCAAATCTTCTGATTTCCTAAGTAGTGCCCTCCTACTCCATCTTCCTATTAAAACAGTATACATACAACATATCCACACATATTATTTATATGCTATACATATATACTGGGTATATAGTATACATAAATGTATTTATACACACAGGCACAATATACATATATGTATAGTATACTCACATATACATATGCTCATATAAATGTGTCTTATTATGCATGTTTATAGACATTTGTTTGCATGTGTGCACAAACTATGTGTGCTTATGTGTGTATGTAGCAAAGACCTAGAGATGTGTGTGCCTGTATCTGTATGATATGCATATATATATATATATATATATATATATATATATACACATATACACACATATACTCATCTGTGTATATATAAATGTCTATATATGTATGTGTCTCTCTATGTATTATATATGTATAGCATATTTATATATACATGTATGGATATATGCATATATGTGTGTAGGTGTGTGTGTGTGTGCATCTCCCACTCTTGGTTGCAGCCCAAACTCTCCAAGTCCATCTTGCAGACAGAAATTCTTAGGAGCACCACCTAGTATCCAGCACAGCCTGGCTTATCTTGCAATTTATAGGAGCTACAATGAGCAAAAGTCTGCAGCCTCTTCGTCTGAATACCAATCCCAGAATAAACACACTTGGCTCTCAGATGCAACCTCGCCAAGAACAACATTCTTTCTGCATCAGCACGAAGAGGGCCCAGGAGCAGAATTCTTTATCCATAGAGCCAAAGCTAGACAAAGGTTCAGCTAACTCCAAGGAGACAGTGCTCCCAGGGAGCAATGAAATTGTTTGAAAGATAAAACTCTCACTGGTGAACAGGAAATGTCAACTGGAAGCCGAGACTTCCCTGTGAAGAAATGGGAAGGTGAACCAGGGGAGGAGGGGGTGGCAGAATTTGGCAAGGACCTGAGAGCTGGAGATGAGGGGATGGGGGGAAGGGGAGGGATTATTAGCATGTTATACCAGGATGCATGCCTCCTTAAAAAAATAGATGGTTATATTGGATTTCTATAGTCTCTGCCAGCTCTGTCATTCAATGTCTTGTGCCAACATCCTTTCTAGTATTCACATTCTAGTCTAAGGGCTCTTTACCTTGTGTATGTGTGTGTGTGTGTGTGTGTGTGTGTGTGCGCGCGTGCATATGTGTGTGGGTGCGTGTGCATGTGTGTGGGTGTGTGTGTGATGTACACACAAAACTTCCACCTTTGACAGTCTGATGAAGTCTATGGATCTCTTCTCAGAAAAATGTTTTTAAATACATAAAACAAAATATACACAATTGCAAAGGAAACCAAAATTGAATGGAAATAAACATATAATTCTTTCCCATCCATGTTTCTATATATATAATCTCAGTTCCCTTCTCTCTCTGATAGTCGCTATTTATTCAAGAGGCATGCATTAAGAGCCTACTGTTTACAAAGCATTGTTAGGTCTATGTTCTAAGGTCTCTCCCAACTATGATATTCAGTTCTGTATTCCAAGGTCTCTTCTATCTCTGGCTATATTCTCAAGTTCTAAGGTCTCTTTTAGCTCGGTGTTCTAAAGTTCCTTCCAGCTCAACCATTCTAGGATCCCAGATCCCTTTCCACCCTGATATTCTATTTTCTAAGTACCCACCCAGTTCTTACAGTCTATGTTCTAAGATCTCTTTCAGCTCTTACATTCTGTTTCTAAGGATCCCTTTCGCCAGCTCTGATAATCTATGATTCTGTCACCTATCACACAGACATACGCACACATGAAAAATATTTTCAATAGTCTGAGACATAACTTGATTAAGTGGAACAGAAAGCACTATAGGATTTCAGAAGAGGGAGAGAAGAATTTTACCTCCAAGAAGGATGGGAACTGATACTGGGTCATGAAACTGAGCCTTAGGAGAAAGTGTGGAGCAGGGCAGGAGGAACCCCCCCACCAAAGAAAAGAGGGTGGGGATGGGAAGGCATGAGGAAGGACCCTGAGAGCTTCAGGAGGAATGACTGAGCATGATATGCTTAGGAGATGGTCATTGGATGAATCTGGCTGGATTACAAGGCACATGTGACACATCACAGACTGAGGCCAGACTATAAAGGACCTGACAAGGTAGCTATGGTAACTAGGCTTAGTATCTTCCTCACTAATTCTGACACTGAATCAAGGACAGGACTAGTAATTCATATATTAAGGATAAAATAAGGTCATCAAATTCATTCTACCTTCCTCACACCTCAGTATTCTTCATGCTCACTGGGGTGTTCAAGGAGGACTAGCACCTCTGGTGTGAGGGCTGCTGAGTCTTTTCTAGGACTACTCATCCACCTTTGGGGTCCACCTGGCACTCAGCTCTCACCCATGGCTCCAAGAAGCTATAGCATGTACAATGGCCACACCCTGATAAAACCATCTTGGCCAGTGAGCTAAACCAGGTTAAGGGTGACTGATTGGCCTCAAATTCATCAGTGAGTTGGGGGAGAGGGTGTTTATTCTAGACATGTGAAGAATTCCCTTCGTGGAATGGATGGATGAGAACAATTTGTTCCAATGGTCACAAAGGAGGTTATGAAGCACTTAGAGCTTGGTCAGATATCAAAGGCACCAAGATCATCCACCACATCTTGATTTTTGTCCTGATACTGGATTTCAATGGCCCTACAAGAGAGAGTGAGGCTGATGACTTTGCATACCTCTGTCTCAGTTAAATCCAATTTATGCCCAAGTCAAGACATCACCCATGATGTCTTTGGTCTTCTTTGAAAATGAAGGACAAACAACAACTCGCGATTAGTCTTCTGGGCAGGCTGGGGATCTCCCTTAAGGAACACCTTAGGCCTTCCTATCTCCTCCAACCAGATAGGGCCTCTGACTTCCCTAGGATGGCTTGTTTTTTTCCATTCAATCCATCCATTATTGTTTGGAAACTTACGATCGTCAAAGCCCCAACTTAAATACTGTAGGGAAGCATTAAAAAGACATGCTCACTGCCTTTAAGAGGTTTACAAGCCAGATAGCAATCAGTCAGCATTTATTAGGCACCGACTGTGTGCCAAGTGATGGAGAGACAAAAGCAAGAGTGAAATTGTCTGGTTCACTTCTCTCCCAGCTCTGCTCCTGACTTTCATATCTCTGACTTCATATCCCCCTCCTCACATTCAAGAGACTCCATCAATAGCCTCCATTTGAAAAGTGCTCAGGGAAGCTGCTCTCTTCTCTCTCAGCTTTGTTCTTGGCTCTCTGGACTCACTCCCCACTCCCCTCCACATTTCAGTTCCCTTTTATTCCTTGTCTTCACTTGTTAGAACACAAGCTCTTTGAGAGAAGGGCCGGTCTTTCTTACCGCTTTTTCTTTCATTTGCATTCCTAATACTTAGCTCAGGGACTGGCACACATGAAGAGCTTAATAAATGCTACACATTCATCCATCCTTCCATCTGTCCATGCATCCATCTATCCATTCATCTGTTCAACCATCCATCCATCCATCCATTCTTCCATCCATCTCTCTATTCATAGGTAGACATATCTCACTTATAACCTATATATATATATATATATATATATATATGTGTGTGTGTGTGTGTGTGTGTGTATGTGTATATGTATGTATGTATGTATACACATATCTACAGATCATCTACTCACACACACACACACACACACACACACACACATATATATATATATATATATATATATATATATATATATACATAGATAGGTAATAGATATATAGAGAGGGAAAATAAATAGTATTAATGGCAATAACTATCTCTATAATGACACATTTTAGGAGCATAGACACAGGGATTAAAGAGAACTTGGAGGTCACTAAGCCCATCTCTTTCATTTTACAGCTGAGGAAACTGAGGCCTAGAGACTCACCCAAGGCCACATGAGGATTAAATGGCAGAAAAGGAATTCCAACCAAGGTCCTCACAATCCTTCCTTCCCACTACGTTATGCTTGTTGCTCATAACAACCCTGTTAGATGGGTAGTCCAGTTATCATTATTCTGTTTTTATGGCTATAGATGATATTAAGGACATGTACAAGGACACATGACAGTGAGCGTCTGAGCCAGGATTCGAATCCAAGTCTCCTGACTCCATCTTTACTTCTTCCATCCCTCCCCCAACCCCTAATAGCATGTCAAACAATATGGACAGGGCTGTAGGCACTTTAGGTTTAGAGTTGGAAGGGACATTAAAAGTCACCTAGTCCTACCCTCTCATTTTACAGATAGGTAAACTGAGGACAAAAGAGAGGAAATTAGTTGTCCAAGGTCATGAAGGGTTTAAGAAGGAACATAGGATTACATTTAGAGCTGCAAGGGATCTGAGAAGCCACCTAGCTCTACTCTCTTATTTTACTGGTAGGGAAACTGAGGACAAGAAGAGAAAGTGACTTGGTCTTCAGACATACACAAGTTATGTGTGTGTGTTCATCCTTCGTGGCTGAAAAGACCATGCTATCAGAGAAATAATGACATGACTTGCACTTGACTTTGGTTTTTTTTTGAGTGAGGGAGGGCTGTGCAGGTCACCAGCCTCACTTCTCCTCCAGAGCAATCTGAATCCAGTGACCAGATATTCATCAGGATGACTGCAGATGACCCAGGATGAGGGAGTTGGGGTTAAGGTCATACAGCTAGGGAGTATCAAGTGTCTGAGGTGAGATTTGAACTCAGGTCCTCCTGACTCCTGCTCTATCCACTGCACTACCTAGCTGCCCCTCCCAACTTGATACACTTTCACTGGCTTTTCTTCCCCCACCGTGCCTGGAAATTTCTTCCTTCTCATCTCAATGTCCCAAAGTCCCACCTTCTGCAAGAAGCTTTTCCTTGTCCTCTTTAACCCTTAGAGTTTCCCTTCTTAGATCATCTAAAACTTATCCTGTATATATTTTGTTTGTGTATAGTTGTTTGCATGCTGTCTCCTCCATCAGGTTATGAGGTCAAGGAGAACAGGAAATGTTTTTTGCCTTTCTTTGCCTTTCTTTGTGACTCTAAAAGAACTGGAATTGTGGTCTAGATCCTCTGAATCCAAGCTCTCTTCTTTGACTTTCTTGGGGTCATCAATGTCTGATGCTGATAAGTTCTTCATAAATGTTTGTTGAGTACTTAACCAGCCTACTCTTTTCCCTGCACCCTGGGAAGGCTTCCAGGAGGAGGTGAGGTTTTGGTTGAATAAGTCTTAGAAGATGGAGAAAAAATGGGTAATCAGAGGAGAGGAGAAGGCTTTTCAAGTGAGGAAAGCTGTGAAAGCTAAGTCATTAAGTTGAGAAAAAGCAAGTGAATATGAGCTTGGAACAAAGGGCTCATGTTAGAAAGGAAGGAGAGATAATGCTTAAAAGCCTTTTAATGTGTTATCTACTCATTCATAAGCAGTGAAAGAATCCTGAATTTGAGGTCAAAAGGGCTGGGGTGAAACCCTAGCTCTCTCACACAGTGCCTGTTATACTTGGGGAAAGTTAATTTTCTCCTCTGGCTTAGATGGTTTCCAAGGTTCTCCATGAAAAAAATATGATGCAATGTTTATATTTCCCCTTGTTTAGGTTTAACCTTTTAGTTCCTTCTACATGAGTTTCATGTTTTTTTAAGCTTTCCTTTTTGGTGAAATAATCATGTGGACTGTTTTTATTTGTTTGTTTTTTTTGAATCATAGAACATACATTCAAATCCTGCTTCTGCTTCTACATTGTGACATTGAACAAGTCACTTCACATCCCTGGGCTGTAATTTTTTCATCTACAAAATGAGGGTTATGACCTAGATCAAAGGGAGGGAAATTGTGGCTTTGAGGCCACATGTGACCCACTAGTTCCTCAAGTGCAAAATCCAAACTTCACAGAATAAAGCCTCTTAATAAAAGAATTTGTTCTTCAAAACTTGGACTCAGTGAAAGGGCTGACCTTGAGGACCTAGAGGGCCACATGTGACCTTAAGGCCACAGGTTCACCACCCCTGGCCTAGATGATGTCAGTTTCAGATCTAAGTTTTACCTTGGTTGTAAACAGGTAGGTCTTAAATGGATTAGCAGAAGATGAGCTCTCCAAGGTCCTTACAGCAGAAACAGCCCTGAATCCCTAAGCCAAAATATTTGGTTCCTGTCTCAGTCTGCCCATCTCTGGGTCTGTTTTCTTCTCTATCCAATGAAAATGGTCATCCTTGCACTAATCACTGTACAGAGGTCTTAAGGAGGCAGTGAGATGCCAGGGATGGAAAAGCCTATTGAGAACCCCAGCAGGCAGTGCTCAAGTCAGGGGTCATGGATATTTGCATCACTTTGAATGTTCTGCCAATGACAGAGTTAGAGACTACCAGCCACTTTTGGCAAATTTCCATTCCCTGCTGGTCTTCAAGTAGGAAGCAAAAGATAGTTCTAGGCCACTCTCTTCTCTCCAAGCCATCCATTCCAACCTCCTTATCCAGTTACCCAAAGGAAGGCATTACCTCCCCCTAGTGGGTATGATGAAATACTGCAGTCCTATGCCAGGTACCATCTGTAGTATTCCTAGGATCATGGATTTGGAGCTGGGAGGAACCTTGGGAGTCAACTAATCTAATTTCATCATCTTTTATATGAGAAAACTGAGATTATAAGAGGAAAATGACTACCTCACAAGTAGTAAGTGATAAATCTAGGATTTGAACCCAGGTCCTCTGATGTCCATTCCAACATTTTTTCACCTGAACTATCCGACTTTCAACCTCTCATCCATCCATCTATAAATCTATTCATCCCTCTGTTCATCCATCTAATTGTCCAACATTGTTTGAGTGCTTAAACTTTTATGGGATATGTGTTGTGTGCTGTTGAGCATTGTTAAAAAGGACAAAAATACTTGAGGAATTATTGTATGGTGGTCAATCAGTCAGTCAATATGCCCTGTAATAAACACTTAATGTTCTTCAGTCCCTCTGCTATAATCTAGGGATACAGAAAAAGAAAAATATCCCTTGACCTCAAGGATCTCATATTCTATTCTAAAAGGAGAAGTAATACACAAGCAACTAAGTTCGTATAAATTTTATACAGGGCAAATTGGAGGCAATCTTGAAGGGAAGGCATTGGCATTAAGAAGATACGGGAATAACTTTTTGTAAGATGTGGGATTTTATCTAGGACTTCTAGAAAACCTGAGAAGCCAGAAGGGAGAGATGAGGAAGGATATCGTCATGGGGGACAGTCAGTGAAAAGGCATATAGTAGGGAGTGTCATGTGAGTGGAACAGCAAAAATGTTAGTGTCCTTGTATCACAGAGTACATAGAGAAGGATAAAGTACATAAAGTAACAGATGACTGAAAAAGTAGGAAGGAGCCAGATTGTTAAAGACTTTAAAAGCTAAACACAGGATTTTATATTAGATCCTCAGTAATAGGAATTATTGGAGTTTACTAAGTAAGGGAGTGACAAGGTCAGACATGTATTTTAGAAAAAGTTCTTTGATAGCTAAGTGGAGGATGGACTGCAGGAGGAAGAGGTAGGAAGCAGGGAGACCACTCCGAAGGTAGTTGTAATAGCCCAAACATTAGCTGATGGGTTCATGTACCAGGATGGTGGCCTTCAATAGTAATCGGGAAGTTAGAAAGAGAGGTTTGTTTTTGAGGGGTCTAGTTTGTTTTAGTTTGTTTGGTTTTGTTTTGGCAGGGAAAGATAATGGATTTCTTTTGAGACATGTTGAATCTAAGATATCTGTTGGATAGCTAGTTTGAGATGTCTAATAAGCAGTTAGAATTTAGAGGAGAGGTTAGGGATGGATAGACAGATCTGAGAATTATCAACATAGAGATATTATTGAAACATGGGAGCTGACAAGATAATACAAAGGGAGAAAAGAGCTCAGGATGAAGTCTTGGGAATACTCCCAATTAGTGAATGTGACTTGAATGAAGATCTAGCAAAGAAGACTGAGAAGAAGTAGTCAGATAGGTAGGAGGACAACCAGAAGAAAACAGTATAATACACACACACACACACATGCACGCACACATGCACAAGCATACATACACACACAAACTTAGAAAGAAGAGTCTTAAGGAGAAGCAGACAGTGTCAAAGGCTGCAGAGAGGTTAACAAGCTTGAGTATTGAGAAAAACCTGTTGGATTTGGTCATTAAGAGATCACCGGTAACTTTGGAGAGAGCATTTTCAGTGGAATAATGAGGTCAAACTCAAACAACAGAGAGGAAAGAAGGGAGTAAAAGGAGAGGAAGTGGAGGCACTGATTAAAGATGGCCTTCTGAAAATATTTAGCCAGGAAACTGAGGAGAGATTCAGGAAGTTATCATCTGGCTGGGATGGACAGATTAAGCAAATTGTTTGTTTTGTGTGTGGGGGGGCGGGATTGGAAGTTTTTGCTTTCTTTTCTTTTTCTCAATTACATCTAAAAATTTTGAACAATTTTATTTCAAAATTTTGAGCTTCAAATTTTTTCTCCCTTTCCCCCCTCCTTGAGAAGGCAAGCAATTTGACATAGGTTATGCATGTGAAGTAATACAAAACGTATTTCTATATCAGACATATTCCAAAAGAAAATATAACCCCCCAAAATAAAAAATAAGAAGAAAGTAGGTTTAAAAAGGTCTGCTTTGATCTGCATTCTGACTCCATTAATTATTTCTCTGGCGGTAGATAGAACTTTTCATCCTAAGTCCTTTGGAATTGTCTTAGAGGATTTACTTGCTCAGAATAGCTAAGTCACTCATAGTTAATGACCATACAATTTTGCTGTTAACTATGTACAGTGTTCTCCTGGCTATGCTCACTTCATTTTGCATCAGTTCATATAAGTCCTCCCAGGTTTTTCTGTATTCATCTCTCTAATCATTTCTTATAGGCACAATAATATCCCATCACTACCATATGCCACAACTTTGTTCAGTCATTCTCCAATTGATAGGCATTCCTTCTTAGTCACTACAAAAAAAGTTATAAATATTTTTGTACATATATTTCATTTTTAGGATACAGATCTAGTAGTGGTATTGCTGGATCAAATATTTGTTTTTGAAGGACGGAAGAGACACAAGTATGTTTGCAGGCAGTAGGAAAACAATCAGTAGACAGGAAGAGAGAGAAGAGATTTAAGTTTAATATAAGGAGAAACTCCCTAACAGTAAAAGCTGTAGTAAAACTGTCCATAAGTGGAATATTACGTATCAGGAATGAGTGAGTAACCTCTCACTGGAAATTTTGAGGCACAGGTGGAATGACTATTTGTTGGGTATGTTTCAAGGGAACTCTCGATCCAATCTGGATTAAACATCCTGGTCTCCTCATTTGCAAATACTTCAAGTATCCATTCCATTGTCAATACTTGTCATTTCTCCCCCTAGGATAAACTGATCACCTGAAATCTCACTGCCATGCAAATTGATTCAGTATCTGTTACTCAGCAGCTTCTCAATCCCTTAAATTATCTTTCCCCTCTGATTGGACAGCTGAAGGACGGAGTAATAAACTCCTCCCAAAGTCTTCCTTTATAATGGGCTCAGAACTTTGCTGGAAATTCCATTGACCATCAGCTATTCTGCTTCATTTCTGGTCCCCTGGTTACACACATGCACACACATACACGCATGCACGCACGCATGTACGCACACCCCTTCTCAATACAACTCACTGGTTCCCTTGGACCTCCAGGATCAAATATAATGTCCTCCAGTTGGTATTTAAAATTCTTCATGACCCTGCCACTTCCTACTTTTCCATTCTTCTTACAGCTCATTCCCCTCCACAAACTCTATAGATATTAGCCTATTTGCATTTCATCACATAAGTTATCTCCCATCTCTGTGCCTTTACCCTGGTTGTTCCTCATGCCTGGAATAATTTATCTCTTCACTTCCACCTTCTAGCTTCTCTTACTTCCTCCAAGACTCAGTTTAAATCCCACTTCGGCAGAGTGCTCTTCTGGGTCTTCCTCCTGCCCCGCTCCCCACCAGCATCTGGTAATACCTTTTCTCTGAGAGTATCTCCCATATACTCTTAATCTAATATATGCCTTGTTATTTACATGTTGGTGAGGTTTTTTTCCAATAGAATATGAGCTCCTTAACATCAGGGATGGTCCTTATATTCATGAAATAAGCGTCTAATATGTACTTATTGACTCACTGACTCCCCAGACAATTCCTTCCTTTTCCCCAGAAAGAAGATAAATCCCAGGGAAGTGAAGTCACCTGGCCAGAATCACAGGGATAGAAAATAGCAGTCAGGATTCGAACCCAGACCTCTGATTCTAGAACCATTGCTCTTTCATGCATTTATAATTTCATTAAACATCCCTACTGTGTTATGATCTTGAGCAAATGCAAGTTCCAGAATTCTCAGTACCTAGTCCAATGTCAGCACGCAGTAGGCATGTAATGAATGACTGTTAGATTAAATTGGAGTGTTACTGACAGATAACAGAACAGTTGATATGTGTTTGTCTTCCCATTGTAAATATTTGGTGAACTAAGGTCTTTTTATTCATTAGGTATTCATGCTGTCAGTCACAGATAATGTGCTGGAACTTCAAAAGTAGTTAGTGACTGGCACTGAGGAGGGACTCAGAAAAACATTGGTCTTTAAATAATTCTAATTCTAGACTCACTCGATAGTCTTAGTTGTAATCAAGGCATAGGATCTTTTTAAGTCCTCTCTCCTTCCCTGAAAAAAATTTTTCATAAATGAGCCATAATGGATGAATTTCCTGGTTTTCCTTCTCTAATTCTTGACATGAAGCCACAGTATGAGAATTGTATATTCAACTAAAAAAAAACATTTATTAAGCACCTACTATATAACTGGCATTAGGATAAGTGCTGAAGGGACAGAGTCAAAAATGAAATTGTGTGGATTATGTTCTACTGGAGTAGGTGGGTGGGAGTGGGAGAATAAAATCTATAAACAGATGAGTAAATACAAAATGTATACCAAGTAAACACAACTGAATTTTGACAGAGAGGGCTTCTAGCAACTGGGGGGATCAGGAGAGATCTCCTGTAGAAGACTGTCCTTGTACTGAGCCTCAAAATTAAAGCTTCTAAGAGGTGATGTCAAAAAGGGAACACATTTAATCAATCAATCCACCAATCAACAAGTATTTATTAAGAGCCTCCTAGGTGACAGGTGCTAGGCTGTATGGAGGCAAGGACAAAGAATGAAACTTCCCTCCTCCCAATGAACTTACATCCTAATGGAAATGAGACATAAAGATGAAAATGTACGGCACAAATACCAAAATGAATAAATATAAATGTATGCAAAGCCGTTAAATACAAGACAGTTTGAGAGAAAGGGCACTCATAGCTGAGGGGATCAGAAAAGGATTCACACAGAAAATAAAAAGGCAAGAGGATTCGGAATATGGAATTCCAAGCTAGAGGCTGAGCTAGTAGGACACTGGCTGTGAGCACAAAAAGATGAAAAATATGAAATGAGACTGGAAAAGTAAGGAGATCATAACACTAGAGTAAGAAGGGAGGTCAGAGGCCAGCCAACTCTGTCCCTTCATTTTACAAAAGAAGAAACTGAGGCCCAGAATTTAAATGACTTACCCATGATTATCCATGCAGTCAGTGGTGAGATTTGTATTGTTGATTCCACATTGTTTCAGATTGGTAGGTTGGAACTAGATTGCTAGAGGGCTTTAAATGCTCAGCAGAGGAGCTGGTAGCAAAAATGAACCACTGAAGATTTTTCAGCAAGGGAAGGATGTGGTCAGTCCTGTGACCAGGGAGGATTATTTAGGTAGTTATGAGGATATTGTATAGGAAAAAGTCCAAGATGCTGGAAGCAGGGAAACCAAGTAGGAAGTTGGTTGGTTGTGGTCATTCATTCTTGAAGATGACCAAAATGACACCACTATGTTGGGGTCAAGGTTCAGTGTGTCCCACCATGGCTAATCAGACCAATAAGAGCTTGGAATGCTCTACTATAAGTTGTGCACAAATAGTCCACATTTGGAGATAAGGTATCTCTTTTAAAAATAGGAAGCTACTGTCCAGGCAAAAGGTGAGGAAGTGTTATGTTCCAGGAATGAGCAATAGCTGAGGAGAAAGCATGGGATGGATGGATGGATGGATAAACAAATAAATTGATGGCTAGATGGATAGATAAATGATGGATGGATGGATGGATGAATTAGTGGATGGATGAAAGGATAAATGAGTGAAATGATGAATGGATAGAATGAATGAAAAAAACATTTATTGATCATTTACTATGTGCCAGGTACTGTGCTAAGTGGTGAAGATACAGAGAAAGACAGAAGACAAGCCCTTCTTTCCAGGAGCTCCCAATCTAATAAAGGACTCTTTATGACCTTAGAGAAGTCAAATTATTTCTCTAGAACTCAGTTCTCCTCCTCCATTAAGGCAGGGAGAGATCTTAAGTTCCTGTTCAGTTCTATATCAATCATCCTACAAATCCCATGAAATGGATAGTACTAATGGAAACAAACTAGCACTAGCATCCCCATGCCCATGTGACGCCATCAAAGGGAGGTCACCCCTGATTCTGAAGCCCAACATTCTTTCCACCCCACTCTACTTCTGCAGGATTCTCCATTCCCATACTAAGAGACAGTATGGAGTAGTGAATACTGAGTTGACCTCTGAGTCAGGCTGATGAGAGTTCAAATCCTGTCTCCAATACACACGAACTGTGAGACCTTGGACCCCTCAATTCCTCAAGGAAAGCCATGAAATTATGAACTGCAGACCTTGGTGAAGGAAATTAGTTCCTTATGGGCATTTTCCTGACCCAGGGAAGTCACAGGTCTGGACCAAACCCACCAACTAATCAAAATAATGGTGATAGTGATATGATTCTCCTCCTACCCCCAACACACACACACACACACACATACACACACATACACACATACACACACATACACATACATACACACATACATACACACATACACACACATACACACATACACACACACACACACACATACATACACACACATACACACACACATACACACACACATACACACACATACACACACATACATACACACACATACACACACACATACACACACACATACACACACATACACACACACATACATACACACACATACACACACATGCACACATACGCACACATACACATCCACCCACACCCACACACACACATACACACACATACACACACACACATATACACACACATACATACACACACATACACACACATACACACATACACACACACACACATACACACACATACACACACATACACACACACATATACACACACACATACACACACCCACACACACACACACACACACACACACATACACACACACACACACACCCCAGCAATTTATTACAGAGTCTCAGACTTGAAAAGAGTCCCCAAGGCCAGTTAGGCCAACTCTCACCTAACTGGTAATCCTCTCTTTAAAGCACCCCAAAAAAGAGGTCATCAGTCTCAATTTGCAGATTTCGAGGCAAGGGGAACTCCCCACCTTGCCAGGTAGCCCATCCCACTTTGAAAAGGCTCCCCTCCCCCTGCCAAACCCCACACACAATCTGCCTTCCTCCTACTTTCACCCACTCTTCCTAGCTTTGCCCTCTGGGGCCAAGCAGAAGAAATCTCCCATTTGAATTATTAACGTGGATAACTCAAAACTGACTGCATAAGGCATTCATAGGCCTATGTTTTGTTGGATTCTCCAGTGCGGTGTAAAGGATTTGCTTTCCTCAGGCATGAGGGGAAGCTAATTTTTCCTGCCCTCCCTTTCTTCTTTCTCCCCTGGAAGAAGAGAAGGTACTTGTTTCCCTGGAGTATAGAGTGGGTGGGATAGGGGGAGTTTGGGGATCTAAGCTTGCCTTTGCTCTAGCTTCAGGCAGGAAAGAGTGAAAAACCACAAATGAGGTTCCTATTGGCTCCCATTGGGGGCAGCTGCCCCTGGCCCTCTCTGGGAGGTGACTGCAGCCTGGACTCCCGCCCAGCCTCAAGCGAGAGCCGGGGCCACATGGCCTCCCATTGGCCGCAAACAAAAGCCAGAAAGAAAATTGCTGGCATGTCCAAGAATAGCTCAGGCCTGGAGATCCAACAAAGGCGCAGGCGGCCTGGGGAGCCTGCCCGAGACTCTGAGCTTGGCTCCAGCCCCAGCTTTGCTGAAGGCAGTTAGCTCTCCCTGGGCAGGGGTTACTGACGCCCTTCTGCAGTGTCTGGTGGAAAACTTCAGCACAAAGCCTCCTCCCACTAGACTACACTCGTGGTCAACCACTCATAGCCACCCATCTGTGACCTCTTAGGAGAGTAAAGGTATACCCTGCTAGAGAAGCAGGATGATACAACACAAAGAATTCTGGTTCTAGAGTCCAAGGTCCTGAGTTTGAATTCTTCCTGCTTGGGTGACTTTGGATAAGAGACCTCAGTTTCCTCATCTGCAAAATTAGAGAATTAGGCTAAATGGCCTCTGAAGTCTCCTCCATCTCTGGGTTTGTGAGCCTATGATCCCATGAATCTCAGTATTCAATCTCCTAGGGAGATGGTGTGATACAGTGGAAAGAACACTGTAGAGTCAAAGGCCCTGGGTTCAAATCTTGATCTTTTCCTTCCTAGTTCTCTGGCCCAAAGCAAATTTTCAATAGGTCATGATAGAAAGAGAAATTGTACTGAAAATAACTACAGAATGTTAGAAGTCTATCTACCAAGACACAGAAAGGAACTCTATGAATGCAACTATAAAACATTTTTTAAAAATAAAAGCAGACATAAATAAATAGAAAAATATTAAATACACATCCATAGGCTGTGACTATTTAATAAAAATAACAAAACCTTGAATAAGTGACTTTCTCTCATCAGACCTCAGTTTTCCCACCTATAAATTGGAATTCTACTAGATGACCTATGAAATCCCTTCCAGTCAAAGATCTATCATTCATGCCATCAATCTGAACTCTGTCTCTAGCAGTCTCTAATTGTGTGACCCTGGGCAAGTCACTTCATTTCTTTGGGCTCCAAATTCATCATCTGCAAAATGACAGGTTGGACTGACCGGCCTGTGAGACCTCTTCTGGCTCTAGACCTAGAATCCTTAGCCCTATGAAATTCAAAGTATGATCTCCCATGTTGCAAAGAAGGCAAATTCATCTTTGACAAGTTATTATAATGTTAGTATAAGATATTAAAACATACTTCCAGGCTAAAATAATATTGAAATAATATTCTTGTATTTGCACAATTTGATTAAGAATGTAACCATTTCCATATCTTATATTGGATTTGATTTAAATGAAATCCCTTGAGCATCTAAAAAAAATATAATCCTGATATAAGAGGGGGGAAACTTTTTCTTGACAGAGCTAACCCACAAGAGAATGATGCACTTTGAGAAGAAATGCATTATATTTCCTTGGAATTCTTCAAACAGAGGCTGCAGAGTCCAGTTCATGACATGGGGACTCCTTTCAGATAGGAATTACATTAAATGAGCTCTGATGTCCCCTCTAGCTCTAAATCTATGACCTTATAATCCTTTCCTAGCTGGTTAAACAATGACCATCACTGGCAACATATGCATATATATACATATATATGTGCTACTATCTGTCCACAAAGAGGCTGTCTCATGAGGTAGTAGTTTATTCATCAGTGGAGGTTTCCAAATAGAAGCTCAATGACCACTTACCCTCATGAACTTCATCTAACAGCACCCTACCCCCACCATCACCACCATCCCCACCACCACCACTATCCCCATCACCCCACCACCACCACTACCACCATCACCACCCCCATCACTATCACCACCAACATCCATCACCATCTTCATCATCTGTCCAGAGCTCTAAGGTACAGAAGGACTGGGGAGCTTGCTTCCCCACTGCCTGGCACATACCTTAGAGACAAGTCTTTCCTGAAGCCCCTCCTGGGGTGGGGCTGAGGCCCCTGACCTCCCTTTCCTCACTCCAATCCCCACAGTATTTCTGCCCCGATAAATTGTAGGGTGCACCCAAAATCTGGAAACACCAGCGACAAAGTCGCCTTAGAATAATAACTGCATCTCTCTCCCAGCCAGTCCTGTCACATGCAGCTTAATTATGGTAATTAGGACCAGCATTAAAACATGATTATAACATAAAATCTGAATTAGTCGTAGAACACATCCAAGTTTTTTTTGGTAGGCTTATTGATTTTTCCATGTTAATCTGAGGGATACAATAAATTCCGATGGATCTTGTGGTAATTACAAAGGAATCTAGGACCAGAGTTCCAGGGGAAAGCCTATTAAGATCTATCTTCAGTAAGAGAGAGAAAGATATTGATGAACGTTTTGAGAGGGAACATAGCCCAGCTCTAAAGGTAGCAGAAAGCCAGTCTTAGAGACAGGAAGGTCTGGGCTCAAGATCTACTTCTGACACATATTTGTGGGATAACCCTGAGCAATCAATTCACCGTCATTGTCTCAGTCTGGGTCAGGTGCAGAGCAGGTGCTGATCTGCATTGGTAGATGGATTTCCCTCTATCTATAAAATCACAGGTCTAAGAAAAGAAGGGAGGGAGGGAGGGAAGAAAGAAGAGGGAGGAAAGAAGGAAGGCAGGAAGGAACATGGGAAGGAAGGAAGGAAGGGAGAGAGAGAGAGCATTCTGGAGTGGATAGAGTATGGGACTGGAAATCAAGAAATGCTTATTTCAGATCCTGCCTCTAACATTCATTTTGCTAAGTGCCTGACCCTGGACAGCACAGTGTATTGGACAGAGTTCTGAATGTGGAGGGAGGATTGGGTCCAAACCCTGGATCTAATTTTACTTAATGACCTTGGGCTCATGGATTCCCTGTAATGAGTCTCTTTTGCAAAATGAAGAGCTGGGTTCTAATGGTTTTTGAGACTCCTTCCCCAGTATAAATCTATGATCCTGCGATAAATCTCTTAAACTGACTGAGGTTCAGTTCCCTAAAACTTTTCTGTCAATCTGTATTGATAGAGGAAACTCCCACAATGGGAAAGAACCTTGCTCTGCTAAGAAAACCATAGATCATTCAGATATTTGCCTATGAGGAGGTCATTTACAGTGTCTGAATTGCAAGCAAAGTGTGGAAAAAAGAACAACATTCTTTCTTCTCTTTTTCTCTTTTGCCCTCCCCTCCTTCCTTCCATCTTTTTCTCTCTTCCTTCCCTTCCTTCTTTCTTTCTTTTTCTTTTTTTTCTTTCTTCCTCTTTTTGTCTCTGTCTTTCCATCTCTGTCTCTCTCTGTCTGACTCTCTGTCTCTCTCTCTGTGTCTGTCTGTCTCTCTCTCTCACCATCTCTCTCTCTCCCCATCTCTGTCTTTGTCTCTCTGATCTCTGGGTTTCAGTTGCAGCCCTTCCATTTTCTGTGTGACTTAAGGCAAGTCACTTCACTTCTATATGGGTTTTAGAATATAAAAATTAGCTGCTTGAAGAATTTTTTTTTGTTTTGCCTTTGTAATTGCAGAATCTAGCAGAGTTCATGGCACAGAATGGGTCCTTATCAATGCCTATTGAACTTTGACTAAACAGATTATTAGAGTCAGAAGGGTCCTTAGAATAGAAAACAGAAAATATCACTTTTGCAAAGGACTTTGAAGCAGGGAATGTCAGGTTCGGAAGGGCCTTGGAACAAGGAATGGGAGGAACCTTAGGACCTATTGTAGCTGTTTTTATAAAAGTTCAAGATGTGCAAAGTGCTTTGCAAATGTGATCTCTGATGCTTGAAACAGCACTAAAAAGTAGGTGCAATGAGTAGTCTGATATTTTATAGAGGAGAAAACAGGCTGAGAGATGTTAAAGTGCCTTACCCAGGGTCACCCAGATAATGAGTTTTAGAGACAGAGTTTGGACCCAGGTCTTTCTGACACCCCATCCAGTATACTATCCACAAGTACACACTGTTTTTATAGAATATAAATTGCCAGCACTTGAAAGATCCTAGGAATTCTTATATCCTACCCCCATCCTTTTATAGATGGGGAAACTTAGGCTCAGAGAGAAGGCATGTGCCCAAGGTCACAAAACAAGTAGATGGCAGGACTCAGGGAGGTAGTTCTTGATGATAACCTATCGACCTGCCAACAACAGAGTCCTTTGACTTATGAAGTTCTCCAAAATCTATAGAAAACAAAACCAGACATTTCCACTTTAGGAATTCCCAGGCTCTTTTTCACGGGTCATTTCTCAAAGAATCCACTTGTCATTTTCTCCATAGGGTTCTTCTACCTACCAGTAAAGATTCATTTCAACCTCCTGTAGCCTACTGCGCTGGCCTTAATTGACCAAATGTACTCCAGTGGGTGTAATTGGTCTCTTTGGCATAGACCGTCTTGTGAACTAGTAATATTCATCTCAGACCAGAGAACGGGAGGTTGGTTGTTGGCCAGTCCCAGGGGTATGGGATCTTAGTTCCTTTGTCTCAGGGAGTAAAGGGAGTTGGGGGTGGGGAGGAGAAGCTCAATTTCTGACTCCTGGATGAAACGGAAATGCTTGCCATGTTGCCCACTGCAGAAGAAAACAATCCACAAGAATGTGAGCAAGTGAGCACGCGTATGTTGCTGTGGGAGAAGAAGATAAATGAGAATGGTCAAAAATCCTTATTTGACTTTGGAGTATGTTACGTGATCAGGAAAAAGGGAATGAAGATGTCCTGTTAACAGGGGATTCCAGTTCTGAAATGTTGATCTCTCTGTTTCTCTCTCCATCGAACTCTGATTTCCAGCTATGTGGAACAGCTGAGATTTCCTAGAGTCTCCAAGCTGGAAGACCCCAGAGAATGTAGAATATAGGAGCTGGTAGAAACCTTTCAACAAAGAATGTCAGAGCTGGGAGGGGCCTGAGAACATGGAATATTATCGCTGGAACACATAACATAGAGTTTCCGGGCTAAGGAGGACTTTAGAAATCACCTAGCACAAAGCCTATCATTTTCAGATGTCTAAATTGAGGGCTGGAGAAAAGAACTGATATTGTTTAAGATCAATCAGTGACAGAGTAAGGAATCACATCCAGGTCTCCTGACTTCCAGGTCAAGTTTCTGGAAGCAAGGAAAGGGAAGAGAAGGGAGGGAAATATACATTTATTAAATGCACCAAGCACTGAAGAGTTTGACCAATATTATTTAATTTGATCCCCACAACAACCCTGGGAGGCATTTTTATCTATTGTTTTCTCCATTTTACAGTTGAGAAAACTGACACTGTCAAGTGATTTGCCCAGGGTCACACAGCTACTGTTTAAGGTAGGATTTGAACTCAGGCCTTCCAGATTCCAAATTCATCACTCTAGATCCATGGCACCATCTAGCTGCCATGTAATAGAAAAGCACATGTAATGACATCTAAAATGTCCAATTTACCCTGTACATGTCTTGTATTTAGATAACTGTTTGCACCCCATTGGAGGGAGAGTTCCTTGAAATCAGGGACAGTGTCGTTGCCTTTCTTTCTATCCCTAAGGATTACCACAATGCCTGGCACATAGTAGGTGCTTTTTAAAAAAAGTCTTTGTTGACTGACTAGATACTTCAATGTTTTAATATGCATATAAATAAGTTTTTTAACATGTATAATGGCTTGTACACTTAAAATTATTTTCCCTCTTTTAAAATTTTTGTTCAGATTCGTGTTTCATTCATGAAATGGACACACAGTGTAAAGTCCCTCCATCAATGCAGATAGGCAAATTGCCTGGGATTTCCACAAAATCCTAGAGAGTTGCCTAGAGCAGAGCTGTTAAACTCACATGTGGCTTGCAAAACATCTATGGGAAGCTTGAATTTCATGTAATCTAATAAAATAAATAAATAAATATTTATATGTAATATAATATATTATAATATATGAATATATAATATGTAAATTGTATTTATATATAAATGTATATTATATATTTATATTATGTAATTTATATATAAATAAAAATACAGCAAAACAAAGATAATGTGAATTTGTGGTTTTTCAAGTCAATATATGGCCTTTGGGGGTCCATTTTTATTTGAGTTTGACACCACTGGCCTGGAATATTGAGAAGTTAAATGACTTGCCTAGGGTCATGTAGCTAGAAATAAAGCTGTGTCTTCCTAATTCCAAAGCTTTTCGTCTTTCCATTATACCTTGCTATCTCTCAGCTAATTATATACATATATATATATATATATATACACATACATACATAAGATGATAATATACATGTATACACAAAAACATTTAATATTGATAGAAATAAGTAATATATAACATCAGTGTCTAATGGATGCCTTCTAACAGTTCTGACATTCTATATTTTTATTCCCTGCCCAACTCTGACATTCCCTACCTTAATGCCTTTCTCAGTCTTGACACTCCCCTGTTCCAAGGCCGCTCCCACTCTGACATTCCCAGTTCCAGGTCCCTTTCCAGTTCTGAAACTCTCTCTTCTAAAGTACCCATTTTTCAAGAGCAGGAGAAAAGGGAAGTCTTTCCAATCCAAAGAACAAATTTCCAGTGGAGTCTCCAGGAAAGAACAGGATCTAAGTGTTACTGACTGGCTAATAGTATTTTCAGTGATTGCAATAAGAGAATTCCATTAGTGGAGCCACTTAGGCTCACTCCTTATAGGCTGTCACTGCTGGGCTAAGTCAGAGTAAGAAAAATAAATAAATAGCCATTCTGTACACTTCTACACAATGAGTGCATTGTTTGTTTCTCTTATGGTTACCATGGCAGGGATATCTTCCTGATAACTTTAGCTTTCTAACATGATAGAAGTCAACAGAAAAAAATTGCTCAAGGAAAATTGCTAAACAAAGACATTTCCTTTGCTTTCACCTCCCCCTCCACCACCCATAGAAACGTGTTTCTTTGGGGCAGAAAAAGATTTCTTCCTGAAAGCTGTAGTTCTCTAAGGAATCACAGAATCTAAGAACTGAGGGGGGCCTTAAAGCTATAGGCCTGTAAATTGTCAGGACTGGAAGAGACCTAAGAACCTAGAATGTTATAACTGGAAGATATTAGAACAGACTATCAGAGTTGAGAAAGATATTGGGACCTAGAATGTTTTGGTTGAAGGGACTTTAGAGCAGAAATTAGAACATAGACCACTGGAGTTGAGAGGGATCCTGGAACATAGAATATTATAAAAATGGAAGGGACTTTAGAACAGAGAATGTCTGAGCTTAGGAGAAGCTTAGAACACAGGCTTTAAGAATCAGGAGGGACTTCAGAACCTAGAATGTTAGAGGGGGCAGCTAGGTGGTGCAGTGGACAGAGCACCAGTGCTGGAGTCAGGAGGATCTGAGTTCAAACCTCACCTCAGACACTTGACACTCACTAACTGTGTGACCTTGGGCAAGTCACTTAAGCCCAATTGCCTCATCCTGGGTCATCTCCAGTCATCCTGATGAATATCTGGTCACTAGATTCAGATGGCTCTGGAGGAGAAATGAGGCTGGTGACCTGCACAGCCCTCCCTCCCTCAAAACAAAGTCAAGGGCAAGTCATGTCATCATTTCTCTGATGGCGTGGTCTTCTTTGGCAATGAAGGATGAACACACAGAATGTTAGAAATGGAAGGTACTTTGAAAAAGAGAATATCAGAGCTCAGGAGAACCTTGAAACCAAGAATATTTGAACTTAAAAAGATCTTAGAACAAAGGATGTCAGAGCTGGAAGAAATATTAGAACATACACTGAGTTGAAGGAGACCTTGGACCCTCAAAGGTTAGAAATGGAGAGGTCCTTAAAAAAGGGAATTTCAGAACTTGAGAGACACTTAGAACCAAAAATATTAAAACTGGAAGGGACTTTAAAACAGAGACTCTCAGAACTAGAAGAGAGTTTAAAACAAAGGTTATCAGTCCTAGAAGGATACTTAGAAGAGAGAAGACCAAAACTTAGGAGAAACTCAAATGTTAGAGCTGAAAGGAATCTTTGAACTGGGAAGAATCATAAAATTTGGAGATAGTCTAGAATATTAAAATGGAATTTGGAGTATAGAGTCAATATGAGACTTTATGACAGTTACATTACCTCTCAGCTTTGGTTTCCTCATCCATAAAAATTGATCCACACAACCACAGGATCTAAGCTGTAGAAGGGAATTTCAGAGAATACAATGTAAGAATTAGGAGGGTCCTTAAAACAAATGAAAGAACTGAGACCCACAAAAGTTAAGAGACTGGTTCAGTCAGTTGGTACAGATTTATGATGCACCTACAATGAGGCACTGTGGTAGATGTTGAGGATACAATTACAGAAGTGAAATATTCCTTGCTCTCAAAGAGCTTACCTTTTACTGGTAATAGTATGGCCATAAACAAAAACTATGGATCATATACAAAATAAATACATAGTGATTGAGGTAGGGGCACAAATCAGAAGTGGAATTGAAGGAGGGAGTACCTGAAGAGACCTGGGGGTTCCAAGAAGCAGAGGTGAGAAGGAAAGGCATTCCAGATCTGCGGAACCCCTTCCTAACCTCAGTTTACCCATCTGTTGAATAAGGGAATTGGACTCAATAATTCATGAGAACTTTTCAATTTCAGTCCTATGACCTTGAAGCCTCCACGATTCTAGTCAATTCTATCTTTTAAAAGCAGTTTTTTTAAAGTTGTTTTCAAGGCTGTCATCTAAGTGACCTCAGATGCCTCCTGAGCTGTCCTCCCTGCTCTAAAAGTATATGTTTCTATGATTGACTTAGAAGAAGCAAACATCTAAAGGCATCACCAAGTGAACGAAACATTAAAGTGACTCAGAATTATAAGGTCAGAGGTTTTTATTTGTGTTCTGAAAAATGTGTGTGTCACGTTTTATAATGAGAGAAGTCTCCATAAATACACACCACTCTACCTTTTCATTGATTTTTTTTCACCCTTCTGAGGATACCCAGATCTTAATCCTTAGATAGGACAAACTCCCCTTGACAGTGGAGGGGAATTTGACTGAAGTAAGAGGGTTAGAAGAAGCTCTCTATCTTTGTCCTTCCTTCACTAACTCTCCCTGAGCTCCCGGTGGTGCCTAGCATTCTATGCCAACCTCAGCAGGCATGTCTCTGGGAATGCAAATCAGCCCTTCACACCAGGGCTCCTAGATTACTTTGCATTCTGGAAATCAGGGAATTGAATTCCGGTGGAATCTTCCCTGGGCAGAAACATTTCTTGTGGCCCAGAAAGAACAGAGGTGGCCCACCCTGCATTTCATCGGGAGCACCACGGAGGCCTCAGAACATGGAATATGGATAGGTGCACTCAGCTGAGGCATAGTTTTGCAGAGGTGATCCTGTGCTGATGAGATGAGTCTGGGTTACTGTTTCCAGTGGCACTGAGCATATCTGCCCATTTTTAAGGCCAGCGAGAGAAAGAGATGATAAAGAACTTTGATCAGACCCTCCTCAAGAGACGTTTGCAGTCAACTGTCTGGTTCATTCCATCAAAAGACCCAGAATGTATTTTCCTCTGCAGTACTAATATTGCTGCATTCTTGCATTCTCCCTGTTTTTTTTTTAAATCTCTTCCAAGGCTTCTTTGTGACTTAAAGATAAAAGTTTTCCTTTTTTCTCTTTTCTTTGTTGTTGTTTTTTTTTTTTTTGGTACCTAAGGTGCATCAGACACCAGAGGTTCTGATGCACGATGGGAAGATGGGGAGGCATGGGGTTGGGGGGAGTGATTTTCACTCATAGGGCATCGTCTGGGGTCAACCCCAATGCATTGTAATGAAAAGAAACCTGGATTTAATGTCAGATCAGGGTTTCTTAGATCCACTGTTTATTTTTAAGCAAATTGTTTGACCTCTCTGAAACTCAGTTTCCCTAATCAGGATCACAGAACCACAAGAGCTCAGGCATGAAAGACCCTTCAGAGTCCCCTGGTCCAACCTATATCTCAACCAATTAATCACTTAATTTATCACCAAGCGTTTATTTAAGTACCCATTGTTTCCCAGGTTCTGTCCTAGGTCCTGAGGATATAAAAATAAAAATGGAAAAAAGTCTTTTCTCTCAAGTAGAAGAATAGTCTAGTAGTGGAGTTACTATGCACATATATATATATATGTATGTATGTATGTATGTATGTATGTGTATATATATATATATATATATATATATATAGATAAAATAAATACAACTAAGTTTTTTGGGGGAGGTCCTAGAAGCTCCCCTCTATGAGATCCTCCCAAAAGTAGCCATCTAGCCTTTACCTGAAGGCCTCCAATGAGAAAACCCTACAACCACTGAAGGTAGCCATGCCAAGTCATAGAACTAAGAGAAGATCAAATGAATCCCACCATGTAATGGATGTGATAGGGTTCTATAAGCCATAGGACCCTATAAAAATCCAATAAATTGTTATCATTTATTGATGATTCTTTGAAACGTAGATAGCTCTGCAGTACTTCCACTGTCTTGCCTCTGCCCTGGTTAGACCCATCTGGAGTGCTAACTTCAGTTCTGAGGATTGCATTTTCAGTAAGTCACTGTTTTCTTACCTATAAAATGAGAGGATTGATCCCTAAAGTCCCTCTCAGCTCTAAAGGCTAGAAGGGAACTTATTGTAACCTGGAGATAACTCAGGAAAGTGTGATAAGGATGGCCAGGCCTGAAGAAAATATCCTATGAGAATTAGCCAAAAGATCTAGGAATGTTTACCTGAGAAAAGGCAAGGCCTAGGAGTGGCAGGAGAGCTAAATTTGAAGTGCTGAGAGGATTTGATGTGATGCCCTCAGAGGGCAGAGTCAGGAACATGGATAAATGTTGCCATGAATCAGATTTAGATTTAATGTCAGAAACATTTTCCTTACAAAGAAAGCTCTCTAAAATGGAATGGGCTATTTTGGGGGGAAGTGATTTCACCTTTATTGGAAGCCCAGTTGGATAGCACCTTGCCCTTTCTAGTTCAGGTACCAGTAATACCCACCAAACAACAACCCTCTAATGCCCTTTGGGTCTTCAACAACTTGGCACCTTCTGATATTACGATGTCATGTTTCTGACTCTTCATGACTCCATTTGGGGTTCTTTTGGCAAAGATACTGGAGTAGTTTGCCATGTCTTTCTCCAACTCATTTTACATATGAGGAAACTGAGGCAAATAGAGTTAAGAGACTTGTCTAGGGTCACACAGCTAGTAAGTGTCTGAAACTGGATTTGAATTCATAAAAATGAGTCTTCCTAACTCTTAATTTCCTAGGCTATGCAAAAGATCTACCAGGCCACCTAACTGCCCTCTTGGAGTCAAAAGAGCTTGGATCAAATGCTACTGACTGATCATGTGAGTGAATAGAGGGCTGGTCCAGGCATCAGAAAAACCTGAGTTCAAATGTGACCTTAGGCACTTCTGAGAAGTCACTAACTTCTATCTGTCACAGTTTTTTCCCAGAGTTGTTGTAAGCACAAATTGAGATAAAATTTGTAAAGCTTTTTACAAATCTTAAATATAAATGCTAGCTATTACTATTAATTATCATGGTGACAATGATGGGGGCAGGGATGTGACCTACAGCAAAGCACTAGACCTTCTGGATGCCGATTTACTGTTTTGTAAAATGAGGGCCTTGGACTGGAGGATATCAAAGGTAATTTCCAGCTATAAATCTATGAACTTGTGGTTGCCAGGAGACTATTGCTATTAAATTCTGAGATTTCACTTCCTATTTATCAAATAACAAGTATTTGTTAAACATCAGCTATGTGACAGCCACTAGATACTGGAGATGCAAAGACAAAAAAATGAAAGGAAACAATCCCTCAAGGAGCTCAGCTTATAGGGGAGATGATACTCACAAGACTCACAAAGATGATAAAAGGCAAAAAAGAGTCAGTGTTGAAGGGACTGTGGAAAGGCGGGCACTGATGCATTGTTGTTGGAGGTATGGATTGGTATAACTATTCTGGAAAAGAATTTGGAATTATGCTAGAAAAATCACTAAACTTTGTATATCATTTTACCTACTGATGACACGAAGAGGCATACATGCCAAGAAAGTCAGAGTGAGGATTTCTCTCATATATGTATGTATATTATATATAATATATATGTATATATATATTCACAGCAGTACTTCTATAGTCACTATTGAGAACAGAGTTAGTGCCCATCAACTGGGAAATAAAGAGTTGAACAAATTTTGATGTAGTGATATAATAGAATTATAACAGCTAAAAAAAATGTGAAGTAACAAGAGAAACTGTTTTGAAGAAAGAAGAAAACTGAAGCAATAGAACAGTTTACATGAATTATTTTAAAGGTCAATAACAATGAAAGACAACAGAATGCTGATGATTTAGAGGAATATCTCATCCCTCTCTACAGTGGATTAGGGGATGATAGCTATGGAATGGGCCATAAATTGTCAGACACAACACAATGTGGCCAACATAACAAATTATTTGACTTACCTAACCTTCTTTTTAATAAGGATGCACTTCTTTAGGGGAGGGGAACAGTTATTGGAAAATAGTAATTTTTTAAGGATCCTCAATAAAAATCAATTATTTGACAAAGTGTGGCTGCTTAATGGATCGATTGACTGTCCAATGGACACTTCAACGAAAATCAAGTTGAGTTTGGGGAATACGTTACTTAGGATCAGTGTAGATCAGCAGTTATGATCATTTAGACCCCCAAAGTGGATCTAACATCCAGTTCTAACATTCTAGGCTCTTTTACTTTTTCATCTTGGATTAGTTTATTTGGCCATCTATGTTTAACCAACTATAATTAGTGTCTCGTGAACAAATTTTCCTTTTACTTTGTACTATATGTAGAATGCTACATACACAAATCTGTTACCAGCCTGGACTCTAATGCTGGAGGAGAAGACATCTGCAGCTAATCTTTGCAGTAGCTGAATTGTTGATATTCAGTCCTTTGGCAAAATTGGGCAAAGTTTGCCTTCAACCTCCCTCAACCTCTTCTTTCAGAACTCATTTTGTTCCTTTCAGTAAGCATTCTTTCACGTCCGTAATGTCCTTGTGCCCAGGCTCCCATAATTTGACCTCTTAACAAATTTTTATTTCCCTTGTATTAAAAAAAAAAACCAAGAACATTTTTTAAAATTTTCCTTCAGTTCTTTCTCGCTGCTAGGTCAAAGATTAGGTTAAAGATGAACAGCTGGGCAAATGGGATAAGGAAGACTTGCATATGTCCAAAGTGTCAGATGTTACTGAGTAGTATGACTTATTACCTCCTTCGAGCCTCACAAAAGCCTTTTGTGCCCAGGCAAAGATGGTTGATTGAGCCAATTTCCTCATCCGCAGCATAATGTGTTTGGATTAGATGGTCCAAACATCCTTTTCTGCTGGAAGGTAATATGTGCCAACTAGGTGATGCAGTGGATAGATTATTGGACTTGGAGTCTGGAAAACCTGAGTTTAAATTCTAGTTCAGACATTTGCTGTCTATGAAGTAATGAAACTTATCTGAGTCTCAGTTTCCTTCTATAAAAATAAAAAAAAACAGTGCTTACCTTATAGGGGTTTTTTCAGGTACCAAAAGAGATGATATAACTTAAATGTTGTTTAAAATGCTCATTATATTGTGATGGTGATGAAGCAAATAATAATGTGATACTGAATAAGGTCACAGATTGCCTTAGCCTCAGAGTCAGGACTAGAATTCAGATCTTCTGACTTCCAGATGAGGATTCATTATATTACATTGCTCTGCCCCCATCCCATGAAAAGTGGATTTCAGAATTTCAGGCATTGTGACCGATCTGGCAAGAAAAGGAAAGAGGAAGGAAAGGAAGCAAAATATTTCCAGGAAGGGAATTGGTTCAGGTCATTTAGGATTATAGATAAAACTAGAAAGAGACTTGAGAAGTCATCTAGTCTAAGCTTTCCCTCATTTTATTGAGAAGGAAACTGAGGCACAGCGACTTTAAAGGAATTTGCCCAAGGACATACAAGGACGTAGGAAGCAGCAGAGCCAGGATATGAACCCAGTTCTTCTGACTCCAGTCCATTGCACAACAGTGTCTCTTCCAAATCCGAGATCTGATGATGCGACTGCAGATGCACTCTGAAATAACATTCTCCCTCTCAGCACCAGGTGCTTATCTTTCCCTTTCTTTTCCTCTTTTCTCTGTCTGTGGCTGGGTCTCCTCTTCCTTTATTCTTTCTTTTTTTCTTTTCCTTTCCCATTCCCCCTTTCTTCCTATTCAGTATTCAAATCAACAAGCATTCATCAAGGGCTGGCTATTTATTATAAGGTGTGCATGCCTTGGTCCCATCCTTTGTGCCTATACGTATTTCTGCCACCCACTTAGAATGCTTTCATAGTTCAAGAGATTTCTTAATCATGTCTAGGAACTCTCTGGAGTCCTTCTGTTGGAGGTGAGGTCAGTAGGGAGGGGAACTACAAAGATATTAGACAAACTTATTCATCTCTGCCCTAAGGAGTACAATAGAACAGAAGCTTCTGGGGATTGGGGGCTGTATCTCTTTTGGTTTATTGTTTTCACTCTCCCAGTCCATACCATAGCACCTGGGACAAAGTAGTCTCTTAATCAGTGCCTGTTGAAATGATTTGGGAATAATAGATGAAATTCAGGGTCCCTCTGATGATACCAAAAGTACATGTTGAGAATGGGCCTGTGTGACCCTGAGGAAATCTCTCAACTCCAATTTTCTCCAAAATAGAGAGGGAGAGAGAGAGAGAGAGAGAGAGAGAGAGAGAGAGAGAGAGAGAGAGAGAGAGAGAAAGATGGGCAAAAAAAATATGAAATATATGAAATTCAGTGTCACCTGATGGTATTGACAGTGTAGCTATCCTAGTGGAATGGCTTGAAGTCTAGAGTCCTGAGTTTGAGTCCTCTCTCCTCCAAGTTGCTTCACTGTAGTCCTCAATTTTCTCTTCTATAAAATATTGTTGTTGCTGTGTTCATCTTTCGTTGCCAAAAAAGACCATGCCATCAGAGACATGATGACATGACTTGCACTTGACTTTGTTTTGAGTGAGTGAGGGCTGTGTAAGGTCACCAGCCTCTATAAAATGAGTCTAACTAGAATCAGGGTAGGAATCCTGCTGTCTCAAGGCCACATGTGGTCTTCTAGGTCTTAGGCGTGGCCTTTTGACTGAGTCCAAGTTTTAGAGAACAAATTCTTTATTAAGGGGATTTGTTCTGTGAAGCTTGGATTCAGTCAAAGGGCCACACTTGAGGACCCTGACAGCTACATGTGGCCTTGAAGCAGCAGGTTCCCCACCCCTGAACCAGATGATTTCTGAGATCCCTTCCAGTTCTCATGTTCTGTGATATGGCCCTGGACCTCAGCTTCCCTATTCTGTCAGGCAGGCAATGAACTATGAGCTATTAGATCTAATTCTTCAGTGCAGGTAAGTGCTTCATCATGATGTAGGAAGCTCTCTCTCTCTCTCTCTCTCTCTCTCTCTCTCTCTCTCTCTCACACACACACACACACACACACACATAATCTTTAACAAGGATTTCTAGCTTCACTGCTCCTTCTAAAGTAACATTTCTCCTGTTGTTGCCTATGAGAATGCTCTCCATCTGCTCGTTCTGCCTGCTAAAGAGGCCTGTACGTATTCATTTAAACAAATGAGGGGTCTTCTAAATTGAGGTGAACCAGGGATAGGAGAGGACTAGGTGAGGCTGCTCAGTCATCAGAAGAGAAGAATCACCAACAGTTGACAGGTTCAATGCCCAGAGTTTCCCTATCCAGTTCCTTCCTATCCCTCAGAGACAGAGGATGGCTCAAAACAGGGCCTCTTGCCGGCAGAGGAAGCTAAGAGATTAAGCTTTCTACCTTTGTGTGAATGGGGACTCGAGGTTCTTTGCACCAAGCTGGCTCTGTAGGCGGGGGAGCTAGGGTGAAAGTAAGGCAGGGAGGGCCCCACCCCCAGGGGGTTGTGTGAACCTGGTTTAAATGGGGAAGTAAATGTTAGGGAGACAGAGACTCTGGGATAAAGTATCAGAAGCACGGAATTTGGAGTCAAAAGCCTTAGACTGGAATCGCAAAGTGTGTGACCTTGGTCAAGTCATATGCCCCTGTCTAGACCCAGTTCCCTCCGGTGTAAAATGAGGAAGTGGAAGTCCATGGTCCTGAGATTCTATTGGGGAGGGGGAATGGAGACTGCAGGAAGGGAGGCTAAAGAGGAGAATGTGCATAGGGAGGCCAGGGTGAACTTTGAAACGAGGGGACACCTGAGGGTGGAAATCAGAGCAGGGGGAGAGAGTTCCCCATGTGAAGGCTGCGGGAGGAGGTGGAGGACCCCTCGAGAGAAAGGAGGAAGGCTGGAGGAGGCCGGGCCGAGGGGGGGGGCGGGGCGGGAAGGGCTTGCTCCGGCGGCCACGCGGAGCCTCTTTCTCTCGCTCCCCCTCTCCCCCTAGACTCCCCTCCCTCCCTCTTTCCTCCCCTCCCTTCCTGCTCTCCGCTTTGCACAGCCTCAGCCCCAGTCGGATCCCTCCCTCCCTCCGTCCCTCCGTCCCTCCCCTCCTCTGTCTCTCCCTCCTCCCTCTCCCTCCTCCCTGCGCTGCCCGCCCGCGCTCGCTCCCTCGCTCTCTCTCTGGCTGGCTCGCTGGCTGGGCGCTCCCCAACAGCCGCCGGGATTGCAGGGCTGAGCGCGCCTCCGGCCGCCTCCCGCGCTCCTGCCGGGGCTCCCCTGGCCCGAGCCCCCTCCCCTCCCCGCCCCTCCCCCAGGCTGGCGCCCCCTCCCCCTCACTTCCCTCCCTCTCTCCCCACGCGCGCGGCGGGACCGACCCGGAGCCTCGGAAAGCCCTAGCCCGAGAGCGAGGGAGCCGGCCCGAGCCCCAGCCCTCTCCCTCCTCCCCCTCCTCTTCCTTCCTCTTTCTCCTCCTCCTCCTCAGTCTCTCCTCCCTCCGCCCTGCTCCTTTTGGACAGCCCAGTCCGTGGGGCTGCCACTCGCTTGGCTGGTGGGCTCTCCTGAGCAGCCTCCACCTCCACAGCGGTCTCCTCCAGGATGCCCGGGACCGGGCCGCCAGCCGCGGGGCGCCTGCCACTCTCGCTGCTGCTCGTCCTTCTGCTGGGGAGCCAGGCGGCTCAGCCGGGAGGTAGGAGAGAGCTTCCCCTCGATCTGGGCTGTCACGGGGGGCTGTGGAGGGGGCACGACGGGCAAAGTTACAGAGAGTGGCGGGCACCAAGATACTGGGGTGGGGGCGCGCTTTGGAGTCAATTCCGACCTGGGGGGTCTGCGACGAGACCCGGGAATTCCCTCTTTCTCTGCACTCGCACCCCACGAGTAGCCAGAACACAGTCGAGTTGGTGGTCCCTTGCTCTTTCCGGGTCAGGGTTGTCCCAGGCTCTAGCGATCACCCCCACTCCGACACACACTCATACACATACTCCAGGCCAGAACAATCTCCTCACCCACCCGGGATCCCCAGAATATGAACACGCAAATGAGACTCCGGGGCGGGGCGGGAGTTGGGGGCGAGGGGTGGGGGGTGGGGGCTGTCAAGGAAGGGTGGATGAGCTTGGGACGTGATGAAACCGTGAGAGAAGGTCGAGGAGTTTACCCCAGGACCACTCGTTCCTCCGTCCAGGCGTTTCCAACGGGGATGTCCCGGATTGGGAATGGGGGAGGGCTTGAATCTGTGTCCCCGCTTGGATCCCGGGGGAATCGAGCTCTCTGCGGGGACACCTCAGCCTACGGCCTCCCAGCAACTTCTAGGGCGTCACTTCCCAAGGGAACGAGCTGATATGAACTGGGAACTTTAGGGGAGGGGGGAGCGCATGAAAGAGGGAGGCAGGCTCCTAGCTTGAAAGAACTCCCATATTAGGGAATCCTAGTGGACTCCACCCCTCCTCCTTTCTCTCAGGCTAAGATCTCCAAGCACCACTAGCCTAGAGTGCTGAACAGAAAGTCAAGACTGCTTTCAATGGTCTTGAGCTTTCCTGGGGAGACAAACGGGTTTAAGAGAGAGGGGATCCTTTTAAAGCCTTCTCATCTCTCAGTCCCTGACCCCACCCTCTTCCTTACTCCCCTAACCCCACAGGTCTCTTGGATGGTCTCTCCAGAAAAACTTGAGGGGAGGGGAGGAAGGGGAAGACATTCCTAAACTCAACAAGGGGTGAGCCAAAGAGTTAAGGATTTGGAACTCAAAGACTCTGAGAAGGCTCCATTATTTCTCTTTCAACCATCGCCAGCTACACACTCCCCAGTACTGGAAACAGCGCCCCTCATGTTGAAAGAACTAAAAGGGCTGGAGCGGCCCAGGTTATGGGTAGGGGGGAGGACATCCTAAACAGAAATCATCTGGGGACAAACATTTGCCTAGTTCAAGCCTCTAGTCTGGGCTGCCTCTGACCCTAGTCTCGATTTAAGGGGCTCATCTCTTCTCTTTGGCCAGAGCCCAGGCTCTCCCACACCTGCGTGTTCAGCACCGGAGTCTGCGGACAGCTCCCAGCGCGGGGGCGCCTTGCTTTTTCTCCTTCAAGTCTAGTTTTTCCAACCAAAGCAGGTTTTTGAATGCATCCAACAGGCACTATTATATCCAGTTGACTCTAGGTCTACGTGTGCAGACTAGAGAGAAAATAATGCATAACCCTTTGTTTAACAAAGCATATCGTTAAAGCCCCCGGGGTTGATGAGCCAGTTATATTCACAATTTACACAAGGCTTGGACAGTCTCGTTCAAAACAATTGCTTGATTTAAATAAATCTTTTCTTGCCACAGCGTGCCCCATCCTAATTAGCTGCCTCTTTCAGCACAAAGGCTTAATGCCTTTGAAATTTTCTCTGCCCCACTAGACCACCCCCTTTTGAAACTGGGCACTCACAGGATAAAGAGGATCCACCCTGTAGAATCCCATGGTCATAAAAGAGAAGTCGTCAACTAGAGAGAACTCTGCCCTCAAACCATCATTATCTCTGCCCACCAACCTTTCTCTCACTCTTCACTAGAGGCCCCTCTCACAGAAGGCAGGGCTTAAAGACAAGATAGTGACATTTTAAACTAAGCCAGGAATTCTGATTTTGAGTTCCTTTTACCTTTGACAGATGAGGATACTGAGTCTTGAAGAAATGAAGTAATTTGCCTTGGTTCAGACAGGCGTTGGTGGCAGAGCTAGGACTTACAATCTAAGACTCCTGACTCCAAGTTCAATGGTTTTTCCACTACAAATTCCCTGATCTTCCAATGAATTCTCACATTTTGTCCAACTGCCCAATGCTGCATGACTAGCCAGCATATATTTTTAATTAACTTTAGGTCAGCAACAAATTATAGTCAACTGATGTAATACTTACCAAGGGCCCATTAATAGTCATGCTATTCTAGCTTCAAGACATTGACTCATAAGAGAAAGAGTGAAGATAATCGAGATAGTTCCTGCTAAGATGGTAGCATTAAAGGTGGCCTTCACTACATTTGACCTTCATATTAAATTTACATTTTTAATGTCAGGAGGCAGAGACATATAGCATAAGGAGGCAGTTCTTGTCTTTGGCTTTGATGCTGTTGTATGACCTTGCAAATTATGTAATATGACCTCTATGGATCCAAGTTTACTCATCTATAAAACAAGGGGATTGGACTAGCCTACAGTTCCTCCTGAATCTGACAACCCATGTTCTAGCTTTCTTTTTGAGCTTCAGTATTCTCTGTTCTTTGTCCTAAGGTCCCTCCCAGCTATTACGTTCTATGTTCTGAAGTCCCTTTCAGCTCTGACAGTCTATATTCCTACCAGCTCCAACATCTCATATTATCAGTTCTCTTCTATCTCTCACTTCTCTGTCTCTCTAATAAAAAGATCCCAAATCCATTCATGCCTGATCTAGAAATAGTTGCTGATGGATAAAACCTAAACCCAGAACTCCTTTTTGGAGAAAGTTTGGAATACTTGAAAAGGACTTGCTTCCATGTGACTCCTTTTTTGTCCACGTGCCACTTTATTTTAAGACACGAAAAAGCAAAATCTGAATCTTGGTGATATATCATGCCAGTGGTGCTATATCTTATGGGGAGATTTGTGGGAGGAAATGGTAGAAAAATGAAGGCAGGTAGAGTCATATATGTGAGGTTGTATTAGGTCTCTTGAATTTTTAAAAGAAATATTCCTTATGAAGCTGAGATTTGCTATTCTGTGTTCTGAGTTCAAATCCAAGCTCAACTGTATATATGACCTTGGGCAAATTCCTTTCCTTCTTTGGGCCTCAGTTTCCCACTCTGTAAAATGAGAGGGTTGCCATCTTAAATTCCTTCCAACTCCTAGTCCTTTTGTGCTAGAAAATCCAAACTCAAGACTTTGTATCCACATGGTTAAAAATGGTTATTGTAAGTTTGTGTTTACTCTATGATGCTTCCTTTATGAGTCCCCTAGATGTCCATTTATAGTTACTTCCTCAGGAGGATCTTTCTCTCTTTGGCTAATGGAATCTTACTGGTGTTCAGATGATTCAGTTGGGCACAAATAAGTCAAATGATTCATTCCCTCCCCCCTTCCAGGAATAAATGGTGTATCTCATCAGGCTGGGGTGCCTTGTTCTCTACATCATGTTCCAAAACACATCCCAGCAAGTAGCTTGGTGGGGAAGGGGCAAAGGCTCATTTTTAGTTTTATTTGCATTTTCAATTTCCCATCACTAATCTCCACTAGGGGATGCTCAAGTGAAGAAGGGGGATAATAAATTGGAGTGGCTTCCTCTCCCCGGTCAGAAGGAAGAGGCATGTGATAGACGTTGACCCACTCAACTCTCAGGTACACAAATGAAATGAACGATTAAGAGAGAGCTCTGCCTTTATTCCAGTTTGTCTTTTGTTCTCTCTGAATGAATAGTGTGAATGGAAAGAGTGCTGGACTGGGAGTCAAAAGACCAGGTTCAAATCCTGACCTTACCACTCATAAGTTGGGGAGCTTTGGGCAGGGGGCAACATCTCTGGACCTCAGTTTACTTCTCTGTAAAGTGGAGGGGTTGAACTAATATGGCCTCTTAGGTTCCTTCCAGCATTAAGTCTACTCAATTCCTATGTTCTTCAGTGTCATAACCATCCCCACCAAGAATTCATATCTATAAGAGAAATACTAACGGCCACCATTTGTTAAGGCCTAGCTCAGGTTCTGTATCTGAAGACTTCTCCTATAACCAACTTCCCCAAGTCATAAATGGTCATTCCATCTTCAGATCTCACAGTCCTTTCTCTATATCTCTTATATACTTACTGCTATTACTATGTCCATTTGCATATGAATGATCTTCTATTAGACATTACCTTCCATGAGGCCAAGGGTCAGTTCATGCAATGCTTAGCACAGTTCTCTGAACTCAGCAGGTGCTTAGTAAATGTTTGTTGAGTTGGATTGTTGGGCAAGAATAAAAATAGTCCCTTCTATGTCAAGGAGGAAGATGAGGAGAAAGGGGATGTGGGGTGGTGATTGATATGACGATGTGGGAAGATTCTCCCAGGGTGCATTTCTCTAACAGCAGGTATATCATAAATGCACAAAGGTTCGTCTGTGCTTTCACCACTTCACAGCATGCAGTGGCTAAATGCACTCAACTGGATGTGAAAGGCCATGAAATGAACTGTGTAAGGGATCATGGTTGGCTCTGGCTTACCTCTTAGGGGACTCAGGTGACTGAGCACTTTGGAACAGGCAGCCAGGGTCTATCATGGGAGTTGAGCTGACACAAAGAAGGCAAACTCCTGTTGCTAGAATGAAGCAAATGGTTGTGACAATTATCTGGGTGATCTAGGCCAAAGTCACAGGGGTTGGGAAGGAGAAGGACTTACCTGGATTACCCCACATGCTTGTTTTTGGTTGCTGGGAGTTTGGTAAGAGCTGGTACCTGTGCTCCAGCTCCTTGGTGCTCAGCCTCAGCAACTGAGAGATCCTGGTGTCTCAGGTTTGCCTTCAAGAAGATATGGGCCCTTGTGGGCCTTTGCAAGGAGGCAGGACACAGAGCAGGCTCGTAGTGTTAAAAGAAGTTCCTAGTTAGATTGCTCTTTTCTAGGAGAAAAGGATGAAAATCCAGAAATATTGTTTAAAAATGTGTGTGACGTAAGAAATGTCCTGTATAGGGTAAGAAGGCAAGGAGGAAGAGAGACACCAAAGACATCCTAACTAAGGATAAAAGCACTAGACAAATCAAACTTCTCTCAGCCTCAGCTTCCTCATCTGTAAAATGGAAAGTTTAATATCACCTATATCAGAAAGTTCTTGTGAAGATCATCATATAGCAAAAATACCCCCAACGTTCTTTATAAATGTGATTCTAGGATTATAGCTGGTAGTGTGGTGGACAGAATCCTGAAGAGCTGGGTTCAAATCCTGCCTCTGACACGTACCAGTTGTGTGACCCTGAGTGAATTATTTAACATTACTGACCTATCTGAGCCTCAGCCTGTTTCCTCCGCTAAAATACACTGCCTTATCACACCATACAGACCCAGACAGTTTTCTTTTTTGAAGAATACGAAAACTAATCCCTGCTTTGCTTTCATCACAGATGAAAATATGACCTTAGAGGGTTGTTACAAAAATTTAATGAGATTTTATATGTGTGTGTGCATGTGAAACACTGAAAAATTTAAAGTACTATATAAACGCCGGATCTTCTTATAATTTATATTATTATTGCAGAATAATATTAAATAAAATAAATATATTTTATTTATACAAATATAAATTAAATAAATACAATAATAACTTCTTATTATATTAGATAGTAATCCACCATCAGACCATAAGCTCCTTGAGGTCTGAGACTGTCTTTTGCCTCTCTTTGTATCTCCGCCACTTCGCACAGTGCTTGGCACATAGTTGGCCCTTGACAAGTATTTTTGATTGACTGAGAGAACAAGTGAGAGCTTGTTCTGCTTTACAAACGTAAGATTATTATTCATCTATCATTATCGGTGCTACGCAATCATTTCTTACATAGTTATTATTGTGTGCTTTACATATTTTATTTTTGCTTTACAAATGAAGATACTTACTAGAAATGCAAGATCACCATTGTTATTCACCTACATGATACACCCGAACTGACAGACCCAGAGGAAGGGAAACGAAGAGAGATCTAGGCAGGAGGAAGGCGTTGAACTCGTCTGCTTTGGTCAAGGAAATGCGTTGGGCTCTCAGTTTTCCTACCTTGGATCACTGAGGCTGAAAATGAGAAAGCTGGACTGCTATCAGGACATCTGTCACGGAGGGTGATGTGGTCTACTGTCCACTAGAGGTAGTGATGAGACTGCGGAACGCCTCCTATGCACTGTGAATGAAAATGGAAAGAGCTCCATGGCCGAGCTCCCGGGCCCCAGACAGTCCGTGGCTCTGGGTGATGTTTGTCTGCAGTTCCGGAGCTCTTGCAAACATTGTGTACTTCATGTATGCTGAATGTTGACTAAAGGGAGGGAAATAAAAAAAAAAATCCAGGGGTGTTTGCCAAAAGCTCTGAGGGAGAAGTAAGCACTCACACTGATGTAGTAGTTAATGTTTACAAGGTGTCTCCCACCTTCCTACCACTACCCGTATCCCACAACAACCCTTGGAGGTAGCAAGCATAGGCATTATTACCCACCATGTTATACAGAGAATTGAACATTCAGATCTGGCTTTACCACTTTACCACTTCCTACATGGTTGTTATGAGCAGCTAGGTGGCACCATAGTGCCTAGAGTGCTAGGTCTGGAGTCAAGAAGACTCATCTTCCCAAGTTCAAACCTGACCTCGGACACTTACTGGCTGTGTGACCCTGGGCAAGTCACTTCACCCAGTTTGCTTCCATTTCCTCATCTATAAAATGAACTGGAGAAGGAAATGGCAAACCCCTCCCGTATCTCTGCCAAGAAAACCCCAAGTGGGGCCATGACTTTAAAATGACTAAACAACAAAAAACCTATGTGACCTTGGGCAAGTCATTCAAACCTCTCTTAGTTTCAGTTTACTTGCCTATAAAATGAAAGATTTGGACAAAATTCCAAGGTTCCTTCCATCTCTAAATCTAGGACTTCTATTTTATATAGATTAGTAAGCTGAAGCTCAAAGAAAAGGAGAGTGGCTTACCCCAAGTCATTCAGATAGTAAGTGCCAGAACCAAAATCCCAGCCCAATTTCCTTATACAAAATCCAGATTTCTTTCCTTTGTACTGAAGCCAAACTCTACCGGGGGAAGTTTTTGTGAATCCTACAATCAGAATATGAGTATCTGGGTCGATGTATGTACCTTGGGCATTAGACTTAGAGTCAAGAAGACCTTGATTCACATCACTTTGGATATTTACTGGCTGTGTGACCCTGAATGAGTTACTTAACTTCTGTCTAACTCAGTTTCCTCATAAGGAAAATAAGGAGGTTGAACTAAATGGACTCCAACCTCCCTTTCAGGTCTATAGGTTCTCATCCTAAAATCCTGGATATGTATAGTTGATGCATCCCATGATGATGTTGCATGGTACTCCCTGAGATAGCACTGGTGCACAGGAAAGTCACGTGATTGGGAAACAATGGCCCAAGAACCAAGAGACCTGGCTTTACTGCTGACTAGGTGACTGACCTCCAGCCCATTAGGTCATCTCTGTGAGACTTGCTTTCTTCTGCAAAATGAAAGGGCAACACTTTTTGACGTCTTCAAGGTTTAGCATTGTAATCTAGGGGCCCTCCTAACTGTATTCTAAGGTCTCCTCCATTTCGATATTCTTTGCTTTGAGGCCCCTTAGATCTTGTTCTAAACAATGTTCAAATGTTCTAAACCCTCCTTAATTCTGACATCCCCTGTTCTAAGTTTCCTCCCAGCTCTAACATTCTCTATATTCTCTGACATTCTTTGTTCCAAGGACCTTCTCAGCTCTGATATTTTGTTCCAATATCCATTCCAATTCTCTCAGTTTAAGATTCTGGAGCTCTTACACCCTTCTGCATGGCCCTCTGTTGTCAAAGACTGAAATGCATGAACTCCCATTCATACAGAAAGGCCAATGTGTACCCTGATTCTAGGCAGTCTGTCAGTGGCAGGAAACTCTCAAGGGACAGAAAAACTCCGGACTCCAAGCCTTCTGAAGTCAGGACTAAAGCAAGGTTGGACTTTGCATTGCGTCACAGTTTTTCCCTATAGTTAAGTGGCTGCATTTTCCTGGGAAGCCAGGAAAAGGAAGAGGCTATCCTTGAAAGAGGGAGGCCAACACTGGACCTTTGCTTGAGTTTCTCATACATATACCCTTCTAGCTCAGGTAATGGAGAACAGAGGCAGATAAGTGTAGGAATTTGTGCTACCAAGCCCCCAGGCAGACTTGTAGGACATGCAAAAACAGGCATATAGAGCAGTCTGAGACAGCTTATAATTTGCATAACATTTCCTATTGGTTACTTAACAGGCATTGTGTCATTGGTGGGTCAAATGTTGATTGACAGATCAGCCAGCCAGTCACAGAAGATGCAGATTACCCCTCCACTGATTCAACACAAGAACGTCCCAGACAGCAGGTTGAGGATGCAAATTTTGGGCTGTTGTTCCTGAGATGTGAGCTACTCCTGAATCCTGCAATGACTGCAGGGATTCAGCAGAAAGTATGCTGGATTGGAGTCAAAGGACCTGGGATTGAATCTTTACTCTTCCACATATTCCCTTGAAACCTTGGTCAATGCATTTCTCCTCTTTGGATCTCAGTTTCCTCACTTGTAAAATAATGGAGATTGCATTAGGTGACCTCAACAGCCCCTCTCAGTTCTAGAGCTATGATCTTGTCTCCACTCCCCTATTCCTTCATAAATTATTGGTGTGGGTAGGATGAGGAATGGAAGCTAAATAGCTGGAATTTGGACATTCCAAAAGGTGGCAATATCCCCTCCTTCAAATGCCCTGGCTAGAAACCTTAATTATGACTAATGTTTGATGTCTTTACTCATCTCTCCTTTATATATTCTCGATTAAATTGATTCTTCTTAGACCTTGAAGACAGACCTGGGACCAGTGAGAGAGAGTTACAAGGATGTTGATTTTACCCTGAAGAACCAACTGACTGAGATAAACAATGCAAAGATGGAATAGGTGTAACCTTGGATAGGTAGTGATCTCTTTGTCACTGGGTGTATGAGGAGGGAATGTACTGAATGTAACTTGTGTTGCCTATGCTGTAGAATGACTAGACTAAATGTCCTTTGAACTTTTTTCTAGCTGAAACTATTATTGTTCTGGGGTACACAGAGTGATTTTGTACCTTCCTTTTGGAATCAAACTCCCTGCTTTCACAACTAAAGCCCTATTAGCTGGGCTTTCTCTATTCCTTCCTTATTCCATTAAGGAGGGAAAATATTTTGAAGTAAGTACAATTTGGCCTTTCAGTGTGTCCCCTCCCCAACCACCTGCCAATGTTCTGATGGCATCCTAGGAAAGAGATCCTCTGCCTCAGAATCAGGAGACCTGGGTTTTAGTTCCAGTTATAACACCAATGCTGTGTGTTATCCTGAGCAAGGTAATTTCCACTCCCTGGTCCTCTTTCTCTTCATCTACAAAATCATGGGGTTGAACTGGATTGACTTCTAAGGCCCCTCACAGCTCTGAAATGTTATGTTTTGACGTCCCTCCCTACTATGTTCTAAGGCTGTCTTTAGCACTGACAAGATTATGTGGACAGTGGTCCATATTCTAAGAAGTTCCATCAAGCTCTGCCTCTCAGAATCACTGATACTATCAATCAATCAAAACCTTTATTAAGTGTCTACCATGTGCCAGACACTCTGCTAAGTGATGACAAGACAAAAAGAGTCAAAAGATAGTCCCTGTCCTCAAGGAACTTCCAATCTAATGGGGGAGACAGCATGCAAACAAATATATACAAAGTAACTATATCTAGGATAAACAGGAAACAATGAACAGAGAAAAGACATTAAGAGAGGTGAGGGAAGGTTTCCAGTAAAAAGGAAGAATTTTAGCTAGGACTTAAAGGAAGCCAAAAAAAATGAGTAGTTAGAAAGGAGGAGAGTATTCCAGTTCTAAAATCAATTACAATGTGGCATGTTAGGTCCTCAAGTCCCTTCAAACAGTAATATTCTATCAATCACATAAGAAGCCTTTGCTATGTGCCTACTACATACTGTGTTAAGATCTCCTGATAAAAATACAAGGAATAAAATAATCCTTTTCCTCAGGGATCTCCCATTCTAACGAAGGGGACTTGTATATAAATATATGTATAGACAAATAAAGTTAAGAAATACAAATAAATACAAGGTCTATAAGATGGATAGGAGGACACTGACAGGGCAGCTAGGTGGTGCCATAGTGGATAGAGCACTGTTGGGAATCACGAAGACTTATCTTCATTTAAAATCAGGGCTTAGTCACTTACTAGCTGTGTGACCCTGGGCAAGTCAGCTTCTCTCAACTTCCGTTTCCTCAGCTATAAAATGGGACTAATAATGGTACCTTTCTCACAAGATTATTGTGATGATTAATGAGATAATAGGTATCATCCTTTGTAAACCTCAAAGACCTGTCTGTTAGGATGATCACTGATAAATCCTGGGCCCCGAATATCACCATGTAGATAACCACTTACTCATGGGAGGTTTGGTGCTGAATAAAGAGATGTTTAACCCTCTTAATTGGACTTGATTATACTGTGCATAGCCCAGGCTGACTAAGCTTGCCCATGGGGAAGGTGGGCACCAAAGAACTGCTGTGGGAGGGACTGCCACGTAGAACCAGGCACCTTGTGAGACTGAGACCAAGCCTGCAGGTGAAACTGATTCTGGTTTTCCCAGATGGCACATAGCCTTTAAGAGGCAATGCTAACTGTTCACTGATAAGGGAGATATACCAGGTACATCTTTTTTTCCTCCCCAACTACCATAGTTTCAGTAGACCTCCAATCAACTTTGGGGATGGAGGAAAGATCTATCTAAACCTTTCCCCTGCTCTCTCTCCCAAACAGCTTCTGTCCACACCTCTCTGACCACTGAGCTGTCTTTAACCTCAGCCTTTGTTCTTCTTGAGTTGTTACATTTATGTCCAACCCTTTGTGACTTCATTTTGGGGGTTTTCTTAGCAAAGGTACCAGAGCTTATTTGACAGATGAGGAACTGAGGCAAAGAATGTTAAGTGACTTGCCCAGAGTCACACAGCTAGTAAAAGTCTGAGACCAGATTTGAACTCATGAAGATGAGTCTTCCTGATTCCAAATGGTGCTTTATCTACTGCACCAACTAACAGTTGTTCAATCAAACAGGCCACTATTCTAGGCAGTTAGGTGGCACAGTAGACAGAGTACTGAAACACGAAGATCTGTGTTCAAATCTAGCCTCAGACACTTGCTAGCGATATGACCCTATGTAAGTCATTTCTCAGTCTGTTTCAGTTTCTTCATTGTAAAATGGGAGTAACAGTAGCACCTGCCTCCCAGGGTTATTGTCAGAATAAAATTAATTCATATATCTAAAGTGCTTTGTAGAAATTAAACCAACACATAAATGATAGCTATCCTCCTCCTCATCATCATACATGGGGTCACCCCATAACTTAAGCCTTTCCCAGGGACAATCAGTCAGTTCTGTGAGTTCCTAAGGGTTTACTTCCTCAAAAGTATTTTGAGGGAGTAAAAGGTCTCTTTTACCCCCCAGAAATGGAACTATTCCCAGATAGCAGAGAACATAAGACCATGCACAGGTATGAGAGGGAAGACGAAATCAACTTGAACTTCCAACTGAGTGTTAATTTCCATCTTGGAAGCTGGCAAATGATACAAATCAGGGCTTGGTTTACTGTTTTATTGATTGCCTAGACTTAAGATACTGATGGAGGAAATACATGCTAAGCCTAAAAGTGTATCAGAGGGCTGATTGTTAAATACATACCAGCATACCCCTGGGTGTAAGGACCTACCAAAGGTCACACATTTAGTAAATTAGAAGCAGTTAGGTGCAAAGGATAGAATACTGGACTTAGCATCAGAAAGTTCAAATGTTGCCTCAGAATCTTGCTGGCTTTGTAACCCTAAGCATCTCACTTAACTTCTGTCTACCTCAGTTTCTTCATCTGTAAAATGGTGGTAATGAGATCATCTATCTGCCTGAGCTGAAATGGGACATTTAAAAATCACTTTACAAACTGTGAAGCCTGTATTAGCTATTATTAGTGGGCTTCAGAGTCAGGATTGGAACTCAGGTACTTTGACTCTAAATCCAGTGCTCTTTCTACATGAAACAATGTCTTAGACATGTGGGTTCTTTACTATCCTTCTCTTGTTGGTTTCTCCCATGGAATCTGGAAAAAGAAACAAATCCTACCACTAACTCTTAATATCATTCTGGCCACTGACCATCTGCTAACCCTCTGAGCCTCAATATTTTCATTTAAAATGGGGCCACTGTATGAAGGTAACATGAATAGTGCATATGAATCACTTTGGATCACTTTGAAAATGACTATAAGCACTAGATAAATGCAGGTTATTTTTAATATTCATATCATAGAAAAGATTCTCATTCAGGTCTCAGTTGGACCAGGATCGCTTTTAGTTCTGAGTTTCTGGGATTACATGGTGCTAAGTAGAATCCATTCACAGGAACTAAAAGGTCCCTTCTAATTCAAATATTCTCTGATTTAGCATTATTCGTATATTAATTAGCATTTATATAGCACTTTATGAATATTAATTCATTTTACACTTACAACAGTCCTAGGAGAGAATGCTGTTATTATCTGTATTTTACCAATGAAGAAATTAAGGCACACAGAGGTTAAGTAACTTGCCCCTAGTCACACAGATGAGAAATATCTCGGGTCAGATTTGAATTCAAGTCTTGCCAATTTCAGCTGCATCTTCCCCCATCTCCATCCCCATCTATTTCACCATCTACCTGCCTCTAGGGCCCTGTATTCATGTAAGGCTCTTTAATTAATGGCATCCATTAAACAAATCAGGTATTTGGGCTATATAAATAAGTGAAATCTACCACCATTGGGCATGATTTTCTACAGAAAGAGGAAACTAATCCATCTCTGGCTCCTTCTCTGCTAACTTGGCCTATGCCACTTGAAGACTTTCGTAGGCCATCTTGCAAGTGGGAATGCTGCCATCTTGCCAGATGGCCCAAGTCAAAACAGGCAAGATAGAACCAAGGAGGATCTGGATGGGCTGAGTGCCAAGCCAGGAATGACAAGCCAGGTGCCCTTTCTGAGCTTCCTTGATACCCTGCTGGGGTCTGGCTGGTGACAGATCTAAGAAATGGGGCAGGAGGCCAGGACAAGGAGAGGTGAGTGATAAGCAATGGAGGAGGGTTAGAGAAAACTGTGAATCAGTTATTATGGGCAAGTGATAAAGGGTCAATAAAACACCCCAAGATAAGAGGTGGAAGCAAAGAAGCAAATAGGTAGGAGCTAGTGAATACAGGCATAAGAAATCAGACTCAGGTTTAAAAAAGGAAGAGAGAAGGGGAAGGGAGGGAGGGAATAAAAAGGGAAAGATAGGAGGAGTAGGAAAGGAAAAGGAGAAAAGAGAGGACAAGGCAAAGCTGGACAAGACAAAGTATATATGAAACAAGAAGACTTGGAAAATTAGACAGCTACTGCCTCATCCAGACAGTCTTTCAGATACATCTAGTTGGGTTAGGAGCCAATCTCAGAGCATGGTCATCCAAGAACTTATAGCTGAGATATAATAAGGCAATATCAAGTGGGTTAACTGCCTGGAATAGGGAACCAAGAGACAAAGGGTAGATCCTGGCATCTTCTGATGGTTGGAGAGGATGTCCTGCCTGAGATATCCCTGAAGTTAGAATGACAGTATCATAAATCTTGGTGCATGAATGGCTCTTCAAGATCACCTGGTCTAACCCCAGCCCTCCTCATTGTGTAGAGGAGGAAACTGGGACATAGAAAAGGAAGGGACTTGCCCACAGGTGGAAAGATACATAAGTAGCAGCATTGAAATTTGTCCTCAATACCATGATGGCTCACTGTGAGAAGGAGAGGAGCTTGCACTGAATCACCCAGCCAGGTGGTGGCAGAACCAAGTCTAGAACCCAGGTTTCTTGAAGTTCAGTTCAGTGTTCTTTGCCCTATGTTCTGCTGCCTTCCATTTGCATATCATCGACATTCATGGTTCCATGTATGACCATGAAATGAAGTCTTAGAGAATGGAAAATATCTGACTTCCAATGAGTGTCAGAACTTTGAATCCTCTGGCTTGTGGAGGAAACAAGTATTTTTGCTAAGAGATTCTACACCCCACAAAAGGGGTCTACCTCATTGTTTATTCCATGAATAAAGAATAAGGTAAGAGAACATGGTACCATAGACAAAGATCAAAGCCCTAGCCAACAGAAGGTTAGTCGGGACTGATTCAAGAGTAACTTGGAAATAACTATAGAAAATCATGAGGAAGTAAGACTTTGACTACAAAAAAAGTGATCTGTACCCACTTCTTAGGCTCACAGTCACTTTGAAGAGAGAGGCTTACCTGCCCCCATTTCTGGAATGAATTGAGTTTTCCGTTACAAAAATCTGGGTGAGGATGAGAGCGCTTAATATCTTTTATAACTTGTCATTATCTCCAATTGAAATAAATGGAAACTGTGCTAATTAATCTTATCACATCATTTGTATTTATTCCATAAATTAGACATAAATTACCCTTCACCCTGTTCTTCTAAACCAGAGCTGTTTCCACACTCTTCAGTCCTTTCCAGAGTGGTTGGCCCCCAAATTAGCTACCCCAATTTAATTAATTTTCTCTAAATAGGGCAGAGAATGGAAGCTTCAGTCAGGAATTGGGAGCTAGGATCTTGGCTTCTGTCTCCATTTGCTCCTCAAAAAATGTCTACTGTTCCAGTCACCTGTAAACAAGGACCGTATAGCAAAGATAAAGAATATAATTTCATGGTCTTTCGTGAGATGGGTGTAGGGAAGGAAGAGGGCAGGAAAAAGAGAGGAAGGGGGATGAAATATACTACTATCCTCTTGCTAAAGAAATGAGAGTACTAATTCCTTCTCTCTGCCATCACCTCCAGGTTATCCCATATATCTCATGTTTGTACATAATTGGCTGCCTATATTGGACTGTGAGCTCCTTGAGGCCAGGTAACCTGTTTTTGCCCTTTGTTTTATCCCCAGAACTCAGCACATTGCTTGGCATACAATAAGTGCTTAATATATGCTTGGTGACTTAAGTTAGCATCAATAAGTATGTACAAATGGCATGTAAAACCCTGTACTTGACACTTGAATTTGGCAAAAGAAACGCAGTATTTTAATGTAACAATTACTGCAAAATTTTCCTCAAAGTTCTTTGTGGTATGAAAGTGACCCTTCATTCCCAAAAACTATGCCAGGGAAGCCCTAACTCTAGCTCATCCTACCAATGTAGAAAGGCTTTGAACACCATCACAGTGAAGGATGATGTGTCACTTAACCTGGGAACAAGATTAACTCAATTCAAAGAGGTTCCTTGTCAACTTGGTTCTAAGAGTAAGGGTGATGAAATTATTGGCAACAGTTCAAGAAAATTTTCAGCTCAACCAGAGCAGAGTCATGATCTGAGCAGGTGGAAAGTGAACCCCCACCAAGGAAATTACTCATCATTCAATTATTGAACAAACTATTATCACCAAGATACAAGATCTTTCTTCAACTAGTGATTACCATTCATTATAGAACTGCGTTAGGTTCCCAAATGTCCTCTAAAATAATAGTTCATGTTTGTAGAAAACTTTTCCATCAATTTTTATTGATATCATCTGGATTTTATTTGTAAAAATTTGTAATTTGTAAATTGTTAAAAAATCTATTTTAAACTTAAATACAAAATGAAAAAGGAAAAAAATATCATATACACAGCAGAAGAACATAAGAGAGGATTCATGATGTCATTTGTGAAGTTTTCTCCAAATTCTTGGTAAAGAAGTCTTTGTACTCATTATCTCATTTGATCCTTATAGCAACCCTGTAAGAGAGGTAGTGCAAATATTATTCCCTACAACCATAACTTTTTAATTTCTTTTTTTGTTTTAAATTTATAATTATATTTTGTTCCTTCATCACCATAATTTCCAAATATATCCCTCCTACTTGTCCCCTACTCATTTCATCCTGATGAATATCTGGTCACTGGATTCAGATGGCTCTGGAGGAACAATGAGGCTGGTGACCTGCATAGCTCTCCCTCACTCAAAGCAAAGTCAAGTACAAGTCATGTCATCATTTCTCTGATGGCATGGTCTTCTTCAGTAACGAAGGATGAACACACACACCCATTTAACCTTCCCTTGTAATGAAGAATAAAGAAAATAAGTCAGGTCATCAAAATTGACCGTTCATCTGAGTCTAAAAATCCATGCCCATAGAATCCCTTCTCTGCAAAGAAAATAAAATCTCTTTTCTCCTCCCCTTCCTGTAGGGCAAGTTTGGTCAATATACTTACATAGTGTACAATTTGGGGATTTGTTGTGGTGGTTTCTATCATTTATGCTATTGTAGTCATTCTGTGCATGTTTTGTTTCCTGGTTCTACATCTGTTCATACAACTCATCTCATGCTTCTCTGAATTCTTTATAGTCACTATTTCTTATGGTGTCATAATATTCCGTTAGGGTCACATACCACAATTTGCTCATGTATTCCTCAATGGCTATTACCTCCCTATTTTACAGATAAAGAAACTGAGACCATTGGTTTGTCCAAGGCCACATAACTAGTAAGTGGAAGAGTTCATACCTATGCCCTAGGACTTCAAGTCCAGTATCCTTCCTATGATACTGAGTTGCATCTTTTGTTTAGTCTTACATCCTGGCAGTTTGTGGTTAGCTTCTAGCAGTGACATATGTAATGTTCAGTGATTGTAATTGCGCTTTGAGTAAATATCCCTATGTGTATGCAAGAGAATGAAATTGCAGCATCTTGTTGCCATAATTAAGTCAGTGAAGTTACTCTCAGCATGCCTGGGTGGCCTTCTATTCTGCTACCGTGAAATTTCGAGGGTTATTGATTACTCACTTAACATGATACATTTAGATTTCTCTTTTTAAAAGAATTAACTAGATCTTTCATGAAATGAGAAGTAAAGAGACCAAACCAGTTAACTCATCAGCCCAGGCAGATTGTCTAGATTGTCTTGCCTTGCCACATCTCCTACATTGTGCCTTCCATAGCTGAGAAAGGCCTTAGAAGTCTGAGATTGTCAGAGCTGGGAGGTCCTTAGAACAGGTGATGTCAGAGCTGGAAGGAACCTTAGAAGAGGGACTGTCAGAGCTGGGAGGGCCTTAGAACAGGGAATGTCAACTGGGAGGACCTTGTAACAGGGAATGTCAGAGCTGAGAGAGGCCTTAGAAGAGGGACTCTCAGAGCTGGGATGGATGTTACAACATGGAATTCCAGGGCTGGAAGGATCCTTGAAGCAATAACAGAGCCAGGAGGCACCTTAGAACAAAGATGGGAATGACTTTAGGACATAAAATATCAGAACTAGGAAAGACAGAATGTCTGAGCCATGGGGACTCTTTGGACATGAAATATTAAAATGGAAGGGACTTCAGAATATAGAATTATGAAATATAGAAACTTTCCATTTAGAATACCAGAGTTGTTTGAATTAGAAGGGGCCTTAGAACAAAGACTGTAAAAACTAGGAGCAGGGAAAATGAGAGATCTTAGAATTTAGAATGTCAGACTTAATGGGACTTGGGAACAGAGAACGTTAGAGTTAGAAGGACAGAGAATTATGTGCATACATATATGATTTATCTCTCCATAAATATGTGAACTACCCAACTGAAATGAAGTATATTAAAACACTTTGTAAAACATAAAGTACTATAGAAATGTACAATGATGAGGATAAGTTTTGTGATTTCATCTGCATGGCTATTTCCTCTTTCCATGCTAATGGTAGCCATTCTATATATTAGGAGATGATCTTTGAGAGTCACCACATCCAAACACTGCATCCTGCTGGGACCAGCTTAACAAGGAAACTCTGTAAGGCATAGCAAGGTAGATACAGAATCTATCACCAGGCATATATTCAAAGGCTTTCCAGCTTGGCAAGAAGTACAAGAACTGCTTCTTAGTCATAACCACGTCTAGATTACTGTGTTTATTTCTGAGCATCCTGTTTAAGGAGGACATTGATGAGCTGGAGAGTGTCCTAAACAGGGAAATCAGAATGATAAAGGGACTCAGTATCATGTGATATGATGACCAGTTGGTTACCTTGGAAAAGTTAAGACTTCAAGCACCCATGATAGTCTTGTCAAGTCTTTGAAAGGCTGATGTATAGAAGAAAATTAACCTTTTCTCTGCATGGCCCCAAAGATCAAAACCATGAGCAGTGGTTAGAACTTTCATAGAGAAAATTTGAGGTTTGATGACTGAAAAAACTTCATAGCAAAGAGAATTATCCAAAAGTGGAATGACCTGCCTTGGACATATTCAAAGCCAGATGGATCTCTTCTTGCCATTTCTCCTTGTTGGACATATTCAAAGCCAGATGGATCTCTTCTTGCCATTTCTCCTTGTTGGACATATTCAAAGCCAGATGGATCTCTTCTTGCCATTTCTCCTTGTTGGACGTATTCAAAGCCAGATAGATCTCTTCTTGCTGGGTGAAGTGTATTTAGGGTGCTTATTTAGTTACAGGTTGGGATACATTGCCTCTGCAGTCTCTTCCAATGTTGAGATTCTGTGATTTTTCTGAGATCTGTGGGTGGACTTCATGCCATGTTGAGATGCTGGATGAGGGCATTAAGAGAGGAGATAACCTTGGCAGTATTGATAACAGCAGTAATAATTGCCCACCATTCCAACATTCAACAGCCCAGGTCTCATCTGAATCCTCTAATGTACTTGCTTCCTGGAGAAGAGTCCATTCATTCATCAAGGCAGAGACTCCATCTAAAGTCATTGGGAGCTCCCTTGAGGTTGTGTAGCAAAATCAGCTCATGGAGATACTTGCTCTCTACTTGCTGTTTTCTCTCGGGGCATTGGTTTGGTTTCCTCTTTCTCCTCACCAAGGAAAATTCAGTTAATTCTTTTTTAATGAACAACGAAAGTGGATCCCATTAAGTGGGTCATCAATAACCTCTCCTCCCCCAAACTTTGCATGAGCAGAACACCAGGCCAAGCAGGCCTGCTGTGAACAACTTGCCTGCCTTTAATTACCGCAACAAGATGCTTCTGTCTCACTCTCTTGCACACCAAGCAGAACTGTTGAACAATATTTGTGTTTCTGCTGAAGAATCTGCTTTAAGCTAGAGCTTGGGGCCAATAGGAACAGCTAGGAGGCCCTTCATGATTAAGGCTGGGTACTTTTCCCTTCTTCAGGCTGATCACTTTTTAGGCTAAGGGAGATCCAATGCTTTGTGGTCAACTGTTATTAATCAAGTTATTATCAATTGAGTCTCAGACAGGAGGACAATTAGACAGCGTGACATGTTCAACAGAAAGCTGAACTTGGACCCAGGACAGAAAGGAAATGGTATAGGAAACATGAGTGGCTCCTCAATATTTCTTGTCCTTGTCTATTATGAGATTCAAATGAGATAGGGTTAAGTGCTTTGGAAATTTTAAAGTGTTATATAAATTTCAACTGGTGCTAATATGGCTATTGTTATTTTGTTGTGCCTACTCTCTGTGTGAGCTTGGGTGACTAATTTAGCCTCCCCAGGCCTCAGTTTCCTCTTTTGTAAAGTGAAAGGATTGGACCTAGACTCTAAGTGATTTCTAAGGCACATTCATTCGGGCTCAATCTTTATGATTGTGTGATCTTTCTTTGAGTCTCAGTTTCTTCATCTGTAAAATGGAGGGATTGGACTACCTGGCCACTAAGTTTCCTCCCAGTTTTAGGTCCAGGGATTCTGGTTACCACAGTGCATAGAATATTGAATTTGGAATCAGGTAAACCTTAAGTTGAATCTTGCCTCTGCTACTTAGTAGCTGAGCAAATCACTTCATGTCCCTCTTGCCTCAGTTTCCTCATATGTAAAATGAGGGAGTTGGATTTAGTGCCCTCTAAGGCCCCTTTCAAGTTTAGATCTGTGGTCTTAGGGTTCTAATACTAGGAACCATGATTTCATTAACTTTCATAAACTCAGATCATGACTTAACAGCCAGTCATCATGAGTTGCTATGACTGGGGAAAAAAACTCAAAATCTGAAACCGTGACCTAGGGGCCAGATTTCTGGAGATGTACATCTCCATAAGTAGGCAGATTTTCCTCTGACTGAGGTCTGAGGATGGTCAACCTTCTTCCCATACTAATAAAAAATCGCAATATTTCTCACCTTATCCTCATGGACAAGACAGTGCAATAGGAGCTAAATAATGCTAATTAAACAGGGCTAGAACTGACTGAATGACTGGGCCCAAAGGATAGGGTTGGAAAGCAGGTCTCTAGTGGAAGGCACCAAGCCCTCATTTTCACTGATGCCATGAACGAGGGCAGAGATGACATGCTTATCAGAATTTCTAATGACAAGAACCAAGAAGGGGCAGCCAACACATGGGATGACTGAGTCCAGATCCCATGTTCTGGATAGGCTATAACAATAATTCAAGTCTTATCAAATGAAATATAACAGAGACAAATGGAGAATGTTATATCAATGTTCAAAGGTACAGGAAGAGGGTGGTGTGGTGAGACAACAATGCATGAGAAAAGGATCTTGAAGTTTTAGCAAACTGCAAGAAGAAAGGAGATGATTATTTGAAAAGGCATCCAAAATAAATGCTTCTATAGTGAGATATATAAACAGAAGTTTTACCTGAAAAGACAATGGTTCCCCACTGTACACTTCCTCACAAGAAAGGATGTATGAATTTCTTAAGCTACTATTGTAGGCATTATACTAAGCACTTTAAAAATCTTATTTTCGTCTGACTCTCACAATAGCCCTGGGGATTATGTGCTGTTATTGTGCCCATTTTTGAGGCAGAAAAACAAAGCAGACAGCAGCAAAGTGATTTGCCTTTATCACACAACAAGTAAACCTCTGCGGTCAAATTTGAACTCAGGTCTTCCTGATTCCAGGCTCAGTGCCCTATCCACTGCACCACCTCTAGTTACCAAAATGTTAAAAATAAAAAGTTTACTCATCTCAGTTTCAGAACCTCTGCTCCAATTTCATCCCTCATTCTATACTCAGGCCCAGAGAAGGCAAATGACAGAAAGCTGGCAAACCAGTTAGGGGACTATGGAAAACTCCTGAAAAACACACGTGCAAAAGGGCAAGGAACTGGCTGATCATCTAGCAAAAGAAAGGAAGGAGAATGGACAGATGGGTAAAAGGAAACCCAGGAAAGAATGTTGTTATGGAATCTAAAGGAGGAGAAAGTGTTCAGAAGGAAGATGGCAGAAAAAGCTGCAGAGGGCAAGAAGAAGCAGATCTGAATAATAAACAAACAAGGGCCATTGGAGTTAGCTGCTAGTGGAATCTTGGTAACTGCAAAGTGCTGTTTCACTTGGTCAGAAGCCAAACTATGAGGGAATGAATATGTGGGATAAAAGAAAATACAGGCGACAGAAGTGTTATGAGATTCTACAAGAGCTGGCAGTGAATGGGAGACTAGACAACAGCATAAGGGGATGGCAAGGTCAATTAATTGGTCCTGTCACAATAGACTCACTCACTGTTGTAAGACCATGACCAAGATGTAGCCAAGCCCTATCCAGAGTGATAAACTAAATGGCAAAACCTTTGAGAATGCAATGTCACCTCTGCACCAAAATGGAACATCACAAGGGGACACTCGTAGTAGCTTAATTAATGAATTTCTTTATATTTCTTTTATAATCCAAGTTTAGACTTTAGCTAGAGCTTGAACACTCATACACACATATGCACATATATCTAAATGTATTTATTACTCAGATGGTGCTTTTTATGTCTCAGAATGAGAAAACTATAGGTATCATAATCCCAAAGAAAGGCAGGGAAATTCTCACACATCTTTTAGGATGGTGATAACTATAGTCATGGCTTATATAGCACCTATTTTATGTGCCAAGCACTTTAAAAATATCTCATTCAAAAATATCTCACAGCCCTGAGAGGTAGATGCTCTCATTATCCCCACTTTACGATTGAGGAAACTGAGGCACACAGATGTTTAGTGACTTGCTCGAGGTCACTCCAGATTTGGTCTCAAGTTTTCCTGACCCTGAGATCATTCATTACATCCATACTGAGCTGCCCCACAAAGATAACATCTGCATACAGAGAAAGAAGCTACCTAAATATTTTTCCCCTTAGTGGAAGTCTTCAAGCAAAGGCTGGGTGAGTGTTTGTCAGGTGCATTGTTTTCTTGTTTAAGTAGGAGCTGGATTAGGGACTAGAGAACCTCAAAGGTCCCTTCAGCCTATGAAATTCTGGGATAGTGTTAAGGATTGTTAAGGGGTCCTATGAACTTGTCTTTTTGAATTGCTATATTTTTCAGAAACACTGGATGTAAAATTTGCAAAAGACCCCAAATGTGTAAAGAATGAACACTTCCCCCCACAGCTGACATATCTTTATGTTTCCATCCCAAACTAGACTCCCTGGGTGTCCTTGGGAGTTAAGATGGGTGCCAGTCAGTCTACACTAGGCTGAGAAACTACTAGTGTAGTTGAGACCCTTGTAGATAAGCAGATCATCCTATCTTCGTGGTCTTAAAGTTTCCAAGGGAAAAAAAATTTGCTTTTCCATTGACTTTCTCCTTCCCTTTGGGCTGGGTTTTTTCCTTTTCCCATCTTTATTATACCTTTCCTTCTTCCCTGCCACTCCCCTTTAGGAGGAGATTTCTGGTGCCTCCTACTTCTTTGTTGTATTCTTATAAATATGCAAACTTCCATAAGGATTATGAACTCTTTGGGTTCTACATGCATGTTTATTTCTCTTATAATAAATCTAGTTTCAATGCAATGTCTCATAGACTTGTGATTTTCTTTTTGGTTAACACTAGTGAGATGATCAACTAAATTGTTAGCCTGACTTCTTGAATACCTGGGAAGGGAGCCTGGCTGTCTTCAGTAGGTACATCTATTCTTTTAGATGGTTAAAAGAGGGAAACATTTGTGCAGTGAAAGACTGTGCCTTGAATGGGACCAGAGCTTAAAGGGGTTAATGCCCTTCCTCCCTTCTTCCTGACTGCTTAAGCTTTTTAGCCCATGACTCATTTGAAGTCTTCTGGGCATCTCCACCCATGGTTAGGCCCCCTCTCTCCAACAGCACTGCAGGAGAGATGGTGGTTAGATGTGCTAAGAATATATCAGAAATCAATGGCTTATAGCCTTGTAAGTGCCAGCAGGACACAAGAACATCAAACCAGAGCGAGTGAGGTGAGGGCCCGATGATTTCAAGCCTCATATTTGGTGTGGAATATTAAAGGGCTGGAGGGTTTTTTTTTATTCCCATAGACAAGAGAAATTGGCAGAGTGGATGAGAATGGAAATCAGTAAATGATTAAATCTGCTTTTTCCGCAGCCCCAACCTGCCTGCATATTTTTGTAAAAAAAAAACCCATATATTATTGCAAGCTTATGGTTAGTGTTGCTGTGTAAATTAAAAGGCATTTATAACAGAGCCTGACTGTAAAATTTGCTTCTGGAAAAAATTAGACATCCCAAGACCTACTCTGACAAAGACATTTTTATAAATGTAAAGTTACCTGAATCAATTTCAAAGTCTTCATAATTTTGATTAAAAAGAACGCAAGTGTGGCTGGGCCCTGAAGGAAAAAATGATTAGTTGAGAGAAAGAGGATTTTAATTTTCTAATTCCCATCTTCCTAGCACTCTGAGATGCTCAGATGTTCAAAGGGGGTGGTTTCATTGGTGGCTTAGCATAGGGAGTCACAGGGTCAGTATCCTTCCTTCCTTCCTCATATTTGTCACATTGATACAAAGTGAAGCTGGGATGTCATGTCTTTGTTGGCAGTGGGCCAACTCTTTCAATCAGACAACTCGATTTGTTTAAATTATGGCTAAGATAAAATATAAAGATCAGACAGATGTATGATCAGGGAAAAAATGTATTGGTCATTTGGCCCGACTGCAGGATAGTGAAAGGATAGTCTTTGTGCTGTATTCAATGTTAAGACCTAGAGGAAGGCCTCAGGCATTCTAGGTGACTTACTTTGGAGGATGTCCACACAGACATGAACAAGAGTCATATAGGATGGGCAAGCATTGATGGGTAGTGATCCATATTGGTGGGTAGAGTTATAGATGTGGAGCTGGAAGGGATCTTGGAGGTTATCTGATCCAACGCACCGTTTTGTAAAGAAGGATGCTAATCCAAGAGAAAGGAAGCAATTTGCCCAAAGCCACTGTGTGCTAAGCTAATATTTTAACCCAGGTATCATGCCTCCAAATTCAATTTTCCTTCCTGTGCACCATGCTGCCCTCCTAAGATCAGTGCAAATGCATTGGGATCTGAGGGTATCTCCTATAAGAGAAATGCATGAGTTTAGTGCATGTACTTAAAGACGTCTCCTTTAATAGTTCATAGTCTTTTATCGTTACTTCCTTCTAGGTTTTTGGCTGTGCTCTGACAGAAAGCTAGCAAACCATTTAGGTGACTGTTGAAAACTTCTGAAAAACATGCAAAAGGGCCAGGTGATAGTCTAGCAAAAAAAAAAAAAAGAAGGAGAATGGACAGACAGGTAAAAGGAAACCCAGGAAAGAATGTGCAAGAAGACAGATTTTGCTCAATATGAGGAAGGACTCCTTGATAATTAAAAATGTCTAGCTGGTTTGCCAGTTAAATGACCTTAAGATACATGAAAGATTCAACACTACATGGCTCTGTGATCACTACATAGTGCAGGTACTCTTACCAGGGGTACATATTGTGACCAGCATTGTTATTGTTTAACCATTTCAGTCATGTCTGACACTTCCTGACACTATTTGGGGTTTTCTTGGCAAAGATAATGGAGTGATTTTCCATTTTCTTCTCCAGCTCATTTTTTTGAGGCAATCAGGGTAAAGTGACTTGCCCAGGGTCACAGAGTCTCTTACTAGTCTAGTATACAGACACTAATGTCTGAAGCCAGGTTTGAACTCCAGTCCACCTGACTACAGAGCTGGTGCTCTACTCACTGTGTCACCTCGCTGCCCCTGCAGCTAATTTTACAGATGAGGAACCTGAGGCAAACAGGGTGAAGTGACCTGCCCAGCATCACACAGCTAGTTCCTGAGGCCAGGTTTGAACTCATGAGGATGGGTCTTCCTGACTCCAGGCCCAGAACTCTATCCACTTTGCTACCTAGCTGCTTCATTACCCTCTTCTTTTATGTGATTCTTATCCATGTTCTCCTATAGAGCATCTACTCAAAGTACTGGAGGACTTCCTATTTCCATTCCTTGGGTAGCAATGCAACATTCAAACTGTTAAGCTGTTATTCTTTGTTCTTGTGATTTAGAAAGAGAAGATAATAGATCTGGAGCTCAGAGGACCTTAGAGATCATTTCATTCAACCTTATCATTTTATAGAGGCAGAAACTGAGACCCAGAGAATTGAAATTATTGCCCAAAGTCATAGAGGAACTAATTGTAAGAGGTAGGGTCTGACCCCAGGTTTTTTGACTTCAGAGTCAATATTCTTCCCACTATACCACACAAACTTCTGTTTCAATTATATGATTATTGAATTGTCTCTTTCACACCATTTCTCAAACACAAGCAATCATTCTTGATATTCTGAAGCTTATTCCCACCATCCAATAGTTTCTCTGTAGCCCTCTGTTGCCTACAGTCTTCCTTATTTGGAGATCATAGTATCCCATGATTTATGGCCACAGGTTATGAGATGTAATCTGGGCCAGGACAGGGTGAAGCAGAACTATTTCCTCCTTAAAAATTCAACCTGTCTTATGATAGCCCAAGATTACATTAGCTTTTTTTTTTTTTGACTGCCATATTGTACCACTGATTCAAGTTAAGCTTTGAGTTCCTAAGACTCTGGGATCTTTTCCAGATGATCTGCAGCCTAACTTCCCACATTTTACAAAAGAATATTATTTTAAATATAGCTATATTAAGTTCCATCTTACTCAATTTGATCCAAGTTTCTAGACTGTCAAGAGTCCATCACTGTCGTTCAGTGTGTGAGCCATGTCTTCAGACTTTGTGTAATCTGCATATTTAATAATTATCTCATCTATGACTTTTTCCTCATCATTAATAAAAAACATTAAGCAGTATGGGGCCAGGCAGAGATCTCTAGGACACTTAAATGTATATGGACTCCTAAGATACCATTGAACTGTTAATGACTACTCTTTGGACCCAGTCATTCAACCAGTCCCAAATCCACCTAACATACTGTTTAGTTCAGCCCACCTCTCATTATCTTTCTTTTCCCATAAATAGAGTCTAAGAGATGTTACTGTCAGCCTATCTTACATCACTTCTAATCAGCCATCTTGTTATGGAAAATAACCCACATCTGTACTTCATCCCAATTCATTAATTTCCACTTTAAAGCAACTGTTTTCTAGGGGAAATAAATCAGGACATAGTCACTAGATTAAGAATATTAAAGGCATAGAAGGGAAAAAATGCCTCCAACATAATTTTTACCTCAAGATCTCAGGGGCCATGATTATGGACAGAAACTGGCTCTAAGTTCAATCATCCTATGAGTCAACCATTCTCTGCATTCAGTCATACCTGCTGGTCCCCACACAGGAAATTCATCTCACCTCCATACTTTTGCATTAGCTGTCCCCCATGCCTAGAGTGTACTCCCTTCTCACCTTTATCTCCTTCAATCTTTATTTTCCTTCAAAACTACTTCCCATATAAGACCTTTTCTGATCTCAATTTTTAGTTCTCTTGGCCCATCCTCCCTCTGCAAATTACTTTCTATTAATTGTGGTCTCATAGATCTAAGAGCTGGAAGAGGCCCCAGAAGCCATCTTATCCAACTCCCTTCTTTTACAGATAAGGAAACTGAGGCCCAGGGAGAGTAAAAGTCACTCAGGAAGTAGCATCAGAAGCATGATTTGAACTCAGACCCTCTGACATCAGAGCCAATGTTGTTTTCATTCTGCCCTTATGCCCCTAATTTATTTTGTATATTTTTGTATTTACTTCTCTGTCTGCACATTGTTTTCCACAGTCACTGCCCCTTTCCCCCTCCTCTAGTAGAATGTAAGTTTGACTTTTGCCTTGATATCCCTGGAATCTAGCACAGTGCCTCTAACATAGCTGTTGCCAAATAGATGTTTATTAGCTTAACTGAAATGGAATTGACTTTAATTTGATTTAATTGAAGGTAATTTTCAGGAAGAGCTTTGGGGTTTTCCTGACCTGTACTTATGCTGTAGCTCTAACATGGAGACAGTATTACCCCTCTCCACCTCCTGTTCCCTGAAAGGCACCACAGAGTTATTTGATAGGCAGCTCCCTGCCATTGAAAAGACAGGCAGATCGCCAGTTTAGCAACAAGTTGTCATGAGTGTCTGGGCTGTGAAATTCCACCCTATAAATATGTACACTGTATACAAAATTGGCATGTGCCATACTTCTCTGAGACACAAACATCTGAGTAATGCTGGCCCATTTAACAAGAGAATGGAAGACGCTTGACCTCTTAGGCACTTCCCTCCTCTCTGGTCCTCAGTTTCTTTCTTTGGAAAGTGAACAGCTTGGACCAAACAAGCCCTAAATTCATGGTTCTGGAGGGAGGCAGAGGCATGGAGAGTTATTTTTTCAAAAAGAAATATTCCAGAGGGCAGAAATATTGGACTTTAGAATGTAGTGCATTGAACCAGATATATGTGAAAGTCTCACATTCTTACTTACTCTGGTCCCTGCCCTTCTGTCCTTCTGGCTTACACTCTTGATTCAAGAGTCTGACAGAGAATGGAAAGAGTTTCCAAGATAAACAAGAGTTAATTGTCCATCTGTCTAAGTATTTACAGAGCTCTCTAAGCCTTAGTAACCAGACCCACTGAAATAGATGTTGGGAAGGCCTTCATAGACTCAGGCACACTACAGTACTACATGGGCTGGTGATCTTTTCAGGTTGAGAGTTTCAGGACATCCTTTACTGATACAGATAGCAATCCCTTTATGACTTGGTATCAGTATATTAATCAATAGGTAACTATTAAGAGCTTGCTATGTTCCAAGCACTGTGCTAAATGCCAGGGATACAATGAATGACAAAAGCAGTCATTTTTAAGAGGTCACTCTGTGTCAGGCACTATGCAAAGTGCTGGGAATACACAGTCCCTGCCCTCAAGGAACTCAGTCTAATGAGAAAGACAACATGTAAGTAGGCAGAAATGTTATCACAGGAGAAGGCACCGGGTTGGGGGTAGGAGGTGGGGCAGAATTCTGCTGGGAAAGGCCTCCTACAGAAGGTGGGATTTGGGCTGAGACTTGAAAGAACCCAGTCTATGTTCAAATCCAATCTTTTGCAGGAAACTTTGCCCAATCTTCCAGCTGTCAGTGCCTTCCCTCTGATACTACCACTCTGTACATATCTGGTATCTACCTAGTTGGTGTACTGTCTTCATGAGTCACCATGATGAAAACATTCATCACCTGGTGGCTGCCCCCATGATCCTTAGCCTTTCCTGGTCTTTAGATTACAGACATCCTTCTTGATTCCAGGCCACTATTCATAGCATTTCCAATGACATAGGGCCTGCTAGACTATGTGTTTCACTGGTGTAACTTTCACACACCCAGAGTCCCTCTCTCAACATGATAAGACCTCCACATTCCTTATCTAAATTGATCTCACAACAACTCTGTGAGGAGAAATAGACCAACAGGGTTTAGTGCAAAGAGTTCCCCTAGAATACGTGGGTTCCAGTTCCAGCTTTGCTAGGTATTGTTAATGTGACACTGGTCAAGTCCCTTCTCTTGTCTGGGTCTTAGTTTTCTCTTCAGTAAGATAAAGTTGAACGAGATGATCCCTTCCAGCTCTGAATTCTATGATTGTTTATTCCAATGAATAGATAAAGGAAATGAAGTTTGGAGGGTTGAAGTGAATTCCCAGTGTGGAAACTTCCTTCAGTGACATAGGTCCCCAACTTCCTGTAACTTATCATTTTAGAGAATTGTCAAGGGCAGGGGTAGAGGCACCAAGCAGTCAATTAATCTGTCCATCCAAAAGCATTTATTAAGTGTTATTGGGTATACAAAAGCAAAAAAAAGGAAACTGACTTTGCCCTCAAGAAGCTTACAAGGTCACACAGCTAAAATGTGTCAGGGACAACTTGAGCCTAGTTCTTTCCTAGGTGCAGCTCCTGGTTCCCAAAAGTCATGCCTCATTTCAAATGCTAAACGTGAACTGAGTAAATACAGATGTAATTCTACCACACTTAAGCCGTCTCTTCTCCAGGCTAAATGTCCTCAGTCTCTTTGTATCTGTCATCTTCCGATGCCAGAGTATTCAATCCACTTCTCCATCCTCTCATCCCACTCTGGGGTTATGCCTTCTCCTACTAATCACTTTCAAACAGAAGGTAATAGAAAGGAGCTGTCCAGCTCCGCATAGTGCTACCGAGGAAGGCACCTTAATGAGAATTGTAAACATCACCCTGACGAGACTTCTCCATGTTCCTTTGTTCTGCCTTAAAGTATTCCCATCCTTAATGGAAACAATAACCCTGGACAGATGAAAAAGAATGATAAAGGCTTCTTCAAGTTCTCACTATAAATTGTAATGAGTACCTAGTCTGGCAGGAAGCATTTTGATTACCTTCTGAAATGTGAAATAGCAGATTTATCTCCTGTGATCATGTCAGGAGTGTTTTTTCCATATAAAAAGAGGTTCAAGAAATGCTGAAAGGTTTAGGATAATGAAGGTAAATTGCTCTTACAACAGTGGAAAATTGTGAACAATTTGTATCTTTTTTAACATCGAAAAATGAAACTATTCCCTATAGAGAACAACACAGAGTTTGTCACCAGATGATCTATGAGAGAGAAACATGATTCAGATGCTTGTGGCATAAATGTGAATGCCAGGTTGTCAGAGTGGGAAAGACCTTAGGTGATTGAACAGCAAAGTTGGAAGGGTCCCTAAAAATGCCTAAGCTAGAAGGGAACTTGGAACAAGAAATGTCTGAACTAGGAGAGACCTGAGAACAGAGAATGTCAGAACTATAAATGACTTTAGAATAGGGAATAAAACAAGAAGAGAGGACCTGAGAGCCAAGAATGTCAGAGCTGGGAGGGGCCTTAGAATAAAAAATGTCTGAACTGGAAGAGGCCTTAGAACAGAGAACTCAGAACTGACTGAGATTTTTTTTTTTATTTCATTCAATTCTCTTCATTTTAACATCCAAAGGCCATTAACACTGGAAGGACTCTCAACACAAAATTTCAAATCTTTTAGAAATTCACTTTGTGGCTTCCCTTGCAGGGGATCATCCAGTCCCTGATGGTACATCTCCAGGCAGGTCCCTCCAATTCTAGATAATTTTAATTGTCAAGAAGTGCTTCCGCATATAGAGCAAAATCTGTCTTCCCACACCTTCTAGGCATTGATCTTAGTTCTGTTTTCCAGCATCAAGCGGAGTAAATATTATCTGTTTTGTTCATGAAAGCTCTTCAAGTATCAAGAGGGAGAGTCACTGGAAACCTATCACCTGCAGTCTGTGGGGAAAACAAGATAGGTCGGAGCAAATGTTTGGTGCATTTTTATTTTCAAAAGCAGCTTGAGGATTGGTGAAATCTGAAATGTTGATAGACTGCCTTTGGTGTAAGAAGACAGATGTTTTCAGCCCACCATCAGTGAGACATAGGGTCTCTCATCCAAGTCTATGTATGCTAGGGAATATCAATACATCCCTACTAGTAGGCAAACACTCCACTGGAGATGATGTCACAGCTTCATCTCGGTATGAGGAGTGCATGTGTGATCTCTGCACCTTCTGAAATGGAGGAAGAAACAGCTGATGTTGGACTTTGGGCACCAAAGTCTGAAAACCATATATAGCCTATTTATTTGGTGGGTGTTATAATACTGGTTATTATTTGATGTAACATATATATCCCTGCTTCTCCCCCACCAAAAACAAGAAATAAGCTCCATAGGAACTTTCTTTTTCCAGATCAATTCAAATCAATGCATTTATTATCCTCCAACTGTTTGCAAAGCCCTCCTGAGCAATCTTATTAATCTTTAGATCTCACTCAGTTTGTAGCAGAATACTCTGCAAACAGTCCTTAATAAATATCTCTTGAGGAAGTTGTAAAGATTCTGCTTGTTTATTTTATTTCTACCTGGTTTCATGTTTGCACTCCTGAAAATTTCTAAGCTTCCTCTAATCTCTTCCACTCTCATCAGTTTAAGGCATCTTTCAGGGATCCAAACACATTTTAAAATAGCCCAGACCAGATGCAAAAAAGAAGGGAATATTACTGCTAACAACAATAATCCCAAAAGGCAACAGCAATGATACCTGAAAAAGAGGGCAGGATTTGGAGTCAAAGAACACAGGTTCAAATCTTGGTTTTTCTATTTAGGAGCTGTGAAACCTTAATCGTCAGCCTTTTCCAGTTCATTGTAAAATGAAATGTTAAATTAGATAACAGGGGTACAAGAATAGATTTAAGGGGAGCTATTACCTTGGATGAAAAAGAATTGTTTTTTTCACTAACCTCTAACTGAAATTTGATTTTTTTCCTTCAAATATTTAAAAAAATATGATTATGAGAAAGAATCTTTAGGCTTTGTCAGACTTCCAAAGGGCTTATATCACCAAAAAGGTCAACAGCCCCTGCAAATGAGATTCCTTCCCAGTCTAAATATATGATCCTGTGTAGACCAGAACCGTATGGGAGTGAGCTCCCTTAATGTTAGTGTATTTCATATGAGTTTATCTCCAATTTGTCTTGTGTGTGGATGTATGTGTATGTGTGTGTGGATATGTGTATATAATTGCTTTCATATTGTCTCTCCCATGAGACTGTGAGCTCATTGAGCTCAGACTTAATTTTATTTTATTTCACCTTTGTTGTAACCCCAGCACTTAACATAGTACCTGGCACATAATAGGCACCTAATATATGCTTGTTGTCTTAGCTTGAATTGAGAATCATCCGAGTTTTGTTTTCTTACTCTGAATATGAGCTGTATCTCTCCTAGAAAGAAGTATGTGAGCTTCTTGAGGACAAGGATGGTTTTGTTTATGTATTAATGCCTAGCACATAGTCTGTGTTTAATAAATGTTTGTTGATTTGTAAATAAATCTGTAAGTGGTTCTATTCTTGAGAATCTGTGATCCTACTCTACCTGGGATGGATAAAACCCAAGGGAGATTCATCAGGTAAGTCAGGATGTGCTTGAGTACTTTTTATGCTTCTCCAAGAGAATGAAGGAGAGGAAAGGAGAGGAGAAGAGAGGAGAAAGGAGAGGAGAAGAGAGGAGATGGGAGAGAAGAGGAAAAGAGGAAGAAGTAAGGAGAGAGAGGAAAGGAAAGAGAACAAGGGAGAAGAGAAAAAGAGGAAAGGACAGGAGAAAAGAGGAGAGTAAAAGGGAGGGGAAAGGAAAGGATAAGAGAGCAGAGGAGAGAAGAAAAGAAAGGAGACAAAAGGAGAAGATAAGAAAGCATTTGGTTTTGTGCTACAGAAATGGAATCCTTGGTACTATTCCAGGAAAATTGAGCAATGCTGATTGGCTGAATAAAGAGTTAATAAATACAGTGATGGAAACTAACTGGGTTCTGTTGCTAAGCAACTGCCACCCTTGGGTTTTATACTATGTAAGATAAAGACTTTTTTAATGGAACATTGGCCTCCTCTGTGACTGGGATGCTACTTCTTAATATTTCTGATCTCCAGTTTACTTGAGAGAGATTGGAATGAGAGTTGAGTATAACTTCCTTTCTTTGGCCATCATCATTGGATGATGTCCTCATCTTTGGAAAGTGTTTAGGACATGGAAGGGTGGGCTTAAAAGAGATATCTGAATGAAGTCAAAAAACCTTCATTGCCCTTCATCTTCAAACCCTAGCTCATCTCTGCCTTTCCTCAAAGGTCAAGCTTGGGAATCTCAAGGCCCTGTCACATTCCCTCCCCCCTCTCTCTCTGCTTCTTCAATGATGCTTTGGATGGGCATAAAAATAGCAGGGAACTTTACTCAGTAGTTAGCTGGTCAAAGAACATGAGCAAATAATTCTCAAAAGTGGAATTGCAAACTATGAAAAACCATATGAAAAATTTCTTCTTACTTACATATACTCATGTATATGAGTAATATACATCAAAACAGTCTTGAAGTTTCACTCACAACCACCCAACTGGAAAAGATAATATAAGATGGGAAAAGTCAGTACTAGCGGCACTGGCATATTAACACCATTTATTGATGGAGCTGTGAATTGCTCCAACCATTCTGGAAACCAAAATGGAATTATCCTTAGAAAGTTATTAAATCATGATATTTGGCCAGAGTTCTAAGTATTGAGCATATACCCCAAGACAGAAAGAAGAGTCTCCATATATACCAAGTCATTCTCAACAGCACTTTTCATGAGTATGAAGAAACAAAGTAAAGTTTTGCCCATCAAGGAACAGCTGAACAAATTGGTAAATGAAAATAATGGAATATTACTGTGCCATAAGAGATGATAAACATAGATGCATGGCCAGGGTGCAGGCTTAGCAATCCATAAGGTATTCCACCTTAACTCTTGCTACATAAAAAATCCAGAGATGCATAGAAAAGCTTGCATAAACTGATACAGTATGGAGTAGACATATGGAATATATTCAGCGTCTAAGACTATAAATGAAAAGAATAAAAATAAACCCCTTAATTCTGTTTAATTTTAATGCCCAAACTTGTCTCCAAAGAAGAAGTGGAAAAAAATGTATCTTCCTTCTTTTTCTTGCAGAGATAGTCGATTATGGGAGTGGAATTTGTATATTCTGTCAGACTTGTGAATGTCTTAATTTTGCTGAATTTCTTTTTTATTCTTTGTAATAACAGATAACTGTAGATAAAAGGGAAGAAGGATATTTAGAAACACAGGTACTAAAAATATAAAAGATGTCAATACAATTTTAAGAAAAAATTTTTAGGAAATAGTATTAGAATCATAGAGCTAGAGAGTTTCTCGAACACAGAATACCAATGCAGAATGAGATTTAATATAATGTTTATGTTTAAAAGGATATTTGAACACAGAATATAGATTATTGAATCCGGAAAGGACTTTATTACATTGACTATCACCATAGGAAATGCATTTAGGACATAGAATACTGGAGCATTATGGGATACATAAAGTTTGAACTAAAATGAATTTTAGAATGTGAAATATACAATTTTGTAGCCCTAAGGGATCTTAAAATACAGAGTTTGAGCTGAAGAGTTTAGAACTTTGAAAGTGGAATGTTAGTGGTGGAAGGAGTATCCAAATACAGAATACCAGAGTTGGAAAAAAAAAACCTTAGAACAGAGAATGTCAAAGATAGAAATGTCCTTAGAACATTAAAACTGGATGGAACCTTACAACATCTAATGACAAAGGAGATTCGTTCTTACTATTCAGTCATGACTTCATTTGAAGTTTTTTGGCAAATATACTGGAGTGGGTTTGCCATCTTTCTCCACTGGGTTTATTTTGCTAGACACTCAGAGCTTAAGTTTATTAGAGTCTCACACAGATGTCTGAGGCTGGATTTGAACTCAGAGCCCAGTGAGCCACCAGTTGTCTCCAGAGGGGCCTTAGAATGTAGAATATTAGAGCAAAAAGGACCTTAGGAACCATATAGTTCATTTGATGAAGTCAGTTCTTTTACAAATTTTATATTCCAAACTTGATGGTCAATCTAAGAAGTAATTTGGGAAAAAAAAAAAAAGATTACCCACCCTTTCAAGTTAAAGTCACTGAATCACAAAATGTTAGAGTTTGAAAAGATCACAGAGGTATTTTTAATGACCCATCCATGAGGACTACAGAAACAAATCAGAAGACAAGCCTTTACAGAAATCATAGTCTGAATGGGAAGACAAAGTTAGCATGCCTTCCCACTGATGCTATGCTCTCTAACTGATAAAGCTCTTCCAAGTTCTTTATCTTGGTTGATTCACTTTTCCACCCTCTGAAGTTGGCCAGACAGAAATGATGAACTACATTTTACAAATGAGAAAACCGAATTCCAGGCAGGTGATGTGATGTACCTTTTGCTCCCTGTGATATCACGCTGTATTGCAAAGAGTATTAGGCTTACAGTTAGAAGGACTGGGTTCAAGTCGTGGTTCTAACCATTACTACTCATATGCCCTTTAACAAATAGTTTCATTTCTCTGGGGCCTTAGTCTCTTCATCTCTAAATTTTAAATGATAATACTTGGAGTGCTTACCTATTGTTTTCTATTTTAGAAAAACAGCTTGTAAATTTTAAATTGCTATAGAAATGTAAATTGCTATTATTAAAATTATACAGCTAGTTAGACACAGAACTGGGAAGATTATCCCCACACACACACATCCCAATTGAGTTTTCCACTTCCAGTGCAGATGACTGTCCAGTCCACTACACATCCTTTTGGTTTCTCTCTGTTTGGCCACCAGATTCCAAACCACCCAATAAAATAGCCAACCCATTTCCTTCCTCAAAAATGGACCCCATTAATCCCTCTATATACACCCTTGATTCCATCCTCTCTTATTTCCAGTGGATTATATCATCATTCTTCCCTTCCCCCTCTTGAATCTTCAACCTCTTCCTAATTTTACCTACTGCCTTCAAACATGGCCATGCCCTTAATCCTTTTTTAAAAATACTTCACTTAAACCTACAGTCTCTCCAGCTGTCACCCTCTAGCTCTTCTCTCTTAGTCAAAATCCCAAAAAATCTCCCTCAGTGCCTCTCTCATCGCTCATTTTGCTGACTTCTGACCTCATGATTCAACTAAAACTTCTCTCTCCAAAGTTACTGCTGATCTTTTAATTGTCAAATCTGTTTGTCCTTTCTCTTCCCAATCATTCTCATCTGCTGTTGCATTTGATAGTATGGAACCCCCTCTCCTCCTAGATACTTTCTCCTTTCAAGAGTTTTGGGACATTACTCTCTACTAATTCTACCTGTTGGATCATTCTTTGCTCTCCTTTAGTGGATCTTCATCCATACCGAATCCCAACTGGAGATGTTCTCCGAAGTTCTGTCCTAGCTCCTCTTTCCTTCTCCTTCTGCACTCTCTCAGTGATATCCTCTGCTTCCATGGATTTAATTATCATGTCTATGCAAATGACCCCAGACATATATGTCCAACTCCAGTCTTCTGCCAAACTTCAGTCTCATATCACTTCCGGATGTTAGACCTTTCAAACTGGATGATCTAGAGACATCTAAAATTCCATATTTCCAGTAACTGGACTCATTTTCTTTTCTTTTAAATCCTTCCTTCTTCCAACTTTCCCCCATTATGTCAAAAATGCCTTGATTCTTCCAAAGTGTCTTCATAACCTTAGTGTTATTCTGGATCCTGCACTCTTTCTCATCACATATACCCAAACAGTTGCTAATTCTTGCTGTTTCTATCTTTATACCATCTCTTACATCCAACCTCTCCTCTCTACTCCCACTGGCACTACTTTAGTTACAACCCAGCTTAAATTATTGCATTCACCTCCTAACTGGTCTCCTTGACTCAAGTCTCTCCCCACTCCAGTCTGTTCTATATACTGCTACCAAAATAATTTTCCTTGAGTTTAGACTTGACCACATAACTCTACTACTTAATCAACTTTACTGCTTCCTATTGCCTCTAAGAACAAATATAAATTCCTCTGTTTAGCATTTCTTTTCTTGAGACAATCAACCCAGCATCACACAACCAGTAAGTGTCTAAGACCAGATTTGAGTTCAGATCTTCCTGACTCCAGGGCCTGTTGCTCTATCCACTGTGTCACCCAGTTGCTCCTGTTTAAGCTTTTAAAACCCTAGGAATGGAATAAACATTTAAATGGCGTCTACTCTAGGCTAAGCTCTGTACATACATTCTCACTCATTTATCATAACAACACTGGGAAGTCGGTGATGTCATTATCCCCATTTTACAGATGAGGAAACTGAGTAAAATAGAAGTTGTGGTTTACCCAGGGTCACACAGCTAATAAATATCTGAGACCTGATTTGAACTCAAGTCTTCCTGACTCTAGATCCAGTACTCTACCTACTGCATCAACTAGCTGCCTATATACCTTGACCCCAACCAAGCTCATTGGATATTACTCCTGTATTCTTTGAGTCAAATGAACTGACCTTTTCTATTTTCTACCCACAGTATTCCATCTCCTGTCTCCACTCTTTTCCACTGGCTGTCTTTCCCATGCCTGGAATACACTTTTCCCTTACTTTTCCCCTATAGAGTTTTTTTAAGTCATAGCTCAGGCTGTGTTTTAACCTCCGTCTACCTCAATTTCCTCAGCTGTAAAGTGAAAATATTAATAGCACCTACCTCTCAGGGTTCCGATGAGCACCCTCGTGGGTGCTATATAAATGTTGTTTTTATATATACTGCACAAATATAAAGTTAATAAATACAAATATGCTAAAATAGTTAAAGATAGAGAGTTGGCAGGGAGTTAGGGGCCCTAGCCCCTAGGAAAAGCTTCCTGCAGAAGATGGAGATTGCATCCGTATTATGTAAGAAAGAAAGAAGCATTTACTCAATGCCTACTGTGTGCCAGGCACTGCACTAAGTGTTCTATAAATCTCACTTGATCTTCATCAGAACCCTGAGAGGTAAGTGCTATGATGATCCCCATTTTACAGATGAGGAAATGGAGGCAGACAGAGGTAAAGTGACTTGCTCAGGGTAACACAGCTAGTAAGTGTCTCAGACTGGATTTTAACTCAGGTCTTCCTGACTTCAGATCCTCTAGTTACTGCACCACATAACAACAATACCAACTAATATTTGCTAAGTGTCTGAGGCTGGATTTGAACTCTAGTCTTTCTGACACCAAGGGTGGGTCTCTACTCACTACCCCCTACACTGCCTTTCATGCATTTCTTAAACATCTGCAATGAGCTACACTCCCTGCTAAACCTCGAAAATATGAAAAAGAAAAAGAAAAAGAAAAACTACCTCAGCCTTTAAAGGGTTCGATTTTACTGAAGCTCAGACACATACAACACCCTAGAACTATAATATTTGAGCCTAGCTTTTCTGCCACTCTCTCCATGACGCCATATTGCTTCCTCCCTTTTGTCTAAGCACCATTATTTGCTACTAGCTGACAGGTCACAACCTCTCTACCTAAACTTTCTAGAATCCATGGGCTCCAGGAGAAAGTGGGGGGCACTATTTGCAACCCAGGAGAGTCTCAGAACTGGTTGAGTTTCATGATTATTCATTCGAGTCAAAACCCCTGTTAAAGCAGCACCAAGCATCCTTCCTTCCCAAATTAAAACTTCATCAAAGGGCCAAAGAAATTTCTTAAATTATATTGGCTTGATTCATCTACCTGATGCTTATGAGAGGAGGTTAATTTAATTAATTTTCTATTATAAGAAGAAACATTTCCTCCAATGTTGGCAAAACATATTTGTGTTCCAGAATTTAAGCTAAGGTACATTCAGTGCCCCAGGCTTGGGATTAATTGTATGCTGTCCCTGGGGCTTGGTAACAGTTTGGTGACTCTGGCTCTGCTGATTTGTGCTCTCAGCAAATTGAGAGAAACATCACTTGGAGCACTGGGGAATCACTGAACTTTGGACTCATTGGCTGAGATGTCTGGGTGAGTAGTTGTCAACTAGCTAATCTGGCCTATTTGCTTTTCCCCATACATCAAATTCTAACTCTCCCCAAATATCTGTAACAGCTTACCTCTGCACCTCTGCTTCAGAATTCCTGGGTATTTCAAGAGCCCTTTCATGCAATATCTCCTAATCAGGGAGTCTCTTGACCCCCTCACTTTCCTGGCTGATATTACTTTGCCATCCCCTTGAAATTAGTTGAGACTAATTTTGTCTATCCTTTGAATTAGCGTCCCAAATGGTCTCCCTGACTCAAGTCTCTCTCCATAACCATCCATCCTCCACAGAGTTGTCAAAGTCATTTTCCTAAAGTGTAGAGCCAACTCTAATAATATCCCTTCAGTTAGGAAACTGAAGTGGTTCCCTATGTCTTCCAGAATAGACATTAATCCCAATATTTGGTATTTAAAATTCTTCACAACTTGGCCCCTTTTTATAATTATAGTCTTCTTACAGATTATTCCCCTCCATGCATTCTACAATCCAGGTTGGTGATTTTGTGCCCAGTTTTGAAGGGTTGATAAGTAATCCCTCCCCTCAGAGTTGATAGAGGTCAATCTACCCAAGAGTATAAGATAGGGGCAGGTAGGTGGTGCAATGGATAGAGGGCTGAGCCTGGAGAGAAGAAGATTCCTCTTTCTGAGCTCAAATCCAATCTGACACTTCCTAGCTGGGTGACCCTGGGCAAGCCACTTCACCCTGTTTGCCTCAGTTTCCTCATCTGTAAAATGAACTGGAGAAGGAAATGGCAAACCACTCCAGTATCTTTGCCAAGAAAACCCCAGATGGAGTCATGAAGAACATTGGGGACACAACTGAAAAACAACTCATTAACAGCAATAGCATACAATGTGTTGGTTGAAGAAGAAATTGGAATCAGAGAAACCATTCAGAAGGTTGGCACAATAGTCCAGGTGAGTGAAAAGTGACAAGGCTCAAGGCCCTTGGCAGTGGAAAGGAGGGTATGGATGTGAAGAATAATGTAGAGACACAGGACTTAGTGAATGATTCAAGACTTGTCCTCAAAGTGGAAGTGCACCTTGTGAATTAGAAACTGATGGGAGTTGGACTTGGTCACTCATCTCTGGGAGTGTGGACAAGAGAAATGAAGGATTCAGGACAGCAGGAGATGGATAAGGGGAAGGGAGATTGGGAGACAGGAGTGCTGAGTGCAGGGAGGCGTCCTATGGGGAGAGGTGCTAGGACAAACCAACTTCAAAGTTTCACAGGGAATGATAACATGGCCTCAGTCTAAGAAACAAGATTAGATCTGAAGAGAACTTTGAAGGCTTCTGAGAGGGAGGGTAGGGTGGACAGGTAGCTGGAGTAGGGCCGTGGATCAGGGCAGAAAAGGAGGGTCTAGTTAACTGTCTTTGACACTTTACTGGGCTTAGACTATAGAATAAGTCAGTCCTAGAGCTCTGGGCAGAATGATGAGGTCTCCTACTGTCTGTAGTCCAAAATACAAAATCGTCAGGTCAATATGTTGAAGTTCTCCATTCTGACTTTCTTTTCTTCCTTCTTTTTTTTCTTCCTTTTTTCATTCATTCTTCTCTCCTCTTTCTTTCTCTCTCTCTCCTGCCTTTTTTTCTTCTTGCCTTTCTTTTTTCTACTTTCCTTTCTTCTCTTTTCCTTTTCTTACCTTTTTTCTTCCTGTCTTCCTTCCTTCCTTCCTTCCTTCCTTCCTTCCTTCCTTTCTTTCTTTCTTTCTTTCTTTCTTTCTGCCTTTCTTTCTCTTTCACTCAGTGAGGATTTAAACACCTACTAAGTGACAGGCACTGAGGACACAAAAATAGAAGTTCAACCATCCTACTATCAAGGGGTGCACATTCTATTGGAAAAAAGTGCTTGAGTCCAGATAAATAAATACATACTATGCAGAAAGTAATGGGGAGTGCAGGGGAGGAGAAGGGAAATGGCATGGGGAGGTCAGAATAGACTATTTTATATTTGTCCCTTTCATGAACTTGACATCCAGACAAATTGAGTTGTTCCCTTTTTTTGTATGGGGTATTTGTGTAGGCTGAGCTCCCTCTCCTGGTAACACTTTTATTGCTCTCTGCCTTTGGCACCCCTAGCTGCCCTTGAAGTCCAGCTTGAAGATGTTTGCTGTCTGTTACAAGAAGTACTTTCTGATCGCTCAGTTCTCTCCTATTGGCTAATTTTCAGAATAACTTTGAGACAACTTTCTATTCTCTTGTTTGTGCACATATCTCATGCCTGCAGAAGCATCTCCAGAGAAGGAACTGTTTAATTTTTGTCTTTGTATCTCTAGTGCCCAGTACATAGTAGGCAATTATCATTGAGTGGAATGAAGTTGCCTTGAACCAGGTAGGGGTGTGTTTGTGTGTGTGTGTGTGTGTGTGTGTGTGTGTGTGTGTGTGTGTGTGTGTCCCAAAGTGCTGATTTGAAAACTCAGTTTATGCCTCCTGTTTGATCAGAGAGAGGAGGGGGGAGCTTAAGAAATTGTACCAGCTCTTCCCAGACAGAAAATTGAAAATGGCATTGAAGCATTGGTCTTAAAGGTAATCTCCCATGCTTGATGGATTCTCTGTAATTTACTTGGAAAGCTCAGGGGTAATTGGTTCCTAAAAACAGGCTCGAAATATTCTGTGACTTTTGAACTTAGGAATCTTTTCTACCTCAGCTTAACCCCACCTCTACTCCTCACTTTCCCCTTCCCCTCCCCTATTATGTACCTTATTTTTATTGAAGTCACAATGAGAATTGAATATCAGAGGAATGATCTCTATCAAGTCAAAGAATCCGGGTTTAAATCCATCCCTTTTGTGTCATTTACTAGGAGCATGACCTCACTTTCCCTACAATCCAATCACATTTATTAAGCACCTACATTCCAGACATTGTGCTAAGCCCTGGAGAGACAATTAATAAAACGACAGTCCCTACCTTAGTAACAGTCTAATGGAGGGAGGCAGAGGGGTACCTAGTGGGAGGGCATCTTGTTCCATGGAGTTGATAGAGTAGGGGGAGCCTTTCTGAGTTCCAGTTTCTTCCTTTCTCAATGGGATTGGGGAAATGGTTGGATTAGTTGATCTTTAAATTCTGTGATGCCATGATCCTATGCAGCTTTTGCGGGCAGGAGAGAGCCCCTGAAATGATGGGGCAGGAGATCTGAGTTCTGAGTCTTGACTCTACAATTTCCTAACTGTGTGATCTATATCAAGTCATTTACCCTCTCTTGGCCTCAGTTTCCTTCTTTGTAAAAGGAAGGGCTTAGACTAAAGTTTCGAACCCCTCCCCCCATGTCCACCCCAACCCACCACCTCTAAATGTATACTCCTATGAAAAGTGGTTATAAAACCTGAGCTGAGGAGAAAGAGTGGGCTGGACCCTAGGCAGACCTGGGAAAGGATAGAATGATGGAAGGGATTTTAGATACCCAATTGGGAGTCATGTATATAAATTAGTATATAGAAAATACATATGAGATCATTTCATGGTAAACTTAGAGGGATGGTAAGGGAACTCAGTGTTGGGATTGGAGGGATTCATTAGGCAATCGAACCATTTATTAAGGACTTTCTATGTGCCAGTCCTGAGCACTGGGGATGCAGAGAAAGTTAAAAATCAGTCCCTGCCCTCAAGGGGATTACAGTCTAATGAAAGGAGACGTGTAAATGACTATATATGTAAACAAGGTACACAGAGAGGAATTTATGGTGAGGTGTGTCTGCTTGTTTTTGTCCACAGAGAAAATTCTATTTTCCACCTCCCAACCTTTGTACATGCTGTTCCCCATTCCTGGAACAAACTCCCTCCTCCCCCTGCCTTTTAGAATCCTTGGATCCTTCAAGGTTGGCCTCTAAGACCACCTCCTTCAAGTGGTCTTTCTAGCTCTCTGCCCAGTTGTTAGTATTATCCCCAATGCCAAAATTAATTTTTTTTAAATTTTGTATTTATTTATCTGTAAAGTACTTCTTCCTTACCCTTCCAATGTTCCTTGAGAGCACATAGAACTTTGTTTTTTTGTATTTGTGTCCTGAGATCCTGGCACACAGTAGGTACTTAATAAATGCTTATTAAATTGAACTGAGTTGAATTGGAGAGAAAAGGAGGACTGTTTCCAGAACTAGAGAGGTTGGTTGGGGGAGCTGGGGGTGAGCATGCATTCAGAGAACAGTCCAGGAAGCTTATCTAAGCAAATTCCACATGAATGCAGCAGGAGGTAGGGAGGGTTCCTTCCTCCCTGCCTGCCCTGGCTTTTCAGATCACTTACTGATTTTTGCAGACTTTCCACATGCCTCCTTATTGAAATCATCCCCTTCCCTTCCTTGTATGTGCACCCATGGTATCTCAATGGAGTGTAAACCCCCTGAGGACAGGGATTGTTCCAGTTGTACTTTGCAGCTCCTATGCCTGGCACTAAGTACTTAATAAATAAGTACTGGGTTGAATTTGGTTCAATTGTAAGACTGCAGTCAGACCTCCCTTGGGACAGAAAACTGAGTGGTTTAAGCTAAATAAGAATCCATTTGTGGTTAGGGATAATCAAGGCCTTGATGGAAAAGTGGAGAACCTTGACTCAATTATGGCTTATATTATTTGCTGCCTATGGACACTTTCCACCCACTGTTCTTGAATGTGTCTTCCTGTCCTACAGGACAAACGGTGGCTGGTGGGAACTTGAATGGGCAAGATACACCCCCCCTGCCCCCCCACACACACACTCTATTACAAACTGAGTTTTATAGGTGGCCCTCAGCTGAGATCAGGAAACCAAACTCACTCTTGGTAAGAGAAAGGCAGGACACTTTCTGTACTCACTGATCAAAAACCTCATCTGATTCTCTCTGTTAGATGTTCTTCTAAGCCAGAGAAGAGAAAGGAGGGAAAGTGATAAGACAGAGATTTAGATGAGCTGGTTTCCTTGGAGGACACAACAGTAGTTTCTCTCTTTAAAACAAGATTGAGATCCTGTGGAAACGAATGTTAGATTACTACTCTAACAATGAAAGAAGCTCCTACCACTACCACCCACTATTTTTGAACGTAATTCCTAAGATTGGGACATATGGTCCTTGGCAGTTCCCCCAGAGCTAACTCCTTCTAGCAGATCTCTCTCTTTGTGTCTCTTTCTCTCTCTCTCTCTCTGACTCAATTTCCTTATGTATATATAATTCGTATCTACTGAATTAAAGGTCTGAACGAGGTGACTTTAACCTCTAAAATCTCTTGCAACTTGGAATTTATTATGCTAAGATCATCTTGGGGACCTGAATCAAGGGATCTGAATCCCTTGAAACTTTTTTTTAAGTATATAAGATTAACATAGAATATAGAGAGAGGAAGTCTGGTCCTGCAATCAGGAAGAACTGAGTTCACGTTCTTCCCTTAATATTTACTGGCTGTGTAACCCTGAGCAAGTCCCTCATTCTCTCAATGCCTTAAGCAATTCTAAAACTAGACGTTGTAGAAAAGGTACCAGTCTGCATTGGTAGGGGGAACTTTCCTACCAATTGAAATTCTATCTTTTGGAGAGGGAGATAGACTGGGGTGGAGATTGGGGTGGAGGCGGGAAGAGATGTTATAGTAATCAAATGAGTTACAAATCTTAGAACCTCTATAAATACTAGGTATCATCTTCATCATTGAAAAGGATACTTGACTTGGTTGGAGTTAGAAGACCTCTGTTCATACCGCTTTGACTCTTCCTAACTAAAGCACACTGCTGGCTAAGCAACTTCCCCTCTCTAAGAAGTAGTTTTCTCACCTGTGAAATGGGGCTACAAACATTGAGCTCACAGTGTAATGGGGGATGTTATTATTCAGTTGTTTCAGTCCTGTCCAATTCTTTGCGACACCTTTGGGGTTTTCTTGGAAAAAGTACCGAAGTGGTTTGCCACTTCCTTCTCCAAGTTATTTTGCAGATGAGGAAATCGAGGCAAAAAGGGTGAAGTGACTTGCCCAGGGTCACACAGCTAGCAAGTGTCTGAGGCCAGAAGATAAGTCTTCCTGGCTCCAGGCTCAGTGCTCCATTCTACCTGCCCAATGGGGGAGACAACATGGAAATGGCTGTACAAATCTACAGGGTAAATTGGAGATACTCAATCAAGGCAAGACACCAGCACTGAGGGGAATCTTAGGTGTCAAGCCCCTCCAAATTCAGCAACACCTCAGGCACTCCACTATGGTTAGGGCTCTGGATATTGTGTTCAGAAGAGACTTGTCCATTTATACTCTATGGAAGTGGTGTCAGTTTCTTCAGACAAGAACTCTATATACGATATTTAAATATCTTTTATAATTGAAAAAAAAAGACCTGTGAGAATAAATGAGGTCATGTGTGTGAAAAACATTTGGAGGCCCTGGCTTTGCAAGGTGTTGGGAGTGTCTGACACCAGTCTCCTTCCTTTGTCAGACTCGGGTTTTCATCCTTGGCTTGTCCACTGCCTGGAGGAATGGGAGCCGGGAAGGGGAGGGGGCAGATTTGAAAAGCTTCTACAAGGTGATTTTCTTGGTGTATTTGTGCCCTCCATACCACAATGCCAGGGTGCCTGTTTGGAATGAGCAAGGCCCAATTCCCTGCCACCACGCCCCTCCATCCCCACATACAACTCTACCCACACCGCTTAGAAAAGGTAGAAAAGCAGAATCCAGTATCTGGGCTTGTGGTCATTTTAATCCCAGCTTAGGAGGGCTTCTTAAAACAACAGCCACAAAAAACAACTTTTTCAATAGAGAAGCAAGGGCCTGGAAGCCAGGAGTGCTAAAGCAACTCGTCCACTAACTTGCTGAGTGATCTATGACATGCTGTTAACCCTCTCTGGGGTTAGATATTCAAAGAGGTGGTTCTGGGGTGAGTTCTGGACCTGGAGTGAGGAAATCCGGAGTTCAGGTCTGGTCTCAGACACTTAAGAGCTGGGCAAGTCACTTCATCTCTCTCACCCTCAATTTTCTAGTCTGTAAAATGGGAATAATGATAGCTTAGACCTCCCCAAATTGATTTGAAAATCAAATGATGTAACATATGCCAAATTCTTTATAAGCCTTAAAGTGCTAAATAAATACTAGCTATTATCATTTTTAAAGTAGGATGCAACATGGAATAAGAATGAGACTGCTAGATCAAAGAATCCTAGGGATAAAGCTGGGAAGGATGTTAGAGGCTATCTAGTTGAACTCCTTTATTTTTCGTGATAAGGAAACTAAGGTGCAGGAACTGGACAGCTAGATGGTGCAGTGGATGGGAGCCTCAGTCAGGTAAACTCATTTCTCTGAGTTCAGATATGGCCTCAGACACTAACTGGATGACCCCGAGCAAGTCACTTCATCCTGTTTGCCTCGGTTTCCTCATTTGCAAAATGAGCTGGAGAAGAAAATGGCAAAAGCACTCCAGTATCTTTGCCAAGAAATCCCCAAATAGGGTCATGGAGAATTGGAGACAAATGAAAACTAGTAAACAACAAAAATGAAGGAGAACTGAATTTGGCATGCAAGTCCTGAGTTCAGATCTCAGTTCTGCATCTTCCTGACCATATGACACTGGGCAAGTTGCTGCTGATCTCTGGGTCTCAGCTTTTTCAAACTTAACTAAAATAAAGAAGTTGATCTATGTGATCACTGAAGGCCAATCTGAGCAATCAAGAAGCATTTGCTAAATGTATATCTTGTACCAGGAACTGTGCTAAGTACTGGAGCTAAGTACTCCAAAAAGGAAACAGGTCCTGGCTTCAAGGAGTTTATGTTCTAAAGGGGGAGACAATCTGAGCATAGATGAGCACACACAAAATCAATACAAAATAATTTGGAAGGGGTCTTTTGTGGCAAGGAAGATGGGGAAAGGTATGAATTATCATTTGGAATTGGAGCTGAGACTGGAAGGAAACCAGGGATTTCCAGAGCTGGAGGTGAGGAGTTCCAGTAATGGACCACAGGCACCTAGATGAGAGATGGAACAGTGTGTGTGTGTGTGTGTGTGTGTGTGTGTGTGTGTGTGTGTGTCTGTCTGTCTGTGTGTATGTGACTGTGCATAGGGTGTATGTATGAGTGCATGTGTGTGTGAGCATACAGGGTGAGTGTATACGAGTGTATGTGTGCTTCAGGGATGTGTGTGAACATGTGCCTAAGTGTGTATGTATGTGGGTGTGTGAATGAGTGTGTGAGCATGTGTGTACGTATGAATGTGTGTGAGAGGTGTGTATGTGCATGCGAATATATGTGTGGGAGTATGGGTGTACTTGTGAGTGAATGTGTATGTATGCGTAATAGAGAATAAGCCAATAAAATCTAATTACCTGGTCCGTGGAGTGGGGTAGAGTTTGAGATGACTGGGAACATGGGAAGGAGTCAAGCTGTGAAGAGCATTCCACGCCAAGATGTGGATACAAACAAAAGCAAAAAATATAAATATTCCCTGCCTTCAAGGAGTTTTCATTTCAGTAAGGGAAGGGAACACATCAAAGGGAGCTGAAGGGGTGGGGGTGGGGAGGAGGGTGGAGGGCCATCATCAGACCTTGGTGGTAAAATCCAGAGAGCAGAACAAAAGGAGAATGAAGGAAGACCAATCTAGGCACATTCCCCAAATGGAGGCCCCCCACAAGGAATTCATCAAAGGGAGAAGGAGTTTGGCACGGCAAGGGAGGCAATGGAGATCCATTGGAGTTTGTTGACTAGAAGGGTAGCCACACCTGCACTTGAGGAAAATCATTTTGGCAACTGAGTGGACATTGGATTGGAGTGGAGATACTTGAGATGATGAGACCAATTCTTTGGCTGTTGTGATTTTCCAAAGAGCTGATGATGGCCCAGATTAGGGTGGCAGCTGGATGAGTAGACAGAAGGGGACCTAGATGAGTAATGATGTGGAGACAAAATGACAAGAATATGTCAGTGAGGAGCTAAGGACGACATCAAGACTGGAAGTCTTAGTGACCAGAAGGATTAAGTGTGGGAGAGGAGTGCAGTCTATGAGGGTTTGGATGGGTTGTGTTTGAGATGCCTACCGATCATGCAAGTGGAACTGTTCAATAGTTTGTGATGTGGGAATGGAGCTAGGGAGGAAGATTGGGCTGGATATCTAGACCTGGGAATGGATTGCAAAGAGACTGTTGTTGAACCCATGAGAGCTAATGAGGTCATCAAGGGAGAGGCTATAGAAAAAAATAAGAAGATGGCTCAGGGCAGAGGCTTGGGGAATACCCACAGTTTGGGGTGGGATGTGAGTGATGATTCAGCAATGCAGATGGAGAAGGAGCAATCCAGCAAGGAGAACCAAGAGAGAACGGTGTCATAAAGATGACACCGTTAGAGAAGAGAGACTGTCCAGGAAGAGAGGGGCAGTCCACAGCATCAAAGACCAGAGAGAGGTTAAGAAGGAAGAGGCCAGAGAAAAGGTCTTGAGATTGGGCAACTGAGAGATCACCGAGCAGTTCAGAGGAACAGTTTCATTTAAATAACGAAGTCAGAAGCCAGACTGCAAGATTTAACAAGTAAGTGAGAGAAGATCAGCACAAGTACTGGGTGCAGAAGTTTTTCAAGGAGTTTGTTTGAGAAATAGAGTAGATATAGGACAATAACTGGGAGGGTCACTGGAGGAGCCAGGACTCATTGAATGTCAGAACATGGAAGTGTAAAGGGAGGATGAGTTTAAATTCTATGAGACTGAGGCTCGGACACATCCTAGCGTTAGTAGGTATTCCATGGCAGTCACCATTGGAGCCTTGGACTCCATACCCTGAGAATCAACCACAGATCTAGAGACAGAATGAACTTTGAAAGCCATTGAGTCACAGGATTAAAGGATCATAAATTTAGAAATGGAAGGGATCTCAGGGGCTATCCACTCAACCCCTCCCCTGAGTTTCACTGATGAATAAACTAAGTCCCAAGGAAGGTAAATGACTTACCTAAGGAAATAGGTTCATAGTTTTAGAAACAGGCATCAGAGATTATTTAGACCAACCTCCTCATTTTACATATAAGGAAACTGAGACTCGGGGAAATTAAGTTGCCAAGTTCATACAGTTAGGAAATAGGAGGCTTTTAAACCAAGGTCCATCTCCAGCATCCACTCTACCATCCCACTCCCCTCATTTTGTAGCGAAGAATCCTCAAGCCCAGAAAAGAGTGATTTGGCCAAGGTCACAGAGGTATCAACTAATCAATCCAACAAACATTTTCAAAAATTTCTACTATGTGCCAAAGGCTACGTTAAGCCTGTCTGTCTGTGTAAATGCAAAAATCTAGTAAAAAGAAAAGGTAGAAGAACCAGGTTTTGAATCCAGGTGATCTGATTACAAATCCAGTGGTCATACCACTACTACCTTTTGCAAGATCCTTTGTCATGTTTCCTTTCTTTGTATCTCTAGTGCTTAGTATAGTGCTTGGCTGAGACTTAATAAATCTTTATTGATTGACTTTGGGCAGCTAGATAGTGCAGTGGATAGAGTGCTGGGCCTGGAAGACTCAAATCTCTAAGTTTGAATCTGGCCTCAGACATTTACTAGCTGTGTGACCCTGGGCAAGTCACTTCACCCTGTTTGCCTCATTTTTTCATCTGTAAAATGAATTGGAAGGAAATGGCAGACCACCCCAATATCTTTGCCAAGAAAACCTCAAATGGGGTCATGAAGAGTCAGACACAACTGAATATAACAACAGTTGACTGACTTTCTGAAGGACTGCTATGTTCCCATGAAAAAGGAAAGGGAAGAGACAATCTTCTAATAGGGACAAAGTAGGTGGAGACGATAACAGAGATATCAGGAGATGGAGGCAGAGGGAAGGAGACAGGTCCAAACACAGGCCTCTCAGCCTTCAGGGCCTTCCCAACAACCTGTAATTTGGGTTTTCAGATCCAGGTTTAGGTTCCAATTAGCTAATGGTGATTATTTTGATCCTGGGCACCTCTGCAGAGAATGGACACTTAGCAGTGATGAGCTGGACTCTGGGGAAAGGTGGAGGATATTATGTCTGATTAGCCAGATCCTCTCTGAAGGGCACAATTAAATCTCTCTAATGAGACAGGGCCTCTACCAGCCAGGATCCAACTTCTGGCCGACAGATGCAAAGAACAGGTGTTAGCCTGGCCACCTCCTTTTTGGGCCGGGGAATCACCTGGAAGTCACAGAGAGTGGGTGTGGGTGAGACAGAGATTGCCCTTCATCCACCTCTACAAAGTTCATACTGATAACATCCTTCAGCCTGGATAGCTTCAGGTCAGAAGACTGAGACAGAGCTGGGGTTCAGGGGAGGCAGGCACCCAGGAGCCTCTTTTTTCTCTGCCCATTGAGAGATTCCTTGACACAAAGACAAGAGAAATAGGACAAAACAAAAATCAGTTCAGCAAAACCAACCAATAAATCAAACAAATCTGATTGTGTCTTCAATATCCACTCCCATAGACCTCTAATTCTGCAAAGAAGAGAGGAACATTTTTACCTCTTCTTAGAAGATAAACTTGAGTTTTATAATTAACAGAATTAAATTTCAGGAATTGTTTCCTTTCCGTTCTCATTGTTGTAATCGTTATCTATGTTGTTTTCTGGTTCCACTCACTTCATTTTGCATCAGTTCATATAAGTCTTCCCATCCTTCTTTTTTTATCTTATTCATCCTTTGTTGGGGGCAGCTAGGTGGTGCAGTGGATAGAGCACCAGTGGAGGAGTCAGGAGGACCTGAGTTCAAATCTCACCTCAGACACTTGACACTCACTAGCTGTGTGACCTTAGGCAAGTCACTTAAGCCCAATTGCCTCATCCTGGGTCATCTCCAGTCATCCTGATGAATATCTGGTCACTGAATTCAGATGTCTCTGGAGGAGAAGTGAGGCTGGTGACCTGCACAGCCCTCCCTCCCTCAAAACAAAGTCAAGTGCAAGTCATGTCATCATTTCTCTGATGGCATGGTCTTCTTCGTCAACAGAGGAGGAACACACATCCTTTGTTATGGTGTAATAACATTTGAATATATTCGCGTACTGTAACTTGTTTAACCATTTTCTAACCGATGGCCATCTAATTTGTTTCTAGTTTCTGACAACCATAAAAAGCCGATGTGAATATTTAGGTGTATGAGTGAAATTTGGTTTTTTCTCTCTCTTCAGGATCTATGAGTCTTATGCCTAGCAGCTGGATCTAAGGGTGTGAACATTTTAGTTACTTCTCTGAATTTAATTCCAAGTTGCTTTCTCAAATGATCTGACCAATTCCTGGTTCTCATCACCACCACCACAAACATAACCACTGCCAACTCTTTGCCTCTGAGATTTTTTCCTATTTACATTGTACGTGTATGTATCTCTCTCTCTTTCTCTCTCTGTGTGTTTGTGTGTATATACATGCACACTACACAACACACACAGTATATGTGGAGAAGTGGGGGAGAGAGAGAGAGAGAGAGAGAGAGAGAGAGAGAGAGAGAGAGAGAGAGAGAATGTACACAGTTGTTTTCATATAGTTTCCCCCATTAGATTGTAAGCTCCTTGAAGGCGAGACTATCTTTTGCTTTTCTCTGTATCCCAGTCTGTAACACGGTGCCTGGCACACAGTAGCTGTTTAATAAATGATTGTTCATTGACTGACTTAGAGTCCATATTTGTATATAGATAGAGGGTCGCTTCTTAAATTTTTCACCAAATTAGAAAGGTTTAAGTAGAAGGGGCTGTTAAGATTATCCAGTTGGACCCCCTGGTTTTATAGAGAAAGCAAGTGAGGTCCAGAGAGGCATTTATCTAGATCTCTTACTTAGCTAATGGCAGAGCCTAGATTCAAGTACAAGTCCTTTTGCCTCCATATCCCATGTTTTTTCCAGTGTAGCATAATGCCTTGCACATAGGACTAGTTTATAAATGCTTATTAATTAATCAATTGACTGATTTATTTCTTCAGTGATGAGAAATATTTCTAATAAATGCTTTTTAATGCAAGAAAATTCTAGGAATTTGTTTCATGATCTATCAAGTCACATGTGTTAGAGAAATGAGAGAGAGAGAGAGTTGGATGGGTGGATGAATAGATAGATGATAGTTGGATGGGTAGATGGTGGATGAATGAATAGATGGTCAATAGGTGGATGGGCAGATGAATAAGGGGAAATTCAAAGTTGGTATAAGTCATGGTCTGAGTCTTCGTAGAGTCTGAGGGTAGAACTTAATATGACTATCCCTACCTCATAAAATGATCATGAAGACCAAATGTGGTCCGGGTCTCCAGAAGTCTTCTTGTGTTCAAGATCCTTTGTGGGTAGGGTTGAACATCCAACCAAAACCATGACTCATGAGCCACCAACCTCCACTCCCCAAGTGTTTACTTTTACTAGGCTAGGCACAGCTGATGTTAGCTACTCATGGGCCATTTGCACTCTCTGCCCATCACCTGATGGGAATCACAGAATTTGGAAGGTGGATGGACACAAGAGTCTGTGTCTTCTAACCATACACCAGAGGAATTCCCATTATAACTTATGCAACAAGTCCAATGTCTCTCCATGATGAGTGGTTTCCTTCTTCTAAGTTTACCTTCCAACTACTTTTTACGTACCTTCTATGTGTCTACTTATTTACATGCTTCTCTCACTAGAATATAAGCTCCTCGAAGGCAAGCAAGGACTCTGTTTTTACCTTTCTTTGTATCTCCAGTATTTGGCATAGTGCCTGCTATATGTTGTTGTTATCTCACTCTTCATGGTCCCACTTGGGGTTTTCTTGGCAAAGATACCAGAGTGGTTTGCCATTTCCTTCTCCAGCTCATTTTACTTGATGAGGAAATTGAGACAAACAAACAGGGTAAAATGACTTGCCTAGGGTCACACAACTAGGAAGTGTCTGACGCCAGATTTGAACTCAGGCTCCAGGACCAGCCCTCTATTCACTGGGAGGTGGGTTCAAAGCCAACACTCACTATCTGTGTAACTCTGTGTAAGTCATTTAACTTGTCTGCCTCTATTTCCTCATCTGTAAAATGAAGATGATAGTATCTACCTCCCAGAATTGTGAGAATCAAATTAAATAACATTTGTAAAGTGTTTTGCAAACCTTAAAGCACCTTTTAAATGCTTCTTCTTCTTGTTCATTCTACCCAAAACCTCATTAGTATTTTTGGTTGCTGCATCACATTGATTGAAGTTCACTAAATAATGCAAGAAAGACTAGATGTAAAAAGTCAGTGATTTTCCTCTGACCGTGATATGCAAAGCTCAATATCAATATAATTGATCACTGTTATAGAGTATCATCCATTTAGGACTAGAAGGGACTTTAGAGGTTATCTGATCCTACCCTCCCATTTTACAGAGGAAAAAACTGAGGTCCATAGGAGTTAAGTGACTTGATCAAGGTCACATGGGAAGTGAGCAGCAGAGTCTGGTCTCCTCTCCAGAGTTCTGGTCCTAGCAAGACCTGACTTGACCGCCTCCTCACTACTGAACCTGCCAGAAGGTCTTAGGGAAAAAGGCACTGGGGCAATCAGCCAGCATCCCCCATGGCTCTTTATAATTTGTTGATACATTACCCACTGGGCAGGAGAGTTAGGCATTTTGCCTTTACATTCAGGGCCAGCAGGAGTCTGTAGCACATAATAAGATGAGGAAAATGTACACCCAGGCCCCTGGGGAATGACATATAGATTTTTCCAAAGATGCCTCCAGAAACACCAGCTGAATTTTGATGTCCCCCAGGATTTCAGGAACCACCCTGAATCCAAAAGATAGTAAAATTGGAAAGAGCATGGTATAGTAGATAGAGAGCTGGTCTAGGAACCAGAATACCCTGGGTTCAGGCCCTGTCTCTGATACATACATATTGTGTGACCCTGGACAAATCACTGTCTCACTGCTCACAGGTAACTCTCTAGGCTTGTTCATTACAGGGGAGGTACTAATATGCATTGGTAGAAGGAGTTTCCTAACCAGGGAGTTCCCTAGAGTAATATCACAATTTGAGTCTCTTTCCCCTGAAGCCTAAAAGGAAGAGCCTCCAGCTGCTGAAAGAGACCCATGACCAAAGAGGAAAGTAGAAGTAGTGATGAATGCAGAGCTGGCAGACTCTGCCCTTAATTCCCTGTGCAGTCTTTAGCAAGTCAGGATCCACTGATCTAAACTTTAGCTCCCTGCTCTGTATGATGGGGAGGTAGATGGGGGATCAGTGTGAAAGAGTGCAAAGAATGTTGGAACTAGGGTCAAGGGATTTAGGTTCAGATTCTGCCTCTGTCATTTACCACTTATGTGACGTTGGTGAAATTCACCTCATTTCCATAAGCCTTGGTTTCCTTCTCTGTCCAACAAGGAACAAGGAGAGGGTTGGGAGTCCAGCTGGACAATAAGAATGGTCCAGCTTTAGAGTGGAGGAATCTGCTTTGGAAGAGTTCAAAACCCTCCTTTGCTCTTCCCTTTCTGTGTGACGTGAGTTAGGTCTCCTTCCATCTCTGGTTGTCTGCTTCCTCATTTGAAAATGATATTAGACTAGAAAGTCCAGAAGATACCTCCTGGCTCTAAAAGTCTCTGCTTTCAGGTGATTCCAAGGCTCTGGCTCTTTTCTTAGGCAAGCAGTGATGGAGAGAAGTCTAGTCTTGGAACCAGAGAACATGAGCCCCTGCTCTGACATTCACCAAAGCTCTGACCATTTGTAACTGAGTTCAGCAGACATCTGTTAAGAGACTACTGTGGGGCAGCAGACGGACATGAAATTTTGCCTCTTCCCAAGGATCTGACATCCTGCTGCAGTCTTTCTATCTTTCGGGGCCTCAATTTCCTCATGAAAACAGTAAAGGAGCTGAATTAAATGGTCTCTAGCTCTAAGTTTGTGCTCCTGTCCCACTGGGTACTATGGGAAAACACTTTCTAAACTTTAATGCTGCTTCAAAGATCTTTGATTTTGTCAGAGTGTGTGTGTGTGTGTGTGTGTGTGTGTGTGTGTGTAGTCATAGTATTGTGGAAAGGACACTAGATTAGGAATGAAAGGATGTGAAATTCCAGTACTGCCTCTGACATTTACCAGCTTTGTGACGTTGGGCAAAGAAGTTAACTTCCCTGGGCATCAGTTTGCCCCTCTATAAAATGGAGAGGTTGAACTAAATGACCTCTGAAGTCTCTTTTATTATTAATCAATAAGTCACTCAATAACCATTTATTAAGTGCCTACTAGTTAAGTGCTGTTATAAAATGTCATGTGAAGGGGAACGCAGTACTTAGGCAGGCAATTTATGATCATGATTGTTCATGTCAGTGATGAGGAAGATAATTATTTATTAGGTACACGTTTTCTGTCTATGCCCTCTCTGGGCCTTAGCATCCTCATGTGATAGAGGTTGGAACATTCATTTTCACAAATAAGTCCTATGCCAATGAGCTTCGGGAAAGGGTTACATATAAGATGGCAGGGTTGAATTAGATGGCTTCTGAGATCCTAAAGTGCTTTGCCTACATCAGGGGGTGGGGAACCTGTGACCTCAAGGCCACATTTGGCCCTCTAAGTCCTTGAGTGTGACCCAATTCACTCAAAGGGCCACACTTGGGGACCTAGAAGGCCACATGTGGCCTAGAGGCAGTAGGTTTCTCACCCCTGGTCTACATTATCTGAACTTCATGACAACCCTACAAGGCAGATACTATTATTTTGATTATATACATTTTACAGATAAGGAAACTGAAGCTGAAAGAAGTTAAGTGATTTATATGTAGGTTCACACTAGAGCTAGACAGTGTCAGAGGCTGGTCTCATTCCCAAGTCTTCTTGTCTTCTGGAACTACATGACCCTGGTCTTTGACAGATGACTTGGTCAAACATTTCACCCCCTTGCTTCTGACCTGGTGACAAGCTTCTTCCAAACTTAGTCAGGCAGGGCCTCAGATGACAAAATAGTGCTACTTTATCAGAGTGTGGAGGCCAGCCTGGGCTCTAAAAATGAAGCTTGTGCCAGGTGGCCTAAGCTCAGTCAAGTCTTTCTCCTCTGGAAAAGCTCTGAGTACAGACCTGGGCCTATGCCTTCAAGCACCGCACAAATGTGAATCATTAATATTATTGACTATCTGTCCAAGCGTAGAGGTCACCTCTTTGTATATGTTTCCATTTGTTGGCACTACCCCAATTTCCATCTTTCTTGATTCCCTAACCCCCTTAGAACCATTCCCTTTTTGATCAGACTAAAAGGCAGCGGGAGTGTTTGAGCAAGGAAGGAATCATCCGCCTCCCAGATTTACAAGTGGTTCATGGAGAAGGGGAGAGAGCGGAGCTGTAGGCTGCAGAAGGAATGAACAATCAGATTAAGGAAAGGATCTGATAACCTCACCAGAAGAGTGGTGTTCCTAAAAGAGCTAGTCTTATAGATAACCACAAAACTGAAATTCATTTAAGTCACAGCCACACACAGGCTCCCAAACACATGACATGCAGCCATCAGGAATTAGAAGGTGGGATCCCTGCTGTCACCTGCCCTAAGATATCCTGCCTGGGTTGTTATGTTCAGGTAGGACATTTTAGGAAGGACATAGAAAGGATGGATAATGGCCAGAGGAAGGCTCCCAGACCTTGAGCCTATACCCTATGAAGGAAGCCAAGTAATCAATAAATATTTATTATGTTTCTCCTATGTATCAGACACTGCACTAAGCACTAGGGATACAAAATGAGGCAAAAAACAATGTCTGCCCTCACTGGGGCTTACAATCTAGTAGGGAAGATGATAGGTAAACAAATATTATACAAAGCAAACTCTATCTGAGATAAATTCACAGAGGGAAGGCAGTGGGATTACGAGGGATTGGGAAAGGCTTCCGATAAAAGATGGCATGTCAAGGAAGCCCAAGAGGTCAGTAGGCAGAGTGGAGAAGGGAGATCATTCTAGGCATAGGGTCAGTCAGTGGAAATGTCTGGAGCTGAGAGATGGAAGATCTTCTTCACAGAACAGCCAGGAGACTGGTGTCACTAGATCTAAGAGCATGTGTCATCAGGAAAGTGGGAATGTTTTGCCTGATACTCTGGGCTGGTATGACACACAGAAAGAGATAGAGCACATCTGGATTATTATGTCCAGATCTAGGTACCATCTTTTAGGAAGCACATGGATAAGAAGGCAAGTGTCCAAAGGAGGATCATCAGATAGGAAAGGACCTTTGAGTCCATGTCACATAAAGATGAACTCAGGGCAGGCATGACAGAAAGTTCTGGAACTTGAGAGTATATGAAATAGTGAGTTTCCAGGAGGCAGAAGAAGGAGCCACAACACTAATATCTATCTCTAAGTGGAATGGGTCAGGAGGTAATGAGCTCCCCATCACTGGAGGGTATCAAGCAGTGACTGGACCACCACTTATTGGGAATGCTGTACAGGGGAATCTTGTTCAGATATGGAATGGACTAGAAACCTTGGAGATCCTGTCCAGGTATGAGATTCTGTTGATAGTTGACATCAAATGTTTTAAAAAGTTGTCGTGTCATTAGGATAAGATAAGATTTGTTTCCAGAGGAGCTATGAACAGGTCAAAATGGCAGAGACAGGTTTAGGCCTGATTCAAGTGAAAATTTCCTAACATCAGTTGTTAGCTGCTGGGTAGCTTGGTGGATATAACACTGGACCTGGCATCCAGAGGACTTAAGTTTGAATCCTCCCTCAGGCACTTGCTAGTTGTGTGACCCTAGGTACATCACTTACACTCTGCCTGCCTCAGTTGACTCACCTATAAAGTGGGGATTACAATATCTAGCTATTAATGTTATTATTAATAAATGCTAGCTATTATTAACACTTAGCACTGTCCCAAAGTGGAATGGCAGCCTTGATTGGTAATGGGTCCCCTTTCCTTGGAGATCTGCAAGCAAAGACTGAATGGCCAAGGGTCAATCTGTTACAGAAAATGGCTACTTTTCAGGCACTGATTGGAGCTGTAAGGTTCTGCGGTCTCTCCCTGCTCTGAATTTCTGTGAGTATATGGGAATGTGAGAAGTGGACACCATAAATAACCACATAGAGAAGAGGCAGGAGAGCCCTGGGTTGACTTTCATGACTTACCAAGTCTCTTCCAGCCCTGAGATTTTCAGAAATGCCAAAAATATAGAATCTGTGGGAAAATGTACTTGTTGAAAATAGTTCAGCAGTGGAAGAAGCCACGAATGCTGTTCAGCTCACTCTGGCCCATTATCCTCCCCCTCTGTGGTCAACGCAACACTTGTCGATACTGATGATTACATGTTACAAGAACCAAAAAACTACAGCTTGGACACAAGTTACTGCCATTTTCGGGTTTTACTGGTGGTATATTAAAAAAGATATGCTTGGAAGCTCAGTGTGGAGCATTGATTCTGACAGCCTGGAATAATTGAGGCTTTGAGGTGGATGGAAAAAACAGACCTGGAAGGGAAAAGCCCTGGGTCTGGTTCCTGCTCTGTGAGCTTAGCCAAAGGATTCAAAATCTTTGACTTTCTGCTTCCTGCTCTATAAAAGGAGGAGAGTTGAAAGAAGTCTCCTCTAGACATTTCCAGCTCTGACATTTCCTGTTTAAGGCCCCTCCCAGCCCTGACATTCCCTGTTCAAAGTCCCTTCCTAGCTCTGACAGGGAGCAAGATCACCCCACTTCTGCATTTCCAGCACTTCTCTCCTCCATCTTCCTTCCTATAGCATCTCTCTCCAACTGACAAGAGCATGTAAAATGTTTTCCCTTTTTCTTAGGGGAAGTATCTTGCATCCCAAAGCATTGACCACAGCTTTGTCTTCTGTAACTAAGGTTATTGACCGAGTCATTTGAGACTTTGTTAATGGAGTATTGCTCTGTGTGAATGTGGCTGGTTATCTCAGCAGGTTGGTGCATGATATTAATAAGGCTCAGGTCGCTAGTTCAGTCCTCGGGGTGCTAATTAACCTGGTTGCTGAGATCTGATTTCTCATTCCAGCAAGCACACTAACATGACATGGAAGAGCCAATACAGTTAGAGGGACTACGAGCGTGTGAATGACTCAGGAAATCCACCCCCCTCTTCTGGTGGAGAGGACAGGAAGACCTCCTGGTGATGACTAATTATTTTAGTATCAGAAAATCACAGATTATAGAAGAGAACTTACATGGCATATCCATGCTCAAAGGGCAGTCGAACATAAAATATATAAAAGGATCATAGTTTTATATATAAAAAAGAACCTTAGATGTTACCTAGTCCAAACCCATGATTTTATGAAGATGAAATTGAGCACAAAAAAAGTTAAGTGACTTGTCCAAGGTCACATGGTAAGCAGAAAAGTCATTATTTGACTTAAGGTCCCCTGACTCCCAATTCAGTCCTCTTTCCAACAAGAAGAATTCTCAAGACACAGAACACTAAATGGCAGTTAGAATCCTAGAATATGGAAATTCAGGGATGGGGGAGCCTTAGAACACACAATGGGAGAACCAAGAGGGACCTTAGGACAGACAATGTCAGAGCTGGCAGGGATGTGAAGATATAAAACACAGAACAGCAATACTGGAAGGGCCCTTGGCTGTCATCCCCCTGAAATACAACTATCTCCTATAGCAGCTTAGGAAACTGAGTCCCAAAAGGAGGCAGAAAATTGTTCATTTGCCCGGTGAATGAGTGACAGCCAAAAGTAGGATGTACAAAGGAGAGTCAGTCAGCGTACCTTGGCAAGATCTATTTTATGAATAGATTATTTGTAACAATGAACAAATTGCATTCTATAACTGAGTAGATTATTCGAACATTTCATTTCTATATGTTTCCTTACCCTTTGAGAACACCCATATCTGTCATCCGGCCCCAATGAGCTTATACCAGCCTGCCAATTTACTGCTTTCCAAAGATGTTTTTACTTCATCAATAGAAAGCTATCAGAAAGCCAATAGAGGTCACCATGGAAAGAAACACACTGACGAGACTCATTACTATCTCAGTGTAAATGATGCCTTCCTCCAGAGTAGAGGCCAAGGTACACCCTGGACTAAGTGTTCCTTAAAGTACCTTCCAAATTGAAATCTATAATCCTACAAAGTCATTTTTCCTCTCTAGGTCTCAGTTTCCCTCTATAAAAAGAGACAACCTTTAAAGTCTATTCTGTGAAAGATACAACCTCAAAAATGAGCCTCTGAATATATTTTTTGATTCACTGATTGACTACTTAATAAGCCCCCTTCTGTAGAGAAATGGATCCAATTTCCCTGGCACACAACCATCAAGTCTTCAGAGCCCCTACTGTGGGAGCTCCTAATAAGATTCTTCCTTCCCTTCCTTCAGGCTCTGGACCCCCCTTGGATGGGGCCCAGGCTGTGGGGAATAACCTTCTGTGATGAATCGTCTTCCAGTATATCATTTCAAAACCAATTCATCTCCTTCCCTCATTGATCTCCCATTGTCGTGGCATCATAACTCTGTAGTGGAGTTTTTCCATCCCCTCCCCTCTTTGTCAAGCAGTAAATGATTTGTAAACTAATGTTTAAATGGACTCGGGGGAGTAGACACCACTTCTATTGGTGTTGGGAATATCTTGGTCATCCCCTCTGATTCATAATAGTAGCAGCTGGCATTCAGAGAAGCCATTAAGGTTTATAAAGCACCTAGTGCTTTATTTTCTTCAAAGGTACACAACAGCCCCTTAATTTAGAGTCAACAGGTATTGTGATCCCCATTTTACAGATGATGAAATTGAAGCAAAGTGGGTTTATGAATGGCTTGCAATGTATTTTAATACATGGTTATAAATAGCATCCCATCCATTATCTCATTTGGTCCCATTAGGCAGGTTCGACCCTGTTTGGGCAATGCAATTATTGTCCAAATTCAGTAGACAGGAACACTGAGGTTCACAGAAGGAAATGACTTTGTCAAGTTACCAAGTTAGCAAGTAGCAGGGCTAGCTTCCTACCCATGCCTCCTGATTCTAGAACCAACATATTCCTCCCTGAATCACTCCACATCTCTAATACCAAAAGCAGCTGTGTATTCATTTGAAATTATGTGAAATTAACAAACCAAGTGACTTTTGGATCAGTCCACCAATAGCCAGGCCAGAAACAGGGCTGAGAGACCTAGAGCTTAGGGAACATTCCGACACATAGAAGGCAGTCAGCATGCCTTGAGCTTAGCTTGGGAATTCAGAGCTCACTCTATCTGACCTGACATCTCTGCACTTAATGAGAATATTCTCAATATCTAAATTAATTAACATAAAAAGCCCTGGTTATTAAGCACTGAGGGATCAACGGTGAGGTTCTCATCATCTAAAAAGATGTCTTATGACAAGAGAAGCAAATTAACACAGCCAGCCTGCATTCCCTAGAAAAGCCCCTCCTAATAGTGGCTCTCATTGTCAAATCATTGTAGGGAGAAAGAAGTCTTAGGCTGGTGATTAGGAGAGATGGGGGAAGGGGCAGGAATTGGACTGTGACAGGGAGAAGCATAAAGGAAGCCCCTTGATATGAATCTTGACCTTGATCTCTACCCCTTTCCCACCCCTGCCCACTCTGTTATTTACAAACTGTGTGACCACAAGCCAAGTTCCTTTCCCTCCCTGGATGTCTGGGTTGACATCCCTTTATGACTTCCAGAGCTGCAATCAGGAATATTTGAGCTCTTGCTTGAGTGAGAATAGGATACTTTAGGAGTGAGATAGCAGAAGCAGAAACCCCAGGATGTCAGTTAGAGATGGATGTTAGGGAGGTCAGCATGTGGGGAGCAGGGTGAGGTAGGGAGAGATCTCAGCCCAGCTTATTCAAGCGTGGTAGTGTCCTTTAAAGCCAGCACCGTGGACAAAGCACTGATTACCCCATCCTAGTTTTGTCTTTGATTACCTCATTCACATATTTGTTGTGAATATCAAATGAGATCATAAACTCATAGATTGAGAGCTGAAAGAGACCTTGATCCAGTCCAACCCCCTTGTTTTCTAAGAGAAGACTCAAGATTCATCTCAGCAGGAAACGGTAGGATCTGATTCAAAATCCAGGACTCTTTCCTGAACACAATGGATGTGGATGAGTTTTAAAATCCATATAGAACTGTGGAAATACACAGAAATAAAGGCGAAAATGGAGAAATGGGAAGAACACTGGGTTTGATGTCTGAATATTTAGCTTCAGGGAAGACTTGCTAATACAAAGTGAGGTGAGCAGAACCAGAACAATGCACATACTAACAGCAACATTGTGTGTTGATCAACTGTAAATGACTTAGCTCCTCTGATCAAGATAACACAAGACAATTCTGAAAGACTCATGGTAAAAAATGCTATCCACATTCAAAGAGAGATCTGGTGAACTCTAAGTACAAAGTGAAAAAGACTTTTTTTCATTTTTTTTTTTTTTTGTTTTTCTTGGGTTCTTTTGGTGTTGGATTGTCAATTGGATGTCAATTGTCTAAAGAGTATTGCTTCCCTACAATGGGATGGTTTGCCATCACTCGAGGCATTCAAGAAAAGGTCTGATGAACATCGGTAGGAAATTGTAAGAAGCACAGATTCCTATACTGAGTGATAAGAGATTAGACTTGATTGTAAGATTTTACAATTCTAAAAGTCTAAAGTCTTAAGACTACAAAACTCAAAGTCTTTGTTTTTAGGATTCTGGGTAGCATTAACAGTTTAGCTCAGTTATCTTGTGAGAGAAACAGAATGCTCTTCCTCTTCTTCCAACCACACACAATTTGGATGATAATATTAATTTGCATCTCTTTCTTGCTTGAAGATTTATAAGGCATTTCCTGCCCCCAACCGTCCACCAAGCCCTGTGATCTAGGTATAGCCTCCCCATTTTACAAAGGAGGAAACTGAGGGTCAGGAATTTACCCATCGCTACAGAGATTTAAAAGTATCAGAACACAGAGAAACAATTCTTAGGATGCTAAAACCCATCAGCCCAGAGACAGGATGCACTAGACTCTGGGATAGCTGCCACCTCCTCAGTAGGAACTGGCTTTCCTCCAGATAATCGATGACGTTTATGAACGCTCTGAGCCCCCAGTCTCTCCAAGTTCTCTCTGCCTGATTGCAAGCAGCAGGACTGCTCACAAACTGTCAGAAGCCATTAGACTCCAAGCCTTGCCTAATTTTGGAGAAGGACCATGGGGGTCTCTTCAAGGGCAAAGAGGAAGCAGGGGATGCTTTTTCTAAAAAAAAAATGTGGAAAGCAGAGATGAGATGCAGTCAAGGAAACAGTATTTTTCCCCCAACTTGGTGAATTCACTGCCTCCCCTACCAGGCTGCAAAAATCATCTCCAAAGCTGATGAAAATTGCCCTCTCAAATGGTTAGTCACCAGTCATAGTGGGAAGTCAGTGTGACTCCTCCTACAAGGCAATCCAACCCAAACCAATTTAATTCACTTCAACTGAGCAAACATGTAGTAAACACCTACTATGTACTGCACCCTGTAGTGATGTATATAGTTGTATATAGAGCATAGTTTGCTAGTCTTATAAGAATGATAAGATCATAGATTTTGAGCTGGAAGGGACTTGGAAGCCAATTAATCAACAAATCTTTATTAAGTACCTGCTACGTTCCAGGCACTGTTTTGAGCATGCAAAGAAAGATAAACATGGAATCCCTGTCCTCAAGGAGCTACCAGTCTAATGGACTAGACAATGTGAAAATAACTTGGTACCCTCAAGATATACCCATCCTTCCACCTGGGCCATTTTGCACAGGAAGAAACCAAGACCTAGAGAAGTTAAATGGTTTTTCCGAGATCACGAAACTAGTAAATGTTTGAAGAAGGATTTGAACCCAGTTCTTAAGGATTCCAAGTCAAACACACTGGTCACTTGCTTATTGAGTTGAATTGAATTTTCTGGGAGATCAAAGATAGTGAGATGCAAAGTGAAAGTCACCCTGGAATTGGAGACCTAGGTTAAATGTCACACAGTTCATCAAATATAGATGAAGCACCCCCTGGCTGTCATAGCACTGTGGTGTAGTGAATAGAGGGTGGACCCAGAATCAGGAAGATCTGGATTCAGTCTTACTTAGGTGGCTCCTAAGTAAGTCATTTGATTTTTCTGAGACTGTTTCCTCATTTGTAAAATGGCAACCTCTGAGGTGCCTTCCAGCTAAGATCCTTTAACTCCATACACAGAATTCTTCTTACTGCATCATGTAGGAGCATATATCCTGATTCAGAAGGGACTTTAGATACAATCTACTCCAACTCTTTTATCTTACACCTGAGGAAACTGAGGCCTAGGGAGACTAAGTCATCACCAGGCATTGATTAAGTACACTTCCTTTGTGTCAGGCACTCTGCTAATGGCTGGGAATGCAAGCTGAAAGGAAAACAAAAAATATAAAACAATCCCTGTCTCAAAGAATGTACATTCTAATGAGGAGAGATAACATTTCCAAGGAAGGTGAGAAGAGGAAGGCCAAGGGTATCCTGCAAGACTCAGTGCACAGCCAACCAGAGCACTTTGCTTAAAATGGAGGCTCTGGGAAGAGCCAATCAGTTAGAGAAAGGGAGCAATGAACATCCAAGGTGAGGAAGCCACAGCGACAGAGATGGAAGGAATTGGTGCAAGGTCACGCAGGCAGCAGGCACGAGAGTTAGGACTCAAACCCAGGTCTTCTGACTGGAGAACCAGGTCCTTTCCACCTCTCGTGCTTCCTCTCTGGTCTTATATATGTTACACAACAAAGACATAACTAGCAAGGACCAAATGGAGCTTTGTACCATAGCACTTACTCCAGGCAGATCATGTTTCTTCCCCAGGGGCTTTCTTATGGTGACAGATCTCTGGGGGATGGGGGTGGGGGTATTACAATGATAACAGCACCTCTCCCCCAGGGCTGTTGTGAGAATTAACATGGATAATAAGTACGAAGTTCTTAATGCAGAGCCTAGGACAGAGTGGTATTATTCGATCCCCAGCATCAAACAAGGACTTTGTTCCTCCAGCCACTGTGGGGTGTGACAGACACCCCTTTCTTAGAATGACTGTACCCCATTTGGACTGTCCTTTGTACCACTATGCTCCACCTCTTTCTGTCTCTGTCTCATTGCCACCTCTCCATCTCTCTCTCTTTTTCTCTGTCTCTCTCTGTCTCATTCTCATCTCTCTATCTCTTTTTCTCTCGCTGTCTGTTTCACTCTCCTTCTGTGTCTACCTCTCTGTCTCATCTCTCTGTCTCTTTCTGTGTCTCTGTCTCTCTGAGTCTGTATTTTTCTGTGTCTCTGTGTCTCTTCCTCCTGTCTCTATCTCTCTGTCTTTCTTTCTCTCTCTCTCTCTTTCCCTCTCCCTCTGTCTCTATCTCACTCACTCATCTCTCCATTTCTCTTTGTGTCTCTGTCTCTCTCTGTGTCTCTGTCTCTGTCTCCCCACCCATCCAAACCCATCATATTACCCTTTGTATTGTAAAGCACTCAGCACAGTGCCTGACACATAGTAGCACTTAATAAATGCTTTTTCCTTTCCTCCGCCTCAACCCTTCTCCTTCCCTCCTGCACATCGCTCCCCCACCCCATAACCTTGGAGGCAGGTACAGCTGCCTGCCTTGGCGTTCCAATGCTGAAGGGGGCTCGCCAGGACCCCTGCCTCTTCTCTTGCCAGGCCACGGTCCCTGGACCAAATGTCCCCCTGGTCTCTCCGGCCCTGAGGCCTTGGTGCTGCGGTGACTGGAGCCTGTTCTGACCACCTGGTACAGGAGATAAAGCTGATGCTTTCTGAATCAGCATTTGCAGATGTCTTGGGGAAGAGTTAAGCCTGCATTCTCTTGCTAAATTAAACCCTCCGCCGGCCTCTGCCTGGCTTTTAATACATCAGACACTGTGAGTCTGTAATATTTCTCCTGAACTCAGCTGCCAATTAATGGCCAGGGTGCAAAGTCCTCCAAAGCCAAGAGGACACTCAGTCCCCCTCCCAACATTTTCTCCCCTTCCCCAAAAGCCCAATTTGATTCGCTTGTCTTTTCATCAGACTCCCTAGAAATGGGTGAATTTTCTATCCAACTCAGAAAGCAGTCACTCCTGAAAGGGGAGAAGAGATGGGCAAAGAGATGGGATTCTTGTTTATGCAGGGCCAAAGATGGAGGAGGGAGAAAAGTCTTCCTGGGAAGGAAGGATTTGAGAAGAGGCCCAGTTCAATATAAATTCATTGTTCAGTTGTGTCCAACTCTCCATGACTCCATTTGGGGTTTTCTTGGCAAAGATACTGGAGTAGTTCACCATTTCCTCTTCAGCTCATTTTGCAGATGAGGAAACTGAGGCAAATAGAGTGAAGTGACTTGCTCAGGGTCACACAGCTAGTAGGTGTCCGAAGTCAGATTTGAACTCAGGTCCTCCTGACTCTAGGTCCAGTGCTCTAACTACTACCCTTTAGGCTTTACTCCTTTTCAACCTTTAGCAGCAGCTCTAGTTCAAGAGGTTTCACCTCTCTGGGCCTCAGTTTCCTCACCTGTACAATGAAAGGTTAGGACCAGATAGGCTCTGAGGTTCCATCCTTCTTGAGTTTTATGAGCCTATTTGGGAAAGAGAAAGGGCAAATGTCACTATTCCTTTTTCCTAGGAGAGAAAGTGATTTGCCCAGTCACGTGAACAAGACTAATTTTGCAAATTTCCTGACTTGACATCATCCCACCGCCATTTAAAGTCAATTTCACAAGATGTCATCTGTTTCTGTAGGAAAAGAGGACATATGACATGTCATGGGTTTGTCTTCTGCCAAAAGTTTCAAGTGACCTGAAGTGCTTCCCCTTGCCAGCTGCTTGCCCATTGGATGAGATGATCCTTGAGTTCTCCATCAGCTTTGAGATTCTAGGAGCGCAGGATGCCACTGAGTTGAAAGCAGGAAGCTTGATCACTGTCACCAAGGAGGTGATGTTAGGGAAATACTTAGGAATTCATTGGTATGGAGAACTCTCATTTGAAGAAATTCCCTTCACTAACCCCAGTTGGCCCCTTCACTACCCATCTCAGAGAGTTGCCCAGAGCACTGGGATGTTCTATGATTTGCCAGTCTCACAATCAGAATGGGTAACAACTTAGACTTCCATCAGGGTCTTCCCAGATCCCAGGGGGGATTCACGGCCCAGAAAGTCTCCTGGCCAAAATCTGGCAGAAGATCTCCAAGTTGTCCCTTATATTTGTAAATACCTCACAACAACCCTACAGAAAGAAGCAGGAGAGTGATTGCATGGATAGGAAGAGAGGTGACCAACCCACGGCCAGGCAGGGAGTCAAGGACAGAGAAAAGTCCTCAGTCTGAGGGGCAGTGTTCTCTCCACACCTGATGATGGGGAGCTCAGAACTCTCGGTTCTTCTTGATTTTCTCATAAGACCAGAACTTTATTGATTAGGGTTCTCAGGAAGCTTGAAAATTAATTTCCATAGAGATTATTGATGAAGGGCCCTTAGAACAGGGGATGTCAGATCTGGGAGGGCCTGAGAACAGGGGATGTCAGGGCTGGGAGGAACCTGACAACCGGGGATGTCAGCGCTGAGAGGGGCCAAGAAGTTCAAAGCCTGGAGCTATTAATCAAAATATTAGCCCTGGAAGAAGTCTAAGAGATCATCCAGTCCAGTGTCTACACTAGCTTCCCCTCAAATGCCTATTCTGTGCCCAGCTGTGTGCTAGGTTCCAAGGGTAAATACAGAGACAGCTGTTGCCCTCAGGCAGCTTAAAATTCAGCTGGGGAGACAAGATGCTCATGCAAAAAATAAAAATGCTACCTTTATAAAACATAAATTAAAAAATGTAAAAAATGCTAACATCTGAAGACAAAGTATAATTTAAAGAGTCCAGCATTTGCAGTCCAAAGACCTGGGTTCAAATCCTACCTGTGACACTGCAACCAGTGTGACCTTAGACAAGTCCCTTGCTCCTCTCCCCTGGATTTCAGGCTCCTTCTCTGTTAGGAGGCGGCTGCCCTGAATGGTGTCTAAGGTCTTTTTTGGCTCTGAGTGTATGAGCAGGGCAGGCTTCCCAGAGGACGTGGGGCTTGTGCTCGACCCTGAAGGAAGGGGAGGCTGCAGATTGACAGTAGGGAGCTGAGCCAAAAGACTGTTCCTTCGTCTGGAGCTGAATCACAGCATGTTCTCTCCCTGGCAGCTTCCTGGAGAAGATCGAGTGGCTCATAATTAATGTTCCCCCACCCCACCCCAATCTGGGATTGCAGCTGAGTTGAATCACTAATTTGAAAAACACTGTGCACTCTGGCCTCTCTGAAATATGTTTGGCAAGCAGTTGACAGCCTAGAGCATGGGTATCCTCTGTTACCATGGCACAGTGCCTGGCACATAGTAAGGGTTTAATATGTGCTTGTTGAGTGGGTGCAGAAAGAATGACAAGTTACCCACAGAACCCCAGAATCAGGAGAAGCCTCCAAGGCCCTTTAGACTATGATACTGAAGAGCATTGTCCTAATGCCAGGAGGGACCTTAGAGGTCTAACTTTCCATTTTGCAGAAGAAGCTGAATCCCAGAGAAGGGCTGTGACTTGCCCAGGGTCACATGGCTAGTAAGTGTCTGAGGCAAGATTCGAACAGGTCTTTCTGACCCCAAGTCTGGTGTTCCGTCAATTACCTTTTGAGAAAGAATCTCTTTTAGAAAGTGGTCATCTAGACTTGAAGACTTCCAGTGATGTGGAGACCACTAGGCTTCAAGGCTTCTCATTCTACTTAGAGCTAATTTTCATTGTTGTATTGCAGTCATGTCCAACCCTTCATGACCCCTTTTGGGGTTTTCTTGGCAAAGACACTGGAGTGGTTTGCCATTTCCTTCATCAGCTCTTTATTTCTTGAGCTTTTATCGATGAAGAAACGAAGGCAAACAAGGTTAACTGACTTGCCCAGGGTCATATAGCTAGTAAGTGTCTGAGGCTGGATTTGAACTTGGGAAGATGAGTCTTTCTGACTCCAGGACCTATGATGCCACCTAGTGATCATATTAGATATCTCTAATTAGAAGAGATATTGGAGGTCCTTAAGTACAAGCCCATCGTTTGAGAGATGACTAAATTGAGGTCGAGAGGTCAATTCACTTACCCAAGGTCATACAGAGAACAGCTGGGTTAAAAATAATGTCCTCCAAGGGCTGTGCTCCTGACTCTGGACTTCACCAGCTTCCTTCTCATCCTGGGACATCTCTCAGTGCCTGGAATCTTCTCACCCTGGAGCATCCTTCTACCATCCTGACCCCCTTCTGCCATTGGTGAGTTCCATTTTGCAAACTGATTCAGACTGTCCTTCCTTCATTCTCCCTTGAGCTGTGCTTCTGACCACCCAGACTTAGCCTCCTATGTACCTTCTCCCCAGCCCCTCAAGGGCAGGGACTATGGGATTTTTTTTAACTTTTACTGGTATCCCTATCACTTAGCATGGTGCCTCGTATACAGTAAGTGCTTAATAAAAGCTTGTTGCCTGACTGCCTCTAAATCTAAGATCCTATGATTTCATCAGGCAAGTGTCCCATTTCAAAGTATACTATTGTATCACACACCTGCACCACTCATAACTGCTGATGGATTTAGAGCTGAAAGTGACCTCAGAAATCATTGGGTCCAATATTCCTCATGTTATGTTTTGAGGAAACTGAGTCTCATGAAAGTTAAGACTTCTCTAAGATTCAACATAGTCTCCTCCTCTCTACCATATTCTTGAGTCAGTCCATCCTACCCAAGGACCAGTCCTTTGTATCTGTGCACCATTCCACCTATTCAGTCCCTAGTCCATCTAGAACTAGAGTGTAAATAGACATGCACACACACACACACACACACACACACACACACACACACACACACACACCATTATCTTCTGTGGGTTTGACAACTGAGCCAGTCTTAGTGACTTGACTCTAGCCTTCCATGGCCAAGCTTTTTCTTATTCTCAGTATTGATGATCATTCCTTCTTCACATGGAGTTCTCTGAGTGTCCTCTGCCCATCACATTAAACACCTTAGGGAGCTTCTGATTACATTAAGGACAGATCCTTGTCCATGTCACCCAAAAGCCCTGCCACCCTTCTCAGATTACACTCTGAAGGAAGTGAATTTCTAGCGGAGGGAACTCCAATCACATATCGAATTTGGCTGTTGCTGAACCTTCCTCTGATCTGACGAGAGTGTAACTATCCCATCTCACTCATTTCAGACCTTTTAGAAATGGAAGCAATGGTTTGTTTTGGTTTCACCCTTTGACTTAGCTGCGTGAGGGAGCTTATTCAATACTGGAGATGGGAGTCAAGGCCAAGCCTTGGGGCACTAGACAGCAGGGAATTGATTTATTCTAGATCAGACATCAATTTTGGAAGGATCCAGTCTTGCTTAGAAAACAAGGGTAAGACAGTCCATCTTCATAGATTTGTGACAATACTTTAAAAACAACCACCAAAAAAAAGCAATGGGTGGATAATTATCTTGTCTGGATTTTTTAAAAATATAAATACTGTAAATGTGTTATTTCTTGCTCAAACCATTGAAATTTATACCTATCTAGGCATGGTGGTGCATGCCTGTAATCCCTACTATGGGGGATGCAGAGGCTGGAGGATCCTTTGAGCTCAGGAGTTCTGAGCTAGAGTAGGGCTAAAGCCAAGGGCATGGTGTGTCCAGAATAACTGTCATCAGTATAGTAAGTCCTCTGGAGTGGGGAACTATCAAGCTTCCTGAATGAGTGGGGGGAGTAAGAAATGTAAGAAATGGAGCAGGTCAAAACTTCTGTGCTGATCAGTGGTAGGAATGGGGCCATGAATGGCTGCTACTATTCCAGTCTGGGTGATGTGAGGGGACTCAGTCTCATCATCATCATCATCCCTAGAGTTTTATCTAAAGTCTTAAGAGTTGCTCAGAACTTTACATATATCAACTCATGTGATCTGCACAATAACCCTGTGAGGTAGGCACTCCTATTATCTTATTTTACAGATGGAGAAACTGAGGCACAGAGCATTTAAGTGACTTGCCCAAGGTCACATGGCTAATAAGATCAGAGACAGAATCTGATCTTCCTGAATCTGAGTGCAATATTCTATCTACTATACAATTCACTCTCCCAGCAGATCTGATGGTAACAATAGCTAATCAACAGGGCTGACATTACATAGAACTTTAAGGTGTGCAAAGTGTTTTACAAACATAATCTCATTGGATCCTCACAACAACCCTATTATGCCCATTTTTCAGATGAGGAAATTGAGGCAGACAAAGTTAAAAGGTACCCAGGTCACATGGCCAGTAAGTATTCTAGACTGGATTTGAATTTGGGTCTTCCTGACTCTAAGCCCAGTGGTCTAAGCATAAAACCACATTGTTTTAGCATAACCTTCACCAGCCTTACGTAACCAAGGGACCTTTGAGATAGACTATTCTGGGAACCAAAACCCAGAGCATGGGGAATAACTTAGCCTTAGTCTTAACCATAGAACTAAGACTTGACCTCAGCCTCTTACGTTACGAAGCCAATTTGCCTTCCATTTCCTGGGGCTGCCTGCTGTCTTCTACGTCACCACCATCTATTTCTCTCTATCTCTAAAGGGCCACACTTGGTGCTTTGCACATAGTAGGTGCTCTATTATGGCAATCCCCAGCTGGTTGCTTTTTGTAGAGGTTTTCCTGTGCACATAGCAGGTGCGATTCCCAGCTGTTTGCTTTTTGCACGGGTTGTCCTTCATACTTCAAACATACTGCACTTTCATCTCTTAAAATCCTTAGCCTCCTTCAAGAATGATAAAAGCTGGTCACATAAAGGAGCTGCCATTAATACTTTTGACACTTGCAATGATCCCATAAAGTAAGTGGCATTGTCATCTCCATTTTAAAGATGGGGCTTTCCCCTGGGGTTCCATAGCTAGAGAGGATCTGAAGCAGGACTCTAACCCAGGTCTCCCCAGCTCCAAGCCCATCACTTCTCCCCCTCTGGCACACCACCTATAGGCTCAGGTGCTCTCTCATCCAGGGAGTCTTTCCTCATTCATCCTGGGTGTTTGCATTCTCACCAGGATCAAATGACCACCTCTTTAAATGTACTCATCTGTTTCTGTGTTGTATCCCTCCCATTGGAATGTAGAGGGCAGGGACAAAGCATGTCTTTTGTTTAGCATCCATTATACTTCTAGCACATAGTAGGTACTTCAAAAATATTTCTTGACTGATTGAGATGTACCTGTGTGGCTTTGGGAAAGTCACTTAAACTTTCTGCGTCTCAGTTTACCCCTCTGTTAAATGAAGGTGTTGGACTAGATGTTCCCTGAGCATGCTTCCAGACCTAGGTCTAACTGCCTTGGGTCCCTCAATCCGGCTTACATGGTGGACACTGAAAATGCCTATTAAATGCATGAATGGTGAATAAATAATCATCCATTCACTGACTGGGGGAAGGCAGTATGGTACAATGGAAAGAATACCATCTGTGAAGTGAAAGGATGACCTGGGTTCCAATCTCACCTCTGATGCTTACCCCTTGTGTGACCATGGCCAAGTTCCTTCTCTTCTCCACGCCTCAGTTTCCCCAACTTCAGGATGAAGGGGTCCAACCAAATCAATGAACTGATGAAAGTGGTCCCAAACTAGCCTCCAGAGGCTAGAGCTTCTACATTCTTTCATTCCTTGGTTCTAATCATGTTCTATAGGGAGTCCCCTCAACTGCTCCCCACAATTCCTCTAAACATCCCCTGGATAATTTCTCTCTAGCTGAGACTGTGGGGGTTTCTCGTGGTTCTGTCTTCCCAACTCTCATAGCTTTGGGGACTGTAAAGTCCATTTGCATTCTACCTCCCTCTTTAGACAATTGTCTGTGACTTTGGGAGATGCCCTTGGCCTGCTCAGCACACATGGAAGCCAAGTAGCCATTTATCTCTCGTGGCACATCCCCTCCTGTCTGCTCACTCTGTCTGACACTGCTGGCTCCTCCCCAACTTTAATTTGGCCTCAGGAAGTTATTCTAGGCAGTCAGGGCTTAGGCTAGTTTGTTTCTAGAACCTTTGAACATTTATTAACTTAACAGCTTTCTATCAATCAATCAATGATCAAACATTTTTCAACTCAACTGTGTGCCAGCTGCCAGGCATATTAAGACAATAAATGAAAGAGTCTCTGTCCTTAAGGATAGTAGAGGCATATGCAGATATATGATTCCTGTATGCTAGAGGTGGCATATACATAAACAAAAAAGATATAAGATGGTTTGGAGGGAAGGCACCTCCACCTGGGAGGTTATAAAATATTTCTTAATTGAATTGAGTTGAATTCAATTGAATTGAATTGCTTCCTGGTGAGTATAGCTGCTGAGTGACCTAGTACATAGGGTATCAGACTTGGATTCAGAAATGATGAAAATAATTCAGAATCAGGGGTCAAGGGATTTTGGTTCAAAGTCTGGCTCCACAATTTACTTCTTATGTGTGACTTCAGTTAACTTATTTTGCTCTGGGTAAAGTGAGTATGAGTAAATAAAAGTAAATTAGTAAACGATAGTAAATATCGCCAGTAAATATGAGAATACTGGAACATATGAGCTCTAAGGTCCTTTTGGCTCTAAATCTATGATCCCATGAACCCTTCAGCATTCCAGGCTCCCCTCTCTAGATGCTCTCCAGCTTATTAATATTATCCCCAATATAGGAGGTCAAAAAATAAATACAGTACTGTAGACATGGTTTGACCAGAATGAATCACAAAGGATGATCACCAGCGTAATTCTGGACACCATCTACCTCTCTTAATGCTCAGTTGTTGGTTACATAAACCTTGCTAGTTTCTATTGAGTTTGGAATCCAGTGGTGAAATCTCCAGATCTTCCTTAGAAAAACTAACATAGAACTCTGCCCTGCCCCACTCTTGTACCTATGAAAGTGATTTCTTGGACCTCACTGTATGACTTTACATTTATTCCTACTTCATCTTATTTGTTTGGACCCATTATTCTAATCCTGAGAAGATAAATTTTGGATCCAGACTCTGTCATTGACTTAGCTAGCCCTCCTAGATCTTTGTCAGATGCAAATTTGATAAATGTATCTATCATCTATCACCATTGCCAAACCATTTATAAAAACGTTAAACAGGACAGAGCCAAGCATGAAGCTTTATGTAAGCTACTCAAAATGGCAAATTGTCTTTACTATATTTTAAAATTTCCAGGAATTCTGTTATTTTTTCCCACCTCTGCCATTTACATACAAAAAAACTCTCATTACACACACACACACACACACACACACACACATTGCATATGTAGTTATGTAGGTGTGCATATATCAAACAGTAACAGATTGCTTCTGGCACCTGAGTTCCTCCACTGACAGTCTAGATAATTTTAATATCAGAGTAAAAGAGATAATGAGATGCAGTAGAAAGAAACCTGGCCTAAGAATAAAGAGACCTGGGTTCTGTTCCCAGCTGTACCAATTACCAGCTGTGTGATCTTACTTAAGTCATTGGGTTTCAGTTTTTTCATCTGTAAAATGGGCATAACTCTTGCCCTGACTATGATATCACAGATGTGAAAAATACTTTTTAATTTCTAAAATACTAGATTTGTGTGAGGTATGACTTTTATTTGGGGGCTTATTTCTCAGGCAGTCAGTAAAGAAAGGAATTTGTCAGATATATCTTCTTATATCTGTTTTTATCTGAGCTAGCAGAAAGAACACTGGACTGGAAGTCAGAAGACTCCCCTTAGTAAATTTAAACTTTCTGGAGGCAGATATTGTAGTCCTTTTGTCACCAGTCCCTAGTACACAGCAAGCAGTTAACAAATACTTATCTAGTGGATGAGTTCAGATCATTTGTTAAGCTCTTATGGTAAACAAAGTACTGTAAGGTGGGGATAAAATAGAAAAAGAAGACAGTCCCTACTGTCAAGAGTTCATAGACAACATACTTGTTTTGGAGTCATAAGATCTGGATCCGAATCCTGTTCGATCAAAAGGTAGACAATGCAGAGAGCAGGGCTCCACTTCAGGGCTTATGGAAAGGCCCAGTGATCCTCAGGATACAGTGGCCAAACAGATGGTAATATATCTTCTCTAGCATCATTTACACGGACAAAACTGTATTAAGTTGAGTCTGAATTCAAATGAAAACCTGAGTATTGCTCAGACTATGATATGCAATTGAATGGACAACCCACAGAGTTGGTTCAAATATATATATACACATGTGTGTGTATGTATGTATGTATATATATATATATGTATATATATATATATATATATATATATATATATACATATATATATATGTATTTTGGAAATAGCCCATAAATGGCCACCACTACATATCATGGAACTTTATAGTTTCCAAAGAATTGAGGTTGAAGGGCTCCCCCAAGCACAATGAAAGGGAGCAGGGTAGGCTGAGCAGGCAACAACAGTAATAGTAAAAAATAATAATAGTAGTATTTATATGGTGCTTTAACATTTGCAAAGCACCATATAAGCATTATCTTGTCCTCACCAAAAAAAAAATTGTGAGATCAGTGCTATTACTCCCTCCAGGTTACAGATGGGGAAATTCAGGCAAGCCCAGGTTAAATGATTTTCTCAAGATCATGAATCTAGTGGATGTCCAAGGAGAGATTTGAACTCACGTCTTCCTGAGTCCGAATCCAGCACAATACTCCATCCATGATGTCCTCTAGCTGCCAAAACATTCCAGATGTGTCAGAAAGTAATTGGCTGGATTTTTAAAGATGAGTCAGTCAATCAGTGAGGACAAAGGATGACTAGATGATGTGAGTCGTTACTCTCTATGCAAGGTCAAAAGATCTAGAGGCAGTGTTAGGAAGTGGTTAAAGCTCTCGGTTAGAGTCAAAAAGACACAGGTTTGAATTCCTCCTCAGTCACTAGTTGGATGTGTCATCCTGAGCACACCTATTCATCTCTCTAAGGTTCTATTTCCTCATCTGTAAAATGGAGGTGATTATAGTACCTAATTTGAAGGATTGCTGTAAAGGGGCAAATAAGATAATGTATATAAAGGGTTGCATAAGCAACTATTATTGTGAACTACTAATATTAGGGAAGAGAAGGGACATGGCAAAGTGGATAGGGATGGGGGATGGTGGATGACTTCAGGGTCAGAAAGACCTCAGTTCCCCTGAGACTCTTAACTGGAGAGGAGGTTCTCATCTTCAGTGGGATTGGAGGGCTCTTCACTAAGAGGGCCCCATACCACGGAAATCACCAAGCCAGTCCAATTCCATTTATTCGAAGAAGGTCCCCTGGGTGTTTGCCAGGCTTCTTGGAGAGGATTTATGGGAGGAGGACCTGGAAAAGAAGAGTCTGAGAGGATAGACAGGTGGGGGGGCAGGGAGGCTGTTGTCTGTGTCATGGAATACATGAGGTTACCAAGCCAGTGAAGGAGCCACAAGTATAGGCAAGTCACTTTGCCAGCATCTCCAAGCATCGGATCCCTCCTCTACAAAGTAGAGCTAACAACCCTTTCACTCTTCACCTCATATGAATTACACATCTCACAGTACTCTAGAAATGTGGGCTGTCATTAAGATAGAGAAAGAGAGTGGAAGGGAAGGAGAGAAAAAGAGAGAGAATGAGAGAATGAGAGAGGGGAAGGGGAGGAGGGGTAGATAGACAGACACAGATAGATTGATAGGTTGATAGAAATAAATGGATAAATTGGATGGACACAGAGGGAGGAGAGAGATAGGGAACAGATAGATAGATAGATAGATAGATAGATGGACAGATGGATGGATAGATGGATAGATGGATGGATGGATGGATGGATGGATGGATAGATAGATGGAGAGACAGATGGAATTTGAAATGGGGATAATGTTAGCACCTGCCTCCCAGGGTTGTTGTGAGTGTGTTCATCCTGCATTGCCAAAGAAGACCACACCATCAGAGAAATAATGACATGACTTGCACTTGACTTTGTTTTGAGTGAGGGAGGGCTGTGCAGGTCACCAGCCTCACTTCTCCTCCAGAGCCATCTGAATTCAGTGACCAGATATTCATCAGGATGACTGCAGATGACCCTGAATAAGGCAATTAGGGTCAAGTGACTTGCCCAAGGTCACACAGCCAGTGAGTGTCAAGTGTCTGAGGTGATTTGAACTCAGGTCCTCCTGACTCCTGCTCTATCCACTGTACCACCTAGCTGCCCTGGTTGTTGTGAGTATCGTTTCTAAAGCCTTCTGCAAACCTTAAAGTGTTATATAAAATCCTTGTAGAGGAAGATAGCACATAAAAGGAAGCTGGACAGTTAGAGGGGTTAGGAAGAAGATGGAGAAGTGGTCTGGGGCATCACAGTAGGATTCTGGTGTAGGTGCTTCGTTATTATTCAGATCCTGATTCATAATAGACAGCATATTTGTTTTGGAGTCATAAGACCTGAATTCGAATCCTGTTTGATCAAGTTACTTCATCTCTAATGGCCTCATTTTCTGTATCTGTGAAATGACCTTCAAGATCCCTTTCAGCTCTAGATCTATCATTCTGGGATCCACCACTTAGTAGATGTGTGACTTTTGGCAAATTGCTTAACCTCTCCAGGCCTCAGTTTCCACATCTGTCAACTGAAAGGGTTGGACTAAATTATATCTAAGTCCTTTGCATCTCTAAGTCTATGGTCCCTTCATTTTCCACTTTCTGGCTAGGAGACATAGGGACTTAACTTCTCTAATCCTCAGTTTCCTCATCTGTAAATTGAAGGTGTTTGGACCATATCTGGAGTCAGGAAGACTCATCTTCCTGAGGCCAAATCTGGCCTCAGATGCTTACTAGCTGTGTGATCCTGGGCAAGTCACTTAACCTTGTTTGCTTCAGTTTCCTCATCTGTAAATCAAGCATGGTTGGACTCTGTGACTTCTAAGTTCTTTTTCAGGTCTAAGCCTGTGATGTTTCACTTGTTGGCTGTGTAACTCTAGACAAATTATTTTCCTTTTCTATGCCTCCACTCCCCTTTCTGTCCAGTGAGGGTATTGGACTGGATGCCTTCCAAGTGCCCTCCCCCCCTCTAACAGTCTTTGAATAGGAACTACCTAAGGAGAGGAAATGGGGCCATCTGTCTTCTGAGTTATTTCTCCCCTTGACAAGTCAGCCAAGGGGCCCCATAGCTTTGGCTAAAGAAAAGGAGGGAAAATAGAGCCATCTTATCTCCAGTTTAGCTCCTGGCTCCCAGAAGGCACATCTGTGGAGCCAAGCCCCAGCATGATAAACAGCTCGAGAAGATGCATTGTTGGCGCCCGTTAATACACAGCAATTACGCAGTGTGCTTTCCTCATTAGCTAGAAATTGACACAGAGGCAATCCTACTTTTTAAATTACCACTAATCTTGCTGCACCTGTTTAGAAGGGAGGGGATAAAAGGAGGGGGAGGAAACTCTGGGTAATAACTGTTTCATGATATTTAGAAGCAAACAGTCCTAGGCCCCCTCCAAATAGCTTCACATTTTATTTTAAGACGGTCACTGTAAATGAACATGACCCACCATCTAAGAGGACCCTCCTTACCACTGACTGATGTTGAAGGATTGGATCAGAACCCATAAAAAAAAAAAGGTGTCTTCAAACACCAGGGAGCCATGGATCAGGTCACATGACCAGGAAAGAAAGGAGTTGTTCCAGCCTCTCAAAGGTTCCCTTGTGGAGTGTCTGTGGTCAGAGTATCATGCGTTCTGAAGTGGATAGAGGACAAATTCAGAGCCATAACCAGCATGAAGCAAATGGGACTTTGCCCTGGGAAGCACTGGCAGATGCTCCTTTCCCCTGGCAACTACCGTGTGCCTAACTTAACGTAAGGTCATCTTTAACAGCGCATCTTAGGAATGCCATCACTAGGTCCTGATACCATGATATGACTCTCCCTTTGCCCCAGTCTCTATGGGAGTAAGTGCCAGAATCTCCAAAAAGTGAGCTGTCTCCTGTCCCAGGACAAATGTATTCGTGGTCAGACTGTACCACCATCCTCCCTATAACTCAAAACTAATTTGCACAGTTATAACTCTGATTAATTTATTTACCAAAAGACACACAGATCCCTGAGATATGAGCTACGATTAGAACCTTAGGATCATAGGTGTAGAACCAGGTCTTGTACTTTTACATTATTTTTGACAGATGGAGAAAGTTCTGTGTGGCCTTGGCCAAGTCATATGATCTCTTCCTGCCTTAGCTATGATCACATAAGCAAGAACCAGCATTTGAACTCAGAACTCATGACTCCAAGCTCAGCATTCTTTTCATTGCACCTCTCTACTCATCCCATCTCCCCTGAAGAGATGGGGCATCCCAAGCTAAGAAGTCATCAGTCAGGAAAAGTTAAACTGTCCCTCCGCTCTCTAAAGGAGACTTGCAGATACAGAGTACCCTTGTAAGAGAACACTGAACTTAGAGTAAACAGACCCTGACTCTGATACTTAAGAACTATATGACCTTAAATGATTCCCTCTCTCTTTCCATTTTCCTCAGTTTCCTCATCTGGAAAATAGGGATGTTAATATGCATACTTCCAATTTCACAGTATTGTGGCAATCAACTATCATTTATTAAGTGCTTACTATGTGCTAAGTGCCCAAAAATGCAAATATAAAGAATGAAACAATCTCTAATCTCAAGGAGTTTCTAAATCTCTAGTGTTCTAAAAGCATATCTATATGCATGTAGGTATATGTATACATACTTATGTGTGTTTATGCATGCATATGTATATATACCCTGTATATGTGTCTGTATTTGTTATTCAGTTATTTCAGTCAGGTCGAATTCTTTGTGACCCCATTTGGGGTTTTCTTGGCAGAGATACTAGAGTGGTTTGCCATTTCCTTCTTCAGCTCATTTTACAGATGAGGAAACTGAGGCAAACAAAGTTAAGTGACTTGCCCAGGGTCAGGGTCATACAACTAGTAAGTGTCTGAGGCTGGATTTAAACTCAGGAAAATGACTCTCCCTGACTCCAGGACCAGTGCTCCAGTGTATGTATAGTTGGTGCATAAATATATATGCACCATATGCACAAATATAATATTATATAATTACACAGAAAATATACACAAACTAAACTTGGAGGAGAAGGTACTAGCAGCTAGAGGTTGGGATTAAGAAAAGTTTCGTGTAGAATCTGACATTTGAGTAGTTTCAAAGGAAAACTGGGCTTCTAACAGGTGGAGATAAGAAGGGATTGCCCTCCAGGTATGGGAACCAGCTCACAGAGATGAGCGATAGAAGAGAAATAGCAGGAAATCCAATATGGCTGAACAGTTGAGTGCCTGAATGGGGAAAATATCATATAAATCTGAAAGGTAAGCCCCAAAGAGGAATTTCTGTATTCTTTGAATGGGAAGGTACTGGAGTTCACTGAGCAAGAGTGATACGTTGTGAATGGGTATTGGAATGAGGACACTTATTGACTTCTAATTCCACCTCTGGTGCTTATTAGTTGCATGAATAAGGCTATTGTATGATTATACAATGTCCCTGAGCCACAGTCATCTGATCTGTCATGTAGGAATGGTGATACCTTAATCATTCACAAAAGAGTGGGTTTTTATGAGGCTTGTACTATGTGAGTTGCAAACTTTAAAACAGTCTATAATTGTCTTATATTAATAATATGTGAGCTGCTCAGAAAGTGAGCTGCTATTTAGTACAGCCCTGCACCCAATGGATCCTTCCCCTTGGGGAATGGAACCTCATGCTTCTCCTTCCAGTGCAGGTGGAGGCTAAGAGGAGAGCTAGCAGCAGATCTGTGGAGGACTGATGGGTTTCCATGGTAACCCTGTTTGGCTCAGAGCCAGGAAGAGATCCCTATATAAACTCTCCAATAAAAATGTCAGAGCCAGGTGTGATTTTGACCTTGAAGAGAGAACCCTCTGCAGATGAGAGCCTCCATGGCATACACTCTGAAAAATACCTTAGAGCTGGTAAAGGCTAAGAGAGGATGGAGGGCTCAGAGGTATCTCCATGGTCAGCTAGTCCAACCCACTTCTTTGACAGTTGAGAAAACCAAGAACTAAGGAGATTTAATGACTTGCCCAATGTCACTCAGCTATTGATTATCAGAAGTAGGATCTGAACCCGAAGACTATCTGTTTCCTTTGTACCAAACTTCTTCCCAGGAGTCACTGGGGTCAGGCGGGCAAAGAAAGTAGCACAGAGCCAGCCATGGCTACAGCTATGGATTATTGCTTCATACTTGTCCTGTGCTTGTACTCATGCCCTCTTCAGTCATCACCTCCCCCAAAACAAATAAGCCTATGCTTGATGCACCCTGAGAAGGGATTCCTCGGATTGTGGCCCCATGTATTTGGAGTCATAGCATCATGGGATCTCAATTAAAAGGAGTCACAGTGTGCATCCACTTCAACCCATTGTGAACAAAATTCCCCTCTACAGCCTTCCCAGTTGGTGGCCTTCTGAGTGCCATTGAAGGACAGCTCCCTGCCTCCTGATGGAGTCCACATCTTTCTGGTTGTTCAAATGATTCTGAAGCTTTTCCTTGCATCAGAACCTAAATTTGCTTCTTCGATAATGTAACCAGTTCTACTATCTCTGCCTCTGGGACCAACCACAATAAATCTACTCTCTCTTCCATGTGACATCCCTTCAAGATAGCTAACATGCCCCATCTCCTCCACTGCAGGCAAACTTTTGGAAAATGCAGCCTACATCCCTGGTCATAAGGGACCAAGTCCTCTTGCCTTTTTCTGTTTTTATATTGAATTTTATTATTTTCAATGACCAAAGATGACGTTCCCTCCCTCCCACTGTCTCCCTCTCTGCCCCGCCATTGAAAAGAAAAACAATTTCTTGTAACCAATCTGCAGTCAAGTAAAACAAATTCTCACATTGGTCTTGTCCAAAAATGCATCTCATTCTGCCCCCTGAAGTTCTCCCAGATGCCTCCGGAGATAGCAAAATTCTCCACCCCTTGGCATTGCCAGGTTAGAACTTGGCTGGGTTCTTGTTCAGATTTGGGTTGGACTAGATGGTCCCTGGAATTCTGTGATTCTGTAATGTCTGTCAACCTTTATTTCTGGTGCAAGGGAAAGAATGGTGGTTATGAGTTCAACTTCCAGCTCTGCCTGGCACTTACTGCTTCTGTTGCTTCAGGAATGCCATTTCCTCCCTCAGGGACTCAGTTTCCTCCTCTTTCAAATCAGGACTTGAACTAGATAACCTTTAGAATCCTTTCCAGCTCAAGACCTTAGGATTCCACTGAGTGCCCACTGAGTACAAGAGGTCATTGATAACTAGATTAGCTAACCTTCTCATTTTATAGACAGGAGACATAGACTCAGAGTGGGCAAGAAATTGACCTGAGGTCATATAGCAAGTTAGAGACAGTGATAGAACTGGAGTCCTGATCTGATAACAATACAACCTCCCACGCAAGAATCAGCCCTCTCTACATGTTCACATTCAGTTTGTCATTCTTACAATTTGTAAAGCTTTTTTCCATCTATTAATTGCATTTTATCCTCCACAACAATTCAGTAAATTAAGCAGAGGAAGTCCTGTCATACCCATTTTACAGATTAGAAACACTGAAGCACAGGGCACCACAGTGACTTTCCCAAATATACATAGGATGTAACTGAAATAGCCAGAAAGGAAGAGAATTATTTTAACCTCTTTCCAAATTGAAAAAAAAAGTTGAAGACAAAGAGATGATGTGGCATCTTGAGGTATGGTTCAGGCGTGGATTTGGAGTCAGGCTCTGGGTTCAGATCTCAGTTCTGCCCTTTACTACCTGTGTGACCTTTGGCATATCACATTGCCTATCTGGCCCTCCCTTCCTCCTCTTTAAAAGAGGGGAAGCTTCTTGTAGCACTGAATGAGCAACTTGGAAAAACTCCATTCTAAGTCTGACTGCTACTGTGTGATTTGGGAGGAGTCATTTAATTCTCCGGGCCTCAGTTTCCTCATCTTTAAAACTAGGGAAATGGACTACATGACTTCCAAGATCCTGTCCAGCTCTAAATTTATGAGCTTTTAAATTGAAGTCCCTTCCCCTTTCTGAGCTTTAGTTTTCTCACCTGTAAAATGGGAAAATTAGACTAGCTGATCTCTAAAGTTCCCTCCAAGCCTAGATTTATGGTCCCAAGATCCTGTGTCCTGCCATCCTTCATTAATCAGGATGAGAGGGGGGGGTTGACTTGTGTCTGAGAATCTGTTCTCTGGAGGTCCGTCATGTCAGACAAATGCTTCATGAATGAGGGTCACCTCAGGATAAGCTGGTGTTTGAGTTTTGAGTGGGAGAGTAGATCTTTAGTGACTCCCATGCCTGCTCGCTCCTTTCACTCTCCCACCCGCCTGATGAAGTGCCTGGCTCCTGGTGCCCTAGCAGTGCCCCCGCAGAAGCTACAGCTTTCTTCTCAGCAAGAATCAGCCCTCTTTATGTTCCCATACTGTAAGATCTCTCTCTTTCCTTGCATTACTGCAAAGGAAAGCGTCTGTGGTGGTCCATTCATCCTGCTGCCAGTGATTGTTAATTCTGCCACTTTGCTTGGGTCCCATTCATTCATCTGTCCTGATGCTATTTCAGACTTGAGATCACCTCTCCATCAGAAAGTCAAAGAGACTTGGAAAGACAAAGGACTGGGGGAAGAGGAGGGGTTGGTAACAGGACTGATGGAGAGAGGAACTGAGTCTTTAAGAAAAAAACCCATCCTGGAAGGACCACACCCAGGACCATCTCAGGTCCAAGAAGGGATGTCAATTATTCATGGTCCCAAAATAAATCAGCTAGCATTCCTTAAGTGCTTGCTATGTGCCAGGTACTGTGCTAAAGGTTGGAGATAGAAAAAAAATGAAACAATCCCTGCTCTCAAAGAGGTTACATTCAGTGACTTCAGACATTCTCCAGTCTGGGTGTTCTTAACCTTTTAGGGGGCAGGTTCAATGGAAGGAGTGGCATATTTGAATGAGAAGACATGGGTTGAATCCCAGGTCTACTGCTTACTCCCTGTGTGTTCTTGACCAAGTCCCTTGATCTCTGGTCTCCTGATCCTCATCTGTAAATCATGGGAGTTGGAATAGATGATATTCATAATAGGTCTGAGGTGTCTTCCATACCTGAATCTCTGATGTTATCCTGTGATGATATCTTGCTTGAAATGTTACATGCTGTAGTGGGAATGAAGATGAAACACTCTAGAACCCAGTTCTTGTGGGTTTCGCAGTTGATTGCAGGCTAGGAGGAAGGAGAAGAAGATATGTGTATTCAAGTATCACCAACAAAAAGCAAGTTTGAAATGGTCTTTTGAAAGGGTGATGACCAGAGTGTTTGAGCAGTTGAAGGATCAACATATCCTTCAAAACACAGAGTTTTCTCCTTATCTTTAGAATGATAGAACCGAAGCGCAATGATTAGGAGTTCTATGGCTTCCCTCTGGGTCCTGGTGTGTGGTCACAGAAGGAAGAGATTGTAGATTTAAGGACCTTAAAGGTAGCCTAGTTCAATATTGTCATTTTACAAATAAAGAAACTGAGGCTCAAAGAAGTTGAAGAGATTTGCCCAAGGTCACTATACAAGTAATAGAGCCAGGATTTGAACTCAGATACACTGATTCCAGGTCTGGCATTAAGTCAAAGCACTTGCTCAAAGGATATGAACAGACAGTTTTCAAAGGAAGAAATCCAAGTTACCAATAGCCATATGGGGGAAAAAATGTTCCAGATCTGAAGAATGAGGCAGTCAGCATTAAAGGCAGGGAGCCATATTCCAGACCAGACCAGGAATAGTCGAAGTGTTTGAGAGTCACAAGAGACTTAAGTGGCTTTCTGATACGACCCATACAAGAAAGGAATCTCCACTGGGATATATTTGGCAGGAGATCATTCACCATCTGTTTGGAAAGGGGGAGGAGGGAGGCATTTTGGGATGGTACTACAGGGATGATGATGCCCTCTTACATAAAGCAGTGGGCTGGTGCTTCTGGGAGGGCCCTGACACCCTGGTGTCCAATCAGGCCATTCTTGTTCTATCACCTTCCTGGAACAAAGCAGCTGGCAACAAGCCACTATTTCTGAGTGCTGAGGAAGGCACTTGGACCACAAATGGAAGCATGTGGCAAACCAGGTGGCTGAGGGAGGCCTGGCTATTTGCCCATTTCCAGTCTCCCGACTCCAGTTATTTTTCAAGGAATCTCAAAATGGCAGCCACCGTGAGATCAGATCTAGAAGTTTGTTCACTGCCCTGGCTAGAATATGTGTGGGCTAACATCTTAAATTCACTGAAGGTAGCTGGTGGTCTATTCTTATGGGTTCATAGGACATTAGAACTGAGAGAGTCCTTAGAACTGAATCTATCAGAGCTGGGAGAGTCCTTAGAACAAGGTCTGTCAGAGCTGGGAAGGACTTTAGAGAACATCCAAACTGGCAAGACTTTGGAACCAAGAATACTGATATTGGAAGGGACCCCAATGGCCTCATGTTTCAATCCATCCCTTATATTGTGTCCAATCTAAAGGCCATTCCTGTTGCTGTAGGAGGAGGAGAAAAAGGAGGAAGAAGAAGAGGAAGAGAAAGGGGCGGAGGAGGAGGAGGAGAAATAGAAGGTAGAGATGAAGAAAGAGAAGGTGAAGAAAGAGGAAGAGAGGAAGAAAAGAAGGAGGAGGAGAAGGAGAAGAAGAAGAAGAAGAAGAAGAAGAAGAAGAAGAAGAAGAAGAAGAAGAAGAAGAAGAAGAAGAAGAAGAAGAAGAAGAAAGGAGAAGGAAGAGGAGGAAGAGGAGGAAAAACATTCATTACTTACTTACTGTGTTCCAGACCCTGTGTTTGAGGACACAATTGCAGCCAAAGAAAAAGACAGTTCCTGCACTCAAGAAGCTTGCGCTGAACCAAAGGAAGGCAGCACATAATAGAACTGAAGAGGAGGGTGAGGGGACAAGTGAAGTCCAGAGACTCAGAAGTTATATGTGGGAAGGTGCATATCAAGGAGGCTATTTGCTGATTTTTAGAATTAAACAGTACGATGTTCATCCTTCCACATCACCTTGTATATATTTGTGTTTTATCCATGAACATAAAAGTATTGATTTCGAGCTCAAAGAGACCTTAGAGAATATTAAGCCCAATTTTCCAATTTTACAGTTGAGGAAACTGAGTCAGAGAGAGATGAAGCAACTTGCCCAGGGTCAAAAAGCTAGTAAGTGTCAGGACTGAAACCTCTTGACTCTAAATCTAGCATTCTATCTATCATGCTATGCCAAATACATGATGTGTCTCCCCATTAGAGTGTCAACTCCTTTGAAGGTTTTCAGTCACTACTCTTACTCTCTTTGAAGGCAAGAATGTCTCACATTTCTCCTTATGTCCCCAGAAGCTAAGTTCTTGGCTGGCTTATAGAAGGAATTTAATGGATTCTTGTGGTCTGCTGTTGCTCACTCTTCGTTCTCCAAGAGGACCTATGACATCAGGAAGGGGATGCCTTGTCTTGCAAGTGAATTGTATTTAAGTGAGGCAGGACTGTGCAAAGTCACCTGCCTCACTCTCTTCTCCAGTCATAGGAGTCCAGTGGCAAGATATAGGTTAGGACAACTGGCAATGGCACTGGATGCAGTGGGAAAATTTGGCCTTTTTAAGCTAAGGTCTTTCCCAGGTCTCAGTTTGTTTGAGGCAACAGCCATTCAGTGATTAAAGGCTAGGTAAGAACTGAGACAAAATATGATCTCAATATGGAATCGTCTATTTTTTGGTGGTTGTGAGCTTCTGGTCAATGGAGGGAGTTGTTCCAGCAGGGATGACCATTTGTATAGGAGGTCATAAGGGGCTGATTTCTACTTCATATGTGACTTGGTCAACATAACATCAGAGATCCCAGCCAGCTCTGAGATTTTTGTTTCCCTAGAAAATCTTGTTCTAAGTTTAGGTAAACAAAGCCCTTTCTGTTATCTCTGGCATTTCCCACAATCTTCAGCGATCCTGGGTCCTGTATTTTGCCTGATACCTTATCTACAGGTTCTATCAATGCAGATGAAATGGTCCATTCTGAACCCCATCTGGGTTATTTCAGGTGTTTGAGCAGAATCTCACATTAACCTGGTCTCAGGTTACCTATAGCTCCCTGATTTAGAGGATACTGCCTGAGCATGAGGAACTGCAGGCATTTAACTCGAGCCCACGTTCAAAGCCTTAGAGAGCTGAAGAAGGGTTTATCGGTACCTCTGAACCTGATAGCATCTGTATTAGAAATGAGAATCCAGCCGTGCAGCTACTTAAGATTAGATTTAGGTCCTTCTGAGGAACCAAAGAAGAAATAAATAGCTTATGGTGACTTTGGCTGGTTTTATCTGACGTCTCCAGCTGGCCTTGGGTTCGTTCTCCATCAGTCAGGATGACTGTGTGGCTGCCATAGTAAAGACCATTTGAACGAACCATGATAACAAGAAACCCATTTCAGCTCATCCCACAAGCATTTCTGGAGCACATACTACACGCTAAGGTGCTAGGGGGCTGTACAAATGAGATACCATCCCAGATGTCCAGGGGTGTACAATGCAGTGTAGCTGGGAAGTAAAGACATGTGGAAGGGTTAGATAACAGTGTGTAAGATAATACAGGATCAAGCTGCATTAGCAAAGGTTAGCACAATCAGTGGGGCAGGAGAAATGGGGCGAGGGAACTGGGAAAGTGACAAGATGGCAGCTACTGCCAATAATTCTATGGAGGACACTAGTCTCTGTCTCACACTCTGAGGCTACCTGAAGATAGTAGATAAAAATTGGGAGAGCATGGAACATTGACTTAGTGTTGACTAAACTAGACTTTATACTGAGGCTGGAGAGCTCAGTGGAATGACAGTTATTTATTCAACCAACATTTAAGTGTTTATTATGTACAACCTAAGGGGAAACGAAATAAGGATTTGTTAAACACCTACTATGTGCCAGGCATTGTACTGAACACTTTACAAATATCTCATCTGATCCTCATGACAACCCCAAGAGGTAGATCTTAGCATGGTCCTCACTTTATAGTTAAGGAAACAATAAAATAAAATGAATGTTAAGTGGTTTGCCCAGGGTCACATAGTAAGTGTAAAAGGCTGGTTATGAACTCATCTTCCTGACTCCAGACCCATCTTGAGCCTTTCCATCCACCCTGCTGCTGAACCTTAGGACTTCAGGGAATTTCTATCTACACTGTCCCCTTGCTTTCTTTTCTGTGCTCTGTCCCCCAATTAAAGTATGAGCCCCTAGAGACTAAGGGCTATTTTCTGTTTGAGTCCCAAAGATTAGCACAGTGCTTGGCACATAGTAAGCATTTAAAATATTCTATTTTCTTTAATTTTTCTCATTCAATCATTAATTGTGTGTGTGGTGTTATATAGAGAATTGTTATATTTTTATGCAAATAATATGAAATGGAGATTCAGAATTTCACATAGACTCCTCTTTTGGTGTTCTGCTGTGTAGATGGAAATGTGTTTGGAAGAGTGGTTGTTTAGAATTTAAAAATGAAATTAAATAGTGTTCTTAAAATGCCATCAGCACATAAGAGAGGCACGGAATGAATTATTATATAAGGTCTGATGGGGAAGGTGAGTACAGACCAGGAAGATGACTGAAGACTTCCTTGAGGGAGTGGCATTTGCACTTGGTGGGGAGGAGCTCAACAGGTGAAGGTGGCAAGCTCAGACATTCCAGTCATAAGAGAATTGTTAGCTCCAAAGTCGGAAGATACAAAACATTCTTAGGATAAGAAAGTCGACCAGTTTTGATTGAATGAAGACATTGTAGAGGTAAATATAGGAACAGTTGAAGGTAGCCTTAGAGGTTTTACAGATGAGAAAACTGAAGCCCAGGGAGATTGACTAGCTCAGTTAGCCAGGTAGCAAGTACCAATATTCAAATCCTTGTTTTCTGCCTAAAGTGAGAAAGGGCAGATGGTGCCAAATTGTAGAAGACATGAAATGCCTACTAGTTTGAATATTACTTTATGGACAATAGTTTCTGAAAGTTTTTGAACAATCATATGTCCTTGTACAGAATAGGTCCTTAATGTTTGCTGGCTTTGATTAAATGAAGTGGAATATCAGATCCTGGGCAAAGAGCAGAGAGAAAAAAAGGGAGGAAAAAGTGGAAAGGTCTCTTAAGAAAGTCTCAATAGTAGTCCAGACAGGTGGTCATCGCAGCTGTATTAGGTTAAGGACAATAGGAAGAGAAAAGAAACTGAATGTGATATGTTGAAGATGTGAAACTAACAGGACCTAGTCAAGCTAATAAAGAGCATTTATTGAGCGCTCACTGTATACAATGCCTCATTGTATGCTAGAGCCCTGGGAACATAAAGATAAGCAAAGTACAGTCCCTGCCCATGAGACCGTCTGTGTCGAAGGCGGGTGCTATTGTGCAAACTAAGTACAAATGTTATAGATACAGGCTATATTGTGGGTCAAAAAACCCTTATTGTGTCTTCTGTGTGCCAGGAACAGTGTTAAATTCTGGATAATCTCTGAGGGAAGGCACCGGATTACTGGGGTTCTTGCTGAAATGATTGCATTGGTTTGGTTGCTGTCCTTAGTGCTCAAAGAGGACCAAATAACATCATTATGCTGGAGTTAAGTTAAAGTGCATCTAACTGTGGCTGATCAGGCCAATAGGAGTTCAGAATGCTCTACCACAGATTGGGCACAAACAGTCCTTATAAACCTTTGGGGCGAATGCTTCAAATCTGTGCATCTTGTGTTTCTTTTGAGTCACTTCAATTCTACTTTGCTCATAGAGCACAGCACCTTCTCTGATGTGGTCACGCCATCACAGGCATTCCTGTGCCAGTGTCTCCCATGTCACACAATCAGTTCCAAAGTTCTTAATAGAGACCTTGAGAGTGTCCTTGTATCACTTTTTCTGACTCCATGTGAGCACTTACCCTGTGTGAGTTGTCCATAAAATAATCTTGTTGGCAAGTGTATGTTTGGCATTTGAACAACACAGCCGGCCCATCAAAGTTGTGCTCTCTGCAGCAGAGATTGATTGGATTTGATTGGATTGATTGGATGTGAGAATTGAAGGAGAGGGAAATATCTAAGATAAATCCACAGGCTTCTTGAACACTAGAGGGTAAACGCCGCAGAGTTAGGAGAGACTTCTGTGTGGCACATGACTATAGCCCTAGAGAAATCAGTTACTTCTGTGACCACCCCCTGTGTTTTGTGACTTAGAATCTGACTGACCTCCGAATACTAGGTTTGATTGGTCGTTTGGCTAAAGGCATCCTTGAAATACAGACAGATGTGGGAGGCAATGGAGGCTGCCATATTGATGTCCTTTGGCCCAATGAACAGTCAGTTGGCAAGCATTAATTAAAAGCTACTGAAGGGAAGTTGGACACATGGTGAGAGCAAGACTGTGTTTGAATGTGTGTGCATACAGATGTGTGCATATGTTGACATGTGCCTGTGTTCATGGTGGGGTATCAGACATCTGGATTAGATGGAGGTTTAGGGGAATAGCCCAATGAGACCAGTAGGACATTGGTGGTGATTAGGGTAAGGGAAGTGAGCTACTGAAATCTTTTTTAAAACAGGAAAAACAGGTTGAGTCAGACAAATAGTCAACTCCTTGGAACATCTTCCATATTGTTGTTTTAATTTCATACTGCACTGAGTTATATTGTAGCAACTGACCTTTTCAACTATCTCAGCCTCTGGATTGCAGTGCTCTCTATATATACCAGTATGAATTTATTTCAGCTTTTCATTGGACCCTTCCTTGTTCCCCTCCCAGCTCAGACCCTGACTCCTCAGTCCCATGTCAGAATTGCCCTTCCCACCACTGCGAGGTTTCCCAATCCCATCTTACCTCCAGTGGGATGTGACAGAGGGTGCCATTGTAGATTTCTCATTTCAATGGAAGAACTCTTGAGCTTGAGATCCACAGGTCCAAATTTCATGTAACTACTATATGCTAGGTATTATCTAACCGATGTTAGGTAAATCAATTTATCTCTCTGCTTCAGGTTCATTATCTCTAAAATGAGAAGGTTAGGTTCTAGCAGAGCCTCTTCACTTTTTCTATATCATCACAGCTAGGTAGCACAACCGATAGAGAGCTGACCATGGAGTCAGAAAGACCTGAACTCAAATCCAGCCTCAGACACCTACTAGCTATGAGCAAGTCACTTCATCTCTGTCTGTCTATGGCAGTTTTCTCTAGGAGTCATAACAGCATTTCCCTCTCAGGGTTGTTGAAAGATCAAATGAAACATTTGTAAAGCACTTGGCACAGTGCTTGACACATAGTAGACTCTTCATAAATGCTCATTCTCTCCCTCATGTTGGCCAGGCTGGCGAATTTACACTTTTTCTCAAAACGATATTTATAAATAACTGAAAGAAAAGCTCAATTGCATTTATAAATCAATGCAATAAATGTTGTTTTTCCCCATCCAATTTTATGGGCCCTCTGAAATCTATGTATGAACTTCAAGTTAAGAATACCTTTTTTAGAAACTGTCTATTCAACTATCTTTGACAGTTGGTGTTCAGTTGTTTCCCAGTCATTTCCAACTCTTCATGACTTCATTTGGGGTTTTCTTGGCAAAGACACTGGAGTGGTTTGCCATTTCCTTCTCCAAGTCATTTTACAGAAGAGGAAACTGAGGCAAACAGGGTGAAGTGACTTGCCCAGGGTCATACAGTTAATAAATGGGCAGATTTGAACTCCAGTTTTCCTGATCCAGCACTCTACCCATTGCATCACCTACCTGCCTATCTTTGTCAGTACCAAAGTTAAAATCGAACTCCGAGTTACCTTTGATATTTGCCTTATTGTCCTCTGCAGACACCCCTTTTACTCTTCTCCTGTATGTCTCCCAAAACACAAGCCCCTGGATTTTTCCTGCCTCCCCTCAACTCTTATTCACTTGTCCTCTTGAGTTACTTCCCATCCATTATATATGTATATATATAATATAGATATAGATATATATTTGATACATACCCATTGTACATATGTGGGTGCTGTCTCTCCCTTTAGAATGTAAGTTCCTTGAAAGCAGGAACTTTTCTCAAGTTTTCTTTGTATCTTTGTGTCTAGCCCAGGGCCTGACATATAGTAGGAACCAAATAGATGTTGTTGAGTGAGTGAGATATTGAATCAAATATCCCCCTCCCCAACTGTATTCTGATGCTTCACCCACAGGCTGGTGTTTTTATTTGTCCCTATTCTCACAGAATCTCAGAAATGGGAGAAAATTCCCCCCTCCCCAGTAAAAGGGTACCCAGTCCCACATAATCTGTATCCCTTCAACATGATGCTCTGTAAATGTTCAGATGTTAAGTGACTTTCACAGGGTCAAATGATCAGTTAATATTGAAGTCAAAATATCACAAATCACAGAACATACACCCTGGAATTTAAACTCCTTGATGGATGGTTTTGATTTGGCCTTTATACGTATCTAACCATGGGCAGTTAGGTGGCACAGTGGATAGAGTGTTTGGCCTGGAGGCAGGGAGACCTGAGTTTAAATGTGATCTCAGATACTAATTAGTTGTGTGACCCTAAGTAAGTTACTTAACCCTGTTTGCCTCGGTTTTGTCATCTGTAAAATGAGCTGGAGAAGGAAATGACAGACTACTCCATTATCTTTGCCCAGAAAACCCCAAATAGTGTCACAAAATGTTGGACACAAAAAATGACAGCAAATGACAACAAACAGGTATCTAACCACACAGAGTTCCTGAGGTCCTAAGAGGTGAAGTGATTTGCCCCATCCCATACCTACTATGTGTCAAAGGTAAGATTCAAACCCACTTCTTCCAGGTGGGGCTCCAAGGCCAGCTTTCTAACTGTAATGGGAGGCTGCCTCTTACCCCATTGCCCCATCTCTGCCTCTCAGCCCCATATGGAGCCTAAACCCTCATTGAACTGAATTCAGTGAAATGGAATATGAACTTTTTGAGGGCAGCATCTGTTTCCTTTTGTACTCACAGGGCCTTGTACAGTGCCCCCAGATAGATAGATGAGCTTAAGAAATGGTTATTGGGTTGAACTGGGTCAAATTGAACCCAACAGAATGCAAGCTTCTTGACTATCTTCACTTTTTTCTTATATCCATGGTGCCTGGGGCAGCTAGGTGGTGCAGTGGCTAGAGCACCAGTGCAGGAGTCAGGAGGACCTGAGCTCAAATCTCACCTCAGACACTTGACACTCACTAGCTGTGTGACCTTGGGCAAGTCACTTAACCCCAGTGGCCTCATCCTGGGTCATCTCCAGTCATCCTGATGAGTCGCTGGTCTGGTCGCTGGATTCAGATGGCTCTGGAGGAGAAGTAAGGCTGGTGACCTGCACAGCCCTCCCTCACTCAATGCAAAGTCAAGTGCAAGTCGTATCATCATTTCTCTGATGGCATGGTCTTCTTCATCTGCGAAAGGCAAACATATATCCATGGTACCTGGCTCATAGTAGGTGCTGAATTTAAATTAGTAATATGCTGTCAAATCTTTCACATAGTCTCCGTGAGTACAATCTAGCCACATTCCAAAACAGAAATTTTTCCCTAGTATATCCCAACAGGTGTCAATTTAATCCTTACCTGAATACATATAGTGATGAAGCACTCACTACCTAGACATTTTGGCTTGCACATGCTCTTAGATGCCTAAATAAACCTATAATCGCATCAGTACCAAAACTCCATAGTCCCTACAAGATACAGACTGCAACACATCTCTGCCAGTCAATCTTGGGCAATTCTGATAATCCTGCATAATTTCCTTACTGGAAGATCACCTGTTGTGCAGAAAGCCTTCCTTGATTCCAGATGCCATGGCAAAGATGCAACAGACGGAGGCTGCTCTCATTCCAACACATCCAAAGATTATTCCTCATCCAAGAAGTCTTTGTAACCCCAAACTCCCTAGCATCAAAAGTGGGCACTTCGCAGACTCCCAAGAAATACCTGAGAATTAATTAAAGTACTGGAGAGCAAAATGTGCATTAAATATTCCCATGATTCCTAAACTCCTTCAACCAACTAATCCATGATCATCTGCAAATTAGGAGATTGTGCCTATATTAACGTTCCTATTCTTTACCTAATGGGATAACATTTAACTGATGCAGACTGCCTGAGATGGTGTTTGTTGAATACAGTAAAACGGTGCTTTGTGGTTGCTGGTTTTCTTTTTAACATATGTTATCTCATTCGACACAAATAGCGACCCCCATGAGGTAGCTTACAGCAGGGTTATCATCTCTATTTTACATAAGAGGAGACTGAGGCAGAGAGAGATGAATTAATATGCCAAAGGTTGCAGAGTTTATGATAGAAGGTCGATTTGATGCTTTGACTCCATAGAGCACTTCTCAAATGATCTTCAGGATGGTTCCTACCATCCTACTTCTAAGTATTAATCACTATTTAAGTGGAAGTGTTGCTACTGCTGCTACTGCTGCTGCTGCTGCTGCTGTGGGAAGAGATTTATTTTTCTGAGTTGATTTGGATGGAGTTACTACTGAGAGAAGTAGATGACTAATCATTGGAGATGCTTCTCAATCCTAGGATGGGAAGCCAGCAATCTGAAGGGGAGGGGGGGGGGAACCCAACACAGTGACTTGTATATACTCTCAAATACTCAAGGGAAACTGTGATTCCATCAATGCCCAGAATCCCTTCAAGATAAAGACAGCAAGCCCATCCCTGCCCACCACCTTGTTGGGCTCTTGTCCACATCCCGACATAATTTCACCACTAGGAGGCCAACCAATGTGCAGGAAGTCTTTCAGAATTACCCTTTGCTCTCATTCCAAGACAAAACTATCTTGTATTTTTGACTCTGCATTTCTTTGACATCTTTTATTAGACTGTTCTTTGTAGTACTTTACTGTCTCTGTGAAGCAGCCTTCTCAGCCCCACCATACGTGTCCCTCTCCCCGCTTTAAGTAATATTCACTTCTAATGTTCCAGAAACAAAGATGTTCTGTGGCTCATAGCTTTAACAATATCACTGGAAGGATATTGACACTAAAAAAATACTTATTTTCCAGATTATAATGAGAAATGAAATGAATGACCTATAGAGCATGTCCATTAAGGCATATATAGATATTGATATCAATATAGATATGTAAAAATCCATGTTTGTCTGTAACAATATAAGTCTGTAAGTACTATAGATCTATAAAAATTCGGAGATTTTCCCTGTATTGACATGCCTGTTCTGTGCCTAATGGAACAGTTAAGTGGATAGAGTGCTCAACTTGGAGTCAGGAAATCGTTGTCCAGTCATTTTTCAGTCATCTGACTCTCCAAGACCCCACTTGGGGTTTCTTGGCAAAGATACTGAAGTATTTGCCATTCCTTTTCCAGCACATTTTACAGTTAAGTGACATGCCCAGGGTCACACAGCTAGTATCTGAGGTCAGATTTGAACCTAGGAAGAGAAGTTTTCCTGACTGCAGGCCTGGTACTCTATGCACTGTGGCACCACCTAGCTGGCCCAGTAAGACTTGAGTTTAAATATGACCATATTCACTTCCTAGTTGTGTGACCCTGGACAAATTATTTGAATCTCAGTTTCCTCATCCATACAATGTGAAAGATAATACCATCTAACTGCCTGGGGTAGTTACGAGACATTTGGAAAGTGATTTGAAAACCTTAAGTTAAAAAAAATATATACATATGCATATATAAAATATATAATAATACTATATATACATGTAAGAACTATTATTAATTATTCTATAGTTATAGACACAGACATAGATATATTGATTTGTAAATCAATAAGTATTTAATAAGTACTAAAAACTAGCCTGAGCATTGGGGAGACAAAAGCAAGTTCTGCCCTTAAGGAGTTTACAATCAATGGAACAGACATTCCAAATTAGGCACGGAAATGGAGGAGTTTGCACAGGTACAGCACGTTGCCAACTTTAAAGCTATATAAATGGTAGCTAATATTATCATAGAGAGAGAAATCTTGGACAAACACTGCAAATGGACAATGGATTAGCTCAGAATTCAACAGGAGGAGGAAAGCAGACTAAATTACTTTGGGAAAATTTGCAATCTTTTGAATGCAGAGTATTCTAGGGAGTCCTTTGAAGTAGGGAGTGTTTTTATGCCTTTCCTCCCCAAGTCTTAATGCAGTGTCTGACCCATAATAGGTACTTAATAAATGCTAGTTGATAGATTGATGGGTGAAGCCTGTGGATCCCTTCTCAGAAAAATGCTTTTAAATCCATAAAATTATATCTATTGTATGACAAAGGAAGCCAATTATAGTGAAATACAGTTATCAAGATATTTTTTAAAAGTTTATCAACCACAGAAGTTAAGAACCCCTGTATTAAGGATCCCAACCTTCCCCCTAAAACACACACATCTTGCACATAGTAGGCATTTAGTCATTGTTTGTTGGGTGGAATGGAAAAACTGCTAACAAAAAGGCCAAGGACAAGATCATTTCAATTCAGATACTTGGTAGGATCCCAGGCTATAGCTGGCAGACCCAGAATGAGAGAACAGAGCACCCAGAATGTCACCAAATTGTAATAACAAAGAACATGCACCATCAAGGCTCATGGAAGAAACATGGAGCTATGGAAACCCATGACCCAACACATGTAAGACATGAAAGCAGAGGAAATAATACAGCCTGAAGAATGGAGGTGGGGTGAGGTTGTTTGTGTTTTAGACAAAGAGATCCCCCGAAAGAGAAATCATTGTTGGAATACTAATTACCAGGAATGTTTTGTTGGGCAGGAAGGAAAAGCAGAGTTAGACCTTCGGGCAAGATGAAATAGTCCCTTCCCTTGCTAAATTTATGAGCCTATGGTTTGTTAAGCTCCTACTATGTTCCTGTTTCTATCCCACTATAGCAAACCATGCCATATATTCATTAAATTTAGAACTGAAAGGGACCGTAGAGGACATCAAATCCAACCACCTCACTTTATAGAATAAGAAACTGAGTCAAAAGAATAGTAATGCGTTGCTCAGGGTCACACAACTGATAACTGTGCGAGACAGGATTTGAACCTAACTTAAGCCACCATGAAACTTCTCCCTGAAGTGAAGACCCACCATTGTAACCTCAGTGTGTGATATTGTGTATGAGGTCACAGAATATGCCAGTCTCTGAAGGATCCAAGTTGCGGGCCACCCAAAAGACAATGGGGAAGCACAGTGAGAGTGAATTTCCAACGAGGAATTGTGTGGGAAAATTTCATCAGAGAGATTTACAACTAGAAAATGAAGGAGGTGTGCCAGGCACACAAGGGAACAATTGATCCATTCAGCAGCATTTATTAAGCACCTACTACATACCAGGAATGATGCCAGGCTCTGGAGAGCAAAGACAAAAATGAATCAGTCTCTATCCTCAGGGAGATTATTTTCCATTGGAGGAAATAACATGTATATGTGTAAGTATACAGAAGAGATAACCAGTGGTTTTCTGCTGTGATCCACTGGTACCCAGGCAATGTTCAGAGAACTAAGAGGTAGCCGCAGCGTGGGGCAGGGCTTCCTCTGCAGAGAACTTGCTAATCCCCAGAAGATCTACTTCTGATCATGCCATTCGATGTCCTGAATGAGCTTTTACACGTCTGAAAGCTTAGTGCCTCCTATGTGCTCAGGAGCTGTGCCTGGGGTAGACTCTGGAAAAGAAGTAGTAAGAACCTGGAAAAAGGTAGGTGAGGGAAGGGCAACACGGTGGAGCCTCCTTCCCCCTACATCCACAGAACGCCTCCCAGTCATGGTTATCCTGGCTCAGCCTTCTTTCCTTTTCTATTCCCTGGAAGCATTTCAAAACTGCTGGGGATGTGAGAAACTGCCTTCTGTAAGCCTGGACTTGGGGTGGCAGGAGACATGAATTCAGAGAGGGGAATGAAATGACTACTCAGCCAAATGAGGCCAAGCAAAACCTGATCTCTCTGAGGGGAAATTATTTAAATAGCAACGAAATCAATTTCCATGGCATTAAATATTCTGGTCTGTGTTTTAATTGAGACTATTACGTATTCCCCAAAAAGAGAAATGTAGAAAGGCTATTTGGGGAGCTCTCTCCCTTCTCTCTCTCTCTCTCTCTCTCTCTCTCTCTCTCTCTCTCTCTCTCTCTCTCTCTCTCTCTCTCTCTCTCCTGCTTCCTCCTCCTTTTGCTGCCCCTCATAAACTGATCCTGAGAAAGAATATTTGAGGCTTTAGATTGCCTGTCCCCAGTTAGCCTGCTTCAAATATGATTCCTCTAACTTTAACCCTAAATTGGTAATAGTGTATGCAATAAAATAAAGATGACAAGAAGACAACAAGGATTTCAAGAGTTCAGTTCTATTCCTAAATAGAAAGGATCCAATCATCTTTAAGATATAATATTTTATGTCCTAAGGCCCCTCCCAGCCCTGACATCCCTGGTTCTCAGGCCCCTCCCAGCTCTGAATCAGAACCATCCACTTCTCAGGTGTTGGGCAGTGATGGGGGCTTATCACTATGGAATTCAGCCTTAAATCTTCCCAGTGTGGAAGCTTCTTTCTGCCCTTCCACAATGAACCCACTGTGAACCCACTGAGAGGATTGCTCCCTCCCTCCGTGTACATCCTGACCCGTCCATGCCTCCTGTATCTCCATGTCCCATGTGCCTCTTACTTTTTACCCATGTGCTCCCATCTTCTGGGGGTAGGGAAGCCCAGGGAGGTCAACATCTTGGGGGCCTTTATCTAGATCTCTTGGAATCTGTGCCCATTGGCTCTATAGGAAGAAGGATGGAGATACCCAGTTGCACCTGCTGCTTCACCGCTATTCTAGCCAGGTCTCCCTGGGATAGGATTGTGGCTTTCTGGAGATCCCGGATCATTTCACTTTTGTTTTCCTAACACCCTGGCATAGCCTGGGTATTTAATAAATGTTTGCTGGTCAACTGGTTGGTTTCCAGTAAATATTGAATACCAAGATGAAATAGATTGACCCTTTTGGAGTAGCATGAGATCTAGGGGTCAAAATTACAGGGACTGGGAATGATATGCATTGGAACAAGCCTTTCAACGTTGGCCTGGTGATAATACCAGGAAGAGCAGAGATGGGAATGTATCCCATGAGACAAGGTCCCTAATATGATAGAACCATAGATTTAGAGCTAAAAGAGTTATTTAGTCCAACCTCTTATTTTTTTTACAAAGAAGGAAACTGAGAACCATGGAGGTAAAGTAATTTGCCTAAAGCCAATCAGTCAATAAGCATTTCTTAAACACCTACTATGTGCCAAACTCTGGGGATACAAAGAAAGGCTAATGCAGTCCCTGTCCTCAAGGACCTAACAGTCTAAGGCAGGGGACACAACAAACAAACAAGGTCACACAGACACTAAGTGATAGGTGGGATTTGAAGCTGGGTCCTCTGACTCCAAATTCAGTGATGGTCACAGAGCTTAGTTTATTTTGGTGTTTGAGTGCTTGGGGTGGGAAGTTGTTGAACCCTGAATAAGGGTAGCTAGGTGGCACAGTGAATAGAGTACCAGGTCAAAAAGACCTTGGTTCAAATATGACCTTAGATACTAGCTATTGACCCTGAACAAGTCACTTCACCCCATCTGCCTCAGTTTCCTCATCTGTAAAATGATCTGGAGAAGGAAATGGCAAAGTACTCCAGTATCTCTGCCAAGAAAACCACAAATGGGGTCATGAAGAGTTGGACATAACTGAAACAACTGCACCACAATAACAGCAACAACCCTGGATGAGAAAAGAGGGAAGGGCAATCTCTTCCCTAACATTTGATATGTGGAATGTTCCAGCAGGGCAGTGAGTAGCAGGGGACCTGGACCTTCCAGAGAAAGGTGGTTTTGTAGGGATTCCCCTTGACCCAAAGTATTGGGTTGGTATCATAAATTACGCATGCATGAGTCAAGCCCAGTCTGAGAAGCTTGCTACATAGCATCTAAGTATTAAAATGCCAGCAAAGGGGAGAGCGCTGTGCTCCTGTGGCTAACAAGGCATCTATATGATCGCCTGAAATTACAAACACCTCCCTTGACTGATTTAAAGCATATCGAAGCAGACTCTGGAGGCTGGGGTTACAGATCTGTTAGTAGAAGATGGTCCCCCAGTGGGGACTGGGGAGAAGGTTAAACTCCCAGAGAGTGGTTTAGGAAGACAGAGTCTGTGCAGGGGATGAAGGATGAAGAAGCATTCAGGACTCTGGCAAGTAAGTGAGAGAGCCAGAGCATGGTCCAAAGCAAAGTGAATTATGGGAATAAGTGTGCATGGAGGCTGGGGAAGTCTTGGGTGTGTGAAGGCTGGAGTTGACAGCCCCAGTCGATGCAGAGGAATTCAGTGTTAGAGGAAGGACATGCATCAGTGCACTGTGCGGTGGTCTCTCTCTGTTTATCTCTCTCTGTCTCTGTGTCTTTGGCTCTCTGTCTCTGTCTCTCTCCACACACACACACACACACACACACACACACACACACACACACACACCCCTATGTGCATATAGGTGTGTATACTCAATAAAAGCTTTTTCATTCATTCATGCTATAGACCTTATTATTTCTCAATCCTGACTGGGAAGACTGAGTCAGATTTGCATAGTGATGTCACTTGGGAAGGAGCAGGAAGATTCTCTCCTAGCTTGGCCAGTCCTGCTCAGAGGCTTATCGGCCAGGGGTTCCCAGCAAATCTATTCTGTTCGGTCCCTCGGCTGATCTGACATACAGAAGAGCACCCAGATGTGGTCAGCTTAAGCCACAGCAAGCCAAGCCTCCGTCCGGAACAAAGAGCTGTGCTTCCAAGCCAAATCTAATGACTCTGGCACCTTTTTCGAGTTACTAACTTAATTCTAATCCAATTTCCTTTAAAAAAAAAACACACTTCTTGCTTTTGGCATGTCCTTTAGACCCAGCAATGCTGGCAGATAAAGTTAGGAGAAGAATGGGTCATAATGTGCAATGACATTTATTTTTTTATGCGTCTGAGTTTTTAATTAATTTTTTTTAATTAACAAACTTTTTCTCTCACACACATCATCCCCCCCTCCCACCACCACCACAAGGAAAAAAACTCCTGTAACAAATATGCATCATCAGGTTGAACAATTGTGAGATATGAATAAAATGGAATATTATTAAGCTTTAAGAAACAACAAAGGGTGTGGTTCCAAAATGACCTGGGACATTTCCTTTAAGAACAACTAGTGTTCTAGAGAGGGCAGCAGCCCCTGAAGACTGGCCTACCCCAAAAGATCATCCTGTTAAGTTAACGAAGATTTGGAGCTGAGATTGTAAATCAATTTGGACAGCTCCTCAGTGGAAAGCTAGTTAGAGGATCATGGCAATGGAGCTGGGAAGGAACTTGGCAGCATCTAGTCCAACCACCTCATGTTACAGATGAAAGAATTAACTTTCTCAAGGTCACATAAGATACTAAATGGAAGAGTCAGGATTTGAACCCAGGCCCCCTGGTGCCAATAACAGAGCTCCCTCCACTGTACCACACTGACTACTCACACAAGTCCCTTGCAATTCTAAGATCCTTTCATTCAAGGACAGTTTCATTCTTATTTAGCATCCTCCCCTTCCCCTGCAAGTACTTCTGCACTCCAGGTCCAGACAAAGTATAAAGGTAGCTAGGTTGCTCAGTGGTTAGAGCATTGGGCTAGGAATCAGGAAGATAAGAGTTCAAATCTGACCCCAGACACTTACAATCTGTATGACCTTAGGCAAGTCCCTGAACCCCTATATGCCTGAATTTCCTTATCTGGAGATAACAATAGAACCTACCCCACTAGGGTGGTTGTGAGAACCAAATGAGATGATGTTAGCTAGGGGGCACCATAGAGCACAGAGTGCCTGGCATGCAGTCAGGAAGACTCGCCTTCCTTAATTCAAATCTTGCCTCAGATACTTCTTAACTATATAACCCTGGACAAGTCATTTCATCCTGTTTGACCCATTTTCCTCACCTGTAAAATGAACTGGAGAAGGAAATGGCAAACCACTCCAGTATCTTTGCCAAGAAAACTCCAAAATAGGGTCACAAAGTGTCAGATGTAACTGCAAGGACTGAATTAAGAGCACAGTGCCCAGCACATAGTAGATACTTTTAAAGGCTGTCATTACTGTACTTGTCAATAATAAATCATCTTCCATGTGTCTTCCCTTCAGATATTTCCGTCGGTAGGAAGAGTGCTTCAACTGGACCTCCTAGACTGGGCTATCATTCTTGTGCCAGCCAGTTCAGTCTGGTTGATGTATAGCTTGGTTTGGAATCCATTATGGCTTGCCTTCTGTGAATACTTGCCTCCTTCCCTTAGGGTCAAGCCAACAAGCAATTATTAAGCACCTACTATGTGTCAGGCACTGTGCTAAGAGCTGGGAATACAAAGAAAGGCAGAAGACAGGTTCTGTCCTCATGTCCCATGATCTAATGGGGGAAATGACATACAAACAATCATGTGTGTACAGGCAAGATACGGACAAGATAAATTGGAGATATTCAGCAGAGACAAGGCATTAGCGTGAGAGGGTATCATTATTCAGGATCAGAGAGTTAGAGGAAGTAGGGACCTTAGAGGTGATCTAACCACCACCTCTCATTTTACAGATAGAAAAGCTGAGGCACAGAGAGATTAAATTCTAAAGTGACACAGGTAGTAAGGACTAAAAGAGGAAATTTGTTTCTATCCCTCTACCTCCTCATCTTCTCCTTGCCTGGAATGCTCTCCTTCCAACGATCCCTGGCTTCTTTTAAGAATCACAGCCCACTTTTCTAGAAAGTCCATCTCGATTCCTTCTACGTTGCTGCTCTCTCCCTTTTCCCCAAATGAACCTGTGATTTATTTCTATGTTGCATTATATGTGGCCCCCACTGGATCTCAGAGATGGAAAGGGCCCTCAAGAGACAGGTGGTCCCACCTGGACCTGAACAAGAATCCTGTCTTCTCTGGCCCCAATAAGTGTTCATCCATCCAGTCTCTGCTTGAAGCCCTTCAGGGTGGAGGAGCTGACTACCTTCCCAGGAAGCATCTTCCACTCTGGGACAGCTCCCCTGAAATCCAGGCTAATGGCCTCTTTGTAGCTTCCACCTATGGCTCCGGTTCTACCCCCCATTCTTCTTTAGGAAGGACTATGAAGTCCTTATGAAGTAAATGATTCTTTTAATTGATGTGGTTTTGTGTAGTCTGCAAGCAAAGCTTTCTCCAGGAAGTGATCAAGGAAAGCACACCACGCCCTACTTCCTACTTGGTCTTTGCACTTTGGGAGGAGGATTGAAAACTTGGGTACCACTGGGTAGCAACTGAGGGTGGCAGTGGGAAGGGAGGTGGAGTAGGAGCCATACTTCTCCTCCAGGGAAGGGAATCTACCAGTAAATGGCAGGAAGGTCCTGATCATATATACAAATCAGCCCATGGCCAGGAGAGGACTGTGCTCCATCCCTTCCCTCTGCCTCTCACATCAGCTCAGCTTGTCCCCTGGGCCTCGGACTTGCTTCTCCTTCAAAGTCAAAATTTTGTGTTCAGTTTGACCCATCTCCTAACCTAGATAAGTATGCTGAGGTCTGTGGAATGGCATTTTGGTGGTTCAGGGGGTCTGAGAAACACTGGAGTCAGAAAATTTGAGCTTAAATCAGGATTCAGACAATGACCACCTGAGTGTCCCTGGGCAAGTCATATTATCTCTGCCTGCCTCAGTTTCCTCAACTCTAAAATGGGAATCAACAGCACCTACCTCCCAGGGTTGTTGTGAGGACCAAATGAGATAATATTGGCAAAGCATTTAGCACAATTCCTGGCACATTTTTAGGTACTTGATAAATGCTGGTTCCATTCCTCTCTTGCCTACAATGGGGCTAATTTTATGTCCCGCACCCTTCATAGGTGGCCTTGTGTTTGACAATTTCACTGTTCCATCTCCTGACCCCTTGCCTTGCTGGGGACATCCTTGGCCCCCCCTGCACCTCACTGGGGACATCTCTGGGAGTTATGCTGCTCAGCAGTGGCCCTGGAGCTGACATACCCTCTAATGATGACTCCCAGCCCCATATAGACCCTATGGACAGCCCTGCACCTCTTACCCCACTGGAAACATCCCTGGACCCTATCTCTTTAAAACAGTGTGTACTGGGATGTAGAAACTGAAGGGAGGGGGGAGGAGAAGTCCAAGGGTCTCCTCCTCCCTCCCACCCACCCCCTAACTTTCACAAGACTTCCAGTGAGTCAGCATTCAAACACAGTGTATGCATGTGTGTGTGCGTGTGCGTGCATGCACATGCATGTCTGCCTTTGACCATTTATCACCTTTGCTTTGTGGCTCAGGAAAATTAAAGCTAACTCCAGTCTCCAGTCTGTCAGACCTCTAATTCTACCTTATTTTTCATTTCCTCCTTATGTAGTTGGGCTTCCTCTCAATCACATTTTGAAATCAAAGCTGTCCAGCCTCCAGCCAAAAAAAGTGATGAAACATGGTCTCATCATCAAACTAATAAAGCAAGACATGCCATCACGCCGCAGACCCTGAAGAGCAAAGCTGTTGGCCTGTTGTTCAGAGGCCTCTATTAATATTCCCTCCACTTGGTTGCAAGGAATAGAACTTGCTGGGATAGATCAATATTGTATAACTTACCCCACTAATAGCCTTGCAGCTGTGCTCAGTACATTCTGATCATTGTGATGATAGCATGGGTGGAGGGGAAAGTTGAAGAAAAATACTAATCTAATGAAGAGGAGGCAGTTAGATTTCGGCTGTCCTGCCTCCACACCTTTGTTCATGCTGTTCCTTTGTCCAGAGTGCTCTCTCTTCCTATCTCAATTTATTGAGCCTGGGAAGGGCTCTGGACCCTGAAGATTTGGGTTCTACTTTTAGTTCTGTAATCAACAACTGTGTGACCCTGAGCAAGTCACTTCACTTCTGTCTGTTAGTTTGTCTCTTGTCTAAATTGTCTATTAATTTTCTCATCTGTAAAATGGGGATAACGATAGCACCTCCCTCCTAGGATTGCTGTAAGAATCAAATGAGATAATTTGTGCAATAATAATTTACATAAAATGTTTTGTAAATCTTAAAGCACTATATAAATGCAAGCAATCCTCATTCTCCTTGATCTCTCTGTAGCTTTGACACTGCTGATCACTCTCTCCCCCTTGATCCTCTCTTTCTCTGTCTTCCTCTAGGTTTGCAGGATATTCCATCTCTATCCTGATTCTCCTCCTCCCTGCTCCTCTGTCTCCTTTGCTGGATCCTCCTCCAGATCATGCCCTCTAACCATAGGTGTCCTTCAAGCATCTGTCCCGGTTCCTCTTCTCTTCTCCCTCTGTTCTGTGTCACTTGGTTGTCTCATGCACTCCCATGGATTTAATGACCATCTCTATACTGAAGATTCTCAAATCTACCCATCCTGCCCCAGTCTCTCTGCTGACCTCCATTCTCACCTCTCCAACTGCCATTCAGACATCTTGAACTGGATGTCCACTAGATATCATAAACTCAACATATCCAAAACAACTCATGATCTTTTCTGCTAAACTCCTGCCCACTCCTACCTTCCCTATGACTGTTTAGGGTCCCACCATCTTTCCATCCCTCAGGCTCACAACCTAGGAGTCCACTGGAGTCAGGAGCACCGGAACTCAAATCTGGTCTTGCTACATTTATGGACTTGGACAAGGCACTTGGGGCCTCAGTTTCCTCATATGTACAATGGAAATAAGAATATTTGCAGCCATCTAATAAGAGAACTGTTGTAAGAAACAAATGAAGAAGAATTCATAAAGTTCTACATAAATGAAAGCTATTTCCATTCACCAAGGAGAGGAATCCATATTTTTTTGTAAGAAGGCATTAAACCTTGTACACTGTAGATGTTTAATAAATGCTTAGGGTCCTAATATCATATAGCTGAAGCTAGAAGGGACCTCGAGAAGACACTGAGTTCAGTCTCTTCATTTTACAGACAAGGATAGGGAGGTTGTGATTTCCTGGAGATCACCTGAGTTATAGGATCACGGACCCAGAGGTAGAGGGATCTTAGAGGCTGCTGGGTGTGAACCCTCATTTTACAGAAAAGGACACTGAGGACTGGAGAGGTTAAGTGACTTGTCCATAGTCATACAGCTGCTTGATTGATTGATTATTAATCCCCTTGCCTAATTTCATCTTTGCAGCTATAAAGCTCAGGGAAATGTTATGATGTAAATTATGTTACAATAACCATACTCCCTTAGCATTGTGGTATTAAGGAAAAATAAATTAAGGAAGAATTTCCTAACAACAGAATTGTTCTATCAATGGAAAGGGTCATCTTATTTGAGGTGCTGAGTTCTCTGTCATTGGAGGTGTTCAAGCATTAGAGGTACTTCTCTTTGGACTACTACAAACTGCCTGATTGGGGATTAGGTCAAAGAATCATTCAAGGACCTTTCCTTCCCATGTCACTCATCTATTGATGGATCTATAGGGTCAATGAAAGTATTGGAAGAGCACTTGGATGGAGCAATGATAAAGCACTGGAGCAGGAGTTAGAAGAACCTGAGTTCAAATCTGATCTCAGACACTTAGTAGCTGTGTGACCCTGGGCAAGTCACTTAATCAGTTTTCTCAGTAAAATGAGTTGAAGAAGGAAATGACAAACATTCTGGTACCTTTACCAAGAAAACACCTAATGGGGTCATGAAGAGTTGGATGTCACTGAAACAATTGGATAAAAATACGTTATAACCGAAATGGAATTTAAAGATTAACTTGTAGCCTCAAGGCGACATATGGCTATAGGTCCCCCACCCCTGATCTGTTCCAATGCCCTTAATTTATAGGTAGAGAAACTGAGGCCTAGGAAGCGGGAAAGGACTTGTCGGAGGTCATACAGTGAATAAGCTGCAGAGCCAGGATGGAAGTGTCTGCCTCCCAGCTTGCTAGGCTCTCTCCAGTGCCCCCAAAGCTTCCTTTCAAGGCACTGAATCCAGCTGGCAAGGTGTTCCTTGGCACGGCTCCCTATTTCTCGCCTCAGGGATCCCAGTTAATGGAACCTTCGCTCTGTTGGTTTACAGCTGAGCCTTGGCTCCATGCCCCATTGGCTTGCCTAAGGTCAGCATTCAACCTTTTCATAATTGGGATATCTTTCTAACACCTCATTATGGAATTGCCCCATCTCGTGATTCATTTCATGCTTTGTTAAAGCAAGGACTGACGAAATGCTTGTGTTCAAGAGAGTAATGAGGGGTCTGTTAATGTCTGGGGAGTGGAAAATCAGGAGGAAGAGTGACAGGTGTGCCCTTTAAGACAGAATCCACATGAAAACAGAAAGAATCTGGGACCCTGGTGGGAGGCCATTCCCTGTACGTGAGTTTTTGTCATTATTCCTTCATGGACATAGTAGAGGCTCTATCTCTATGTCCAGTCTCTCAATTAGGCTGTGGACACCTTGTGGAGAGGAATCGTGGCTATAATATAGTCATCATTATATGCCTAGTATTTATCACAATGTGAGGCACACAGCATCATGCACTCATAGAATCTGAGAGTTGAAACACCTTTACAATAGAGAACGTGAGAGCTAGAAAGACCCTGAGAACATAAAATGTCAGAGTTGGGAGCAACCTTGGAACAGAGTATGTCCAATATGGGAGGGACTCTAGAACATGGAATGTCAGAGCTGGGAAGGGACTTAGAACACAGAATGTTAAAGCTGGCATGACTCTTAAACAGAGGATATCAGATCTGGGAGGGCAGAAAGGGGGTGAATATTGAGGGATAGGGAGGGATTTTAGCGCATAAGAGGACATAGGTAGAAGGGACTTTGGAACAGAGAATGTCCAATCTGGGAGGGATTCATGGAAGGTCAGAGCTGTGGGCTCCTGTCTATCCTAACACCTTCATTATATAGTGGAGAAAACTAAGGTACAGAAAAGGGAAGGAACTTGCTCAATAACACAAAGCAAGCCGGTGGTTAGCTCTGCTGCTAGAACTCAGCCATGACTTACTCCAGTGCAGTCTCTCCACTGGGTCTTAATGCCCTTGGATGTTTGCTACTTCATGAAAGCATTCTATGGATTTCTGAGTAGTCATAAAGGACAACCATTCAAGGTCATCTGGGAGTCTCTGTCCTCTTCTCATTTCCCCCAAACTAAGAAAGTAATGAGCATGGAGAAGTTACACAGAGGATTAAACAGTGATGAATACTAAGGGGTAGAGGATGGGAAAGTCAGGAACATTTAATGCACTCTTAATAAAAGGCAAAAAGATGTTTAAACTTCAGTGACATTTTGGAACAGTAGAATGATCCCTATCCTAGGAGTCAGGAAGACATTGACTGTACTCCTAGCACTGTCACTAACTTGCCATGAGATCTTAACTAAGTCTTTCCTCTTCTCTAGACCTCAGATTCCTCACCTGTAAAATGTCATCTAAGATTCCAAGTTCCTTCTGTTTAGATGGTCCAATAGGGCCTGGCCATGGTTGCCTCCTGATTCCTGGATATCTGGCCTCCATCAATATAACTTGCAATGGCTTTTTATTATCAGAATCATATTCTTTTGGACTTCACAGAAATGTCAGATCTAGAAGGGATATCAGGAACCATCTAATGGAACTGGGACTTGAAAAAGAAGTCTTCAACATACTCAGCAAGTGATCATGTCCAGGCTTTCCTGGCACTTCTTCAGGGAAGAGACATCCCTGCTTCCCTCTGGAAGCCCATCCCACTTGGAGATAGCTCTAATGCTTAAAACCTGAAGTCTAAAATTGTGTCTTTAACACTGCCAGCCCCTATGTCCAGTGCTTCCCCTTCTAATCCCTTGGAGTACTTGAAAACAATGATCAACTCTCCTTCTTGTTTCACTAAGACTTCTCCAGACTCAACATCCCTAGCATGGCCACTCGATCCTCTTATGATATGTGCTCAAGACCCTTCCTTTATTCTAATAGCCTTCCACTGAACACTTTTAAGCTCATCAATATCCTTCCTAAAATGGGCAAGAACTGTAAGCCAAAACTGAGCAAAATACTACAGATGTGTCTGAACCAAGATTGCATCTCCTATTTCCTGGATGCTTTGCCCCTCTCAATACAGCCTGACACTGTATCACTTTTCTTCATTGCCATATGATCCTATTGGAACTTATTAGGTTTATAACCCCCTAAAATCCTCACAGCTTTCTCAGAGGAATGGCTCATTAGTACCACTTCCCCTCATCTTGTACTCAGACAGTTCATTCTTTTTTAAATATCAGTGCAAGATGACGTTTTCCTTTATTCAGGGTTATCACCACCTCCACCACCACCAGTATTATTTAATGTAGTTAGGTGTGCATGGAGCCCCATATAGGGAGTCAGAAAGACCCGAATTCAAATTCTATGTCAACAATTCAGTCACCACCTATATGATCCTAGGCAAGTTGCTTACCCTCTCTCAGCCTCAGTTTCCTTATCTCTGATAACAGCACCTGCCTCACAGGGTTGTTGTGAGAATCAAATATATAAATCACCTTAAAATCTTAAATTGCCTTCTTAATGCTAAGTATTGTCACCGTTATTACTCTATTTTGGCCCAGTGTTCTAACTTGTCAAGACCTTCTCTGACTCATCCAGTGTATTGGACTTCCCTCCCAGCCTGGGTTCACAATTCTTTAAGTGGTTCATCTCCGTAGAGTTCTGTAGTTGAGCGAGACTTTTAGTCCAACCTTCTGCCCACCTCCAAGCTGGCTTGCCCTCTGGAACTCATACAGGTGGAGGTCACTTCAATTTCCAAAGCTTTCCAGGAAAAAACTTTCCCAGCCTCCTTTAATTCTATGTAGAGTTGGCATAACAATCTCAAAGCACAAAACTATTTCCAGTTCCCTGCTCCTGTAGAGAACACAGAGGGCCAAACTCAGAAGTTCCAAATGAGTCTACATGACTATTCTCAGAACCTTCCCCTTGGAACTGTTCACAGAAGATAAAAAGCTGCCGCTGTCTTGGCCACTCATCTCCCACTGTGTGGGCCAATTGTGGGAGTCTTGGCTTGGGGGGAAGGGGAAGTGGGGAGTGTATGAAGAAGTCTTTCTCTGACTTCCTGAGCAATTGCATAATGCCAGCATGTGTGGGTGCGGCATCTGTGAAAAGAGCCAGGTGGACAACCCAGGAGACTGAAGCTGTCTCTGTGCTCTCTGCCCTGAGGGACAAAACAAAAGGCCTTTGAGTGCTTTCCAGTTCCTTCCCACTCCGTTCACCCGTGCCATTCCCCCTTCTCCAGCCAAACTCGGCACCCACCACCTGCCACTGCCTTCATACAAACCACTTGAAGACAGTCTCTGTTTGAAACCCCAACCCTGGCACATTTTCCAGGACTGCTGCCTATCCAAGACACTGTTCCCATTGGCCAGGAGAGGTGGTTAACCCTCACAGAGAAAGTGTTGCCTTGATTTCAAGATATTGACAATGAGACCCAGCAATTACAGAGATACTGAGGCAGGGTTCAGTTCTGGGCATTTCATGTTACTGCCCAGTCAACCTTGGAGTCTAATGTGAGGTGTTGGGGCCTTACAACACTCGCATCCACTTCTGGGGATCCCAGAGCCACCTGAAATTGGCAGAGGGAAACAAGGCAGCAAGTGTAGACTCTGCCTCAAGCCAGATCCCCTTCATCAGTGATGTCAAACTCAAATACAAATGGGGGCTGCTAATCCTAACACAAGGATCCCTGCAGGCCACATCTTGACTTAGTTTTAAAATGTAATGTTCTCTCTGTTTCATTGTATCTTTACTTATATTGTTAAATATTTCCCAATTTCATTTAAATCTGATTCGAGCTGCACTCAGGACAGTTGTGAAGCTGTGTGTTGAACACCTCTGCCCCAAAGGATGGTAGTTGGATATAGGATGACAGATCCAGGTCTGAAAGGGACCTCAGAGGTCACCTCGTCCAACACCGTAATTTTACAGGTCAACAAACCAAAGCCCCATGAGATTTAACAACTTACCCAGAGTCACAGCATTAGGAATGGAATCTGAAACCAAGTCCACAGACTCTAAATTTAGTTAATGCGTTTTCCATTGTACCATGGAGAGAGACTTTAAATGGTAGAATATGAGTTCCTTAAGGACAGATGCTATTTCCATTTTTCTTTTCTATCTCTCCTGCCTAACACAATACCTCTCCTTGTATTGTCAGTAAGAATGGTTTTTACATCCCAGCATGAAAAATCTCTTCACCAATAGAGGTCAGACACTTGTCTCTAGTTTCAAAAAATTTACTTGGGGCACTTGGAGATTAATTAACTAATTTCATGCAACTCTATGCGTCAAAAGCACTATTTGAGTCATTCTTTATATCTTCAATGCTTAGCACAGTTCCAGGTACATGGTAGTGTACAATAAATGCTTATTGACTGACTGACTTAGTTCTCCTCCCCCACTCCAGCTGCTGGCGTTTTCCCCTTCCTCCTGGTTCCTTTTATCATACTTATCTGAATGTCTGTACATTGCATCTCTCTCAAGATATCCAATCAGTCAATCAACAAGCATTTGTGAAATTCCAGGCACTAAGTGAGGCACTGGGGACACAAAGATTAAGATGGAAATAGAATTTCCATTCTCCTTCCTGCTCAATGCACTCTAATCGCTTCAAGGACAGGTACTGTGTCATTTCTGCTTTTACATCTTCAATCTCATATACAATACTTTGTTCACAGTAAGTGCTTAATAATTGAACTCCACCATGTTCTTTTGCACTTGGGATTAAGGATAAATTCATAAATGTAACTGTGTGTCATGCATGTCCATCTTTTTTCTTCAAGAGGAGGATGTGAGATTTTCCATCTCTTCTCAGTACCTGGCAATGTTTGCCCATGTAATTTTTATTAGAGGCAATGCTCCAAACCACCCAGTTAGCACTACTTTGTAAGTTGCCACTAATCTGCTTGCCCACAGGCAGTAAGAATTCTTGGTAGTAGTTTGTGTGTGTGTTTGCCCTTCACTGCCAAAGAAGACCATGCCATCAGAGAAATAATGTCATGACTTGCACTTGACTTTGTTTTGAGTGAGCCTTAATTTTCCTCCAGAACCATCTGAATCCAGTGACCAGGTATTCATCAGGATGACTGGAGATGACTCAGGATGAGGCAATTGGGCTTAAGTGACTTGCCCAAGGTCACACAGCTAGTGAGTCAAGTGTCTGAGTTGAGATTTGAACTCAGGTCCTCCTGACTCCTGTACTGGTGCTCTATATAATTTCCTTGAAGGCAATTACCTTGTGTACCATTTTCCTTCGGTTGTTATCAGCACCAAGGACAGGGACCTGAACAATATTGAATTGAATTGGTGAGAACTTGGCAAAAAAAGAGTTGATTTTATTCATTTCCTCACTTTGAATAATACCTGGTACATAAGATGTGCTTCATAAATGCTTGTCAATTAATTGATTCCCCCATTCATTTTCTCTGATGCCTCATTGGGACACAGAGGTTGCCTTGGTCACTCAAAAATTATAACAAGAAAAAAAGCTCTGGCAAGTCTTTACTCTAGCTGGAAAGCCTTGTGAGCACAGGCCCAGTGAAGGCTAGCGTGCTTTTTATCTAAGGACCAGCCATATTAAGTTCAAAGCATGGTTCTGTGAAAAGTGCTGGATTGGGAATCCAAGGACTTGGGTTCAACTCCTGTCTCTGCCACTTTCTACCTATGTGAACTTGGGCAAGTCATGTACCCTCTTGGAGCCTCAGTTTCATCAATTGTCAAGTGAGGGATTAGTCTTGATGACCTTGAAGGTCACTTCAAGCTCTAAATTTATAATCCTATAATAATTCTCCTCTTCTCTGGGTCTGTTTTCTTCACCTATAAAACAAAGGAGGTGAATCATATGACCTTGGAGGTCTCTACCAAGTCTTAGCCTACGATCTTATGAAAAGACTCATCATCAGTTTGGCTTGGATTTTTTTGACCATACTAGCTTTCAAAGATTATGAACTGGTTTTGTAATTGTGATCTGCCAATTATATTTTGGAAAGAATTCTGAGTCCATAATCAGAGACCATAGGATTGAATCCTAACTTGGCTATTTATTAGCTGTGTGACTGGTATCAAATTTATATTATATGTATATATATATATGTATATATATATTTGTGTGTATGTGTATGTATGTATATATGTGTATATTTGTACAGATAGACATACATATATATGTACATATATTTTTTTTCCACATTATATTTCTCCCCAGTCTTTCATTCAGCCAATCATTCAGTTTTGTGCCAGGTCTGGTTCATGACACTGGGAGAAAATATGGATCTCAGTTTCCTTATCTCTAAAAGCAGAAGTGCTTGCTTGATAGTTACTAAGGGCCCTTCCTCTCTAAATCCAGTCAAAAGAGGGAAACTAAGTGGTGCAGTGGGTAGAGCAACTGGTCCTAGAGTCAGAAGGACCTAAATTCGAATTCATTCTCCAAGACACTTACTATGACCCTGGGCAAGTCATTTAATCCTAATTGCCTTCAAAAAAAGTAACCCCACATAGAAAAAAAAATCAGAGAACCTTGAGATATTAACAGGGATTTGATAGAGTATGGGTTCAAGTCCTGACTCTGATACTTATCAGCTATATGACCTTGACCAAGTCCCTTCCTCCATTACTTTGTACATTTCAAAGGATTTTCACATATAGCATGCTTTCTTGACCATCATAGCCATCTTGTAAAATAAAGGAGAACAGAGATTTTTATCCCCATATTATAGAGAAGAGAACTAGAATTCCAGGAGTCAAGGTGACTTACTCAAGGTGACTTGACAGGTTAGTTATGGAGGTGGAATTATAGTATCTTCAATTTAAACCTACAAAGGTTCCTAGAGATTGTATTCAACCATCTCCTTGTGCAAATGAGTAGAACTAGGTACAGAGAGATAAATAACCGCCCCTGGATCACCCAGGCAGGAAGTCGCAGACCTAGAGGTCAAACTCAGAGTTTCTGACTCCAAATGCAAGGCAATTTACATTGTACCGTAATGCTACTATATGGCTACAACCAAGGGCTCCTGACTCCCAGTCGCAGACTCTACCCACTCTTCCTTATTGTGTTATTCTGAGAGAAAACATGGCCCAGTGAATCACTTGCGGGTAGGAAGAGGCAGATGTTTTCTTTTCTTGGCCACAAGGTTGACATAATCTATGGTTATGTTCTTGTCGATTCCTTTTCAAATCAGTCTTGAGCTGTCTGAATCCATTCTCTCTCTCTCTCTCTCTCTCTCTCTCTCTCTCTCTCTCTCTCTCTCACACACACACACACACACACACACACACACACACACACATGCACATTATTGCATTATTGAATTTATATCAATCTGAGACTGTGAACTTCTTTTCATTAGCTGCCTGTTATCTCACTTTACCTTCTTACCCTCTCTTTGCAAAAGACTCAGTGGTTTGCAAGGCTAATCTCCATGTGCACAAATAAATCAGGGGGTACTCCATTCTGCTCCTCCCCCCACCATGCCACCAGACTTATCTTTCAGCACAGCCAAAGGAAATGGGTGAGGGAGGGAGAGTGAAGAAAGAAGAGCAAGGTTCCAATGCTAATAAGCTGCAGCTGATGTCACCCTCAGTTAATCAGATTGTTAAAGATACAAGGGAGAGATCAAATCCTGCTGCCAAAAGCTATCTGGGCCCATTCATGGGAAGATGGATGGAGGGCCCAGCCAGAGCTCTGATGAGATTTAACTGGACATAAAAGAATGTTCATTCTTTTCTGAACTCAACATGAATTACAAGGGAAGCCCATTCACAGAGGTGAATCTAATACACAGAGGGCAGTCATGGGATAATTACTCTGGCATCAGAAACATGGAAAGAGTGTTCTTTTTATGTACAAGTTCACATAGACTTTGCTAGCTCCTGAGATGGAATCTTGTCTAGACTTGTGGGTATCAGTCACTGTAGCTACTTCAATTCACTAATCTGCCAACTTGTTGCCTTAAGACTATGTGTATATCTTCCCCAGATTCTCCTAAACACAGATTCTAGTCCTAGCTTAACCAGGAATCTCACTGTGTCATTTTGTTAGCAAGTTACTTCCTCCCCTCTCTAGGCTTCAACTGTTTCCTTAACTGTAAACAAGGGGGATTACATCAAATTATTTCCCAAATCCCATTCATAGTTGAAATTGTGTGGGACCACATGAGGTAGATGAGGAATATGGAGTACTTAGCTGCAGAATCCACGATGCTTGTCCCAGAATTCAGAATGTTCTTTGGAACATTGTCTTGACTTGGCTCAGCTTGAAGCTGTTGAAGTTAAGTCTTTGGGGTTACCCTATATATGTGCTGATAGATTACCTTTGTCCCATATCTCATCTTCCAGATTTAGAGTTGGAAGGAACATTAGAGGTAACAGAGTCCAGCCCCCTCATTTTGCAGATGATAAAACTGAAGCCCAAGGAGATTGTGCTTTACCCAAGCTCATGAAGCAGCATTGGAATTTGAACTCAAGTCCTCTGACTCTCTGGGCAGCTGCAATGTATGGGATATGCTTTGTACTTATAATGATGATGCTAAGATTCCCTTCTGGCTTGGAGATGAACCAAGAGCATGAATCTGTTACTACAAAGTGGCAAACATATGAATGAAAATAGAAAAGGTCCATCAGTCACAAAAGATGAGCTGCTTTTCTAATGAGAAGGAGTTTTGTAAATAACCAGTCCTGGAGCCTTTGAAGAGGAAAATTTCACTTTAATTTCAATTAAAGCCAATGTAATATCAATTGTAATTGCCTCCTCATGTCATGGGATTTACTCCCTCCAAACTCCCTCTTCTCCACTAAACTGTTCTCAAGTCTGACCAAGTCACTCACCTGCTCCCTAAGCCCCTCAGGGCTCTCTACCACATCTAGTATAAAAAGGAGACTCCTTTGTTTGGCACTTATATTGACACAAAAATTCCTCAACACCCTAAACTGTACTGTGTCATTGCAGGAGTAAGCATATTTATTCCCTAAGGAAATAGTTAATTCCTAGGCAGACTTGACCAGATAGACCAGCTCCCATGGTTCTGCCTAAATCCAAGAAATCTGGATGAAAGGAGAAAATACCAAGTCAGATATAATCATGTGGTGCTGGAAACTGACTGCCATATCCCCAAGATATCTGGATATTCATTTCTCGGTGGCATTTTTGGCTTTTCTGTAAGTACAGTTCAGCTAAATCCGTGGTTGACTAAGTAGGAAAAGAAACATGGGATAGTGAGAAAGGGAAGTAGGGATGGAGGGAAGCAATCATTTTGATGTCAGAAAATCTGAGTTGGAATCTGAGCTCTGACACTTCCTATGTGACCTTGAGAAAATTACTTAGCCTCTTAGTCTCAGTTTACCTGTCTGTACAATAAGGTTTGACTACTGAAATCTAATGTCTATTCCAGCCCTAAATTGATGAATTTATCATCCCATGACATGGGTGGACCTCAGTTTCCTCATCTGGAAAATGAGGGTCTTGGATTAGATGACCTGTAAAATCTCTTCTATCTCAAAAGCTAATGAAACAATAAAATTTGTGGCTGAGATAATTCTAAGCCATGACTTGTGATTTTGAAAAATGAAGGCTCCAGACTCTCTGAATTGGACATTTAAAGGTTGAGGCTCATCATTTGAATAGCTTGTCCTTTTCTAGGGACACTAAATTTAATTCACCATCACTGAAGAATGGGACAGATGATGACTCTGGTCTCCTGAGACCAACTGGGGAAATAGTGTCCAATAGATCATGACAGCCACCATTTCATCATCTCTGAGCCTCTTTTCCCTTAGTTGAAGTCTGAATGCCACAGAAAGGTGTGTGTATGTGTGTGCTTGAACTGACCTTTCTTTTGTACTTAATTTCATCATTAATTAACCCATCAGTAAACGTTAATTGAGCACCAACTGTGTGCCAGGCACTGTTCAAAGGACTGGGGATACAAAAAGGGGAAAAAAATGCCTGCCTTCAAGGAGCTGACAATACTATCCAGTAAAATCTTTGTTGGCTAGTAACTTATTCAGCAAAGAAAGCATTGGCCTGGACCAGATCAGAAACCCTAGGTTCTAGTAGCCTACTCAATACCTTGGTTGTTAGATTTCCTGATCTGTAACCAGCAATTTTATCTCCTACAACAAATATCGTGAAGGTTAAGTAGTTCAAATAAATAAGTGATGCCTCAAATCAAATTCTTATGAAAATAGGCAGCTAGGTGGCAGAGTGGATAGAGAGATAGAATTCTGGACCTGGAGTCAGGCTCTTCTGAGTTCAAATCTGGCCTCAGATACTTACTAGCTGTGTGACTCTGGACAAGTCACTCCACCCTGTTTGCCTCAGTTTCCTTATCTGTAAAATGAGCTGGAGAAGGAAATGACAAACTGCTCCAGTATCTCTGCCAAGAAAAGCCCAAAACAGGGTCACAAAGACTTGGACACAGTTGAAATGACTAATAATCTTGTTCTCCAGAAGCTTACATTCTCCATTCTAAGGCTACTCCTAGCTCTGTGATTCTGAGTTCTAAGGGCCTTTCTAGGTCTGACATTTTATGTTCTAAACACCCTAAATTCAAGATTCTAAATCCTGGGATTACTGGGACAATATATACAAAACTGCCTGGAAACAGAGTTCATCACCCTGCAACTCATCAGAAAAGACAGTTCTCCTTTGCCATTTTGGCAGTGTGAGAGCCTAAGTCCCTTCCCCCGCCCTTATGAGCACCTCCAGAACCATGGCCAGCATAATTCCCCCCCATCTTTCTCTCATCAGGCTGTTTTTCCTGCAGAAGCTAGTGGGCAAAGGTAACAAAATAACTGCAGTGAATTTAACCTTCAACTTTAAAGTCTGAAGAATCCAGGCTCATTTCAGATCTCTGAGGAGTCGGATGTGTTGAGGGGGAGTAGAGGACAGGGGAAGAGCCTCCTGCAGAGCATACTAAGTACATTCCTTAGCAACCCTGGTTTCCATGGAAAGGGCTGACTCTCCCTCTGGCTCAGCTGGATCTCACATCATGAAGCACTTTCTTTAGCTACTACAATTTCTTCTCCCATTTTGCCCAGGGAACTCTAGTAGAAACAGAGTCTTTGACTTTAGGGGAAACCTCTTCAGGGTAAAAGGAGACACAACAGCCAAGAAGTCTAGATGGCAGAAATAGGAGAGGCCCGGTGTCTGGCATTAGAGAAAGGACAGTCCCCCTGCCCTCTGTCCTGGTTAGTAGTATAAAATATAGTTTGGGGCTCCATGGATAAAGGGAAAGGGCTTTGATAAGCAGGAGACCATCTGATTTAGGGCAGCCAGGGTCAGATGACTCCCAAAATCATATTTATTACCTTGTCCCCTTGAGCAACCACGTAGTGCCATAGTGCACAGAGCACTTCTCCTGGAGTCAGGAACTCATCTTCTTGAGTTCGAACCTGGCCACGGATACTTACTAGCTGTGTAACCCTAAGCAAGTCACTTGTCAAGCTTGTTAGCTTGACTTACAAATGAAGAAACAGACCCAGTCCCACACAAGTAGTGAGTGCCTGACATAGGATTGGAACACGTCTTTCATCTTCAAAGCCTTCCAGTGCACCACACTCCCTCCCTATAGACTTAGAGCCTTGTCTAAAGCTCAGAAGGTTACGAAATTTGCTCAGGATTGCACAGCTAGGAGATATAAGAGGCAGGATTTGAATCTAGGCCTTTCTTTCTTCATTTCCAACATTGCCCCACCCTGGCAGTATAGTCAGGAACACTTGATCCCATGTTTGATCCTGTGTTCATTTGTCCTGCTCTCCAGTTGCTTCATCTTTTTATAAAGTCTTATCTCATTATTCTTAAGAAAATTCGACCCTCCTCCAAACTTCTTTGTTTCTCTTGAAAATGCCCCCATCTTCCCTGTTACCACCCCCTTACTATTCTCCTTAAATTCAATCTCTATCAGTTTTATCTCCAAGACATCTCTTGAATATTTTTTCTTTCTTTCTTTTTTTTCAAAGGGTATGAATGGGGAGCTAGGCGATAAAGTAGCTAGAGTGCCAGGCTTGGGGTCAGGAAGACTCATCTTCGTGAGTTCAAATCCCCTCTCAAACACTTACGAGCTGAGTAACCCTGGGCAAGTCACTTAAGCCTGTTTGTCTCAGTTCTTTATCTTTTAAATGAGCTGGAAAAGTAAATGACAAACAACTCCTGTATCTCTGCCAAGAAGACCCCACATGGGATCACAGAGAGTCGGACATAACTAAATGACGACAACGAAGTGGCCCTTTTCAGAGGTAGAAATCCAAGCTATCAATAGCCACACGAAAAAATGCTCTAAATCATTAATCATTAGAGAAATTCAAAATATCCCTTTCCTTCCTCTCAAACATTCACTCACCAGCCCTCCTCCCTTGCAGCATGAGCTTCATCATCTCTTCCCAGACCATGACTTCCTCATTGGTCTCTCCAGCTCTAGTCTCTCCCCTCTTCAGTCCATCCTCACTCAGATGCCAAACTGGTATTCCTAAAGCACAGATCTGACCATGGCACTCCTCTGGTAAAAAGCAAACAAACCCTCTTGTGGCCCCTGCTTTCATCAGGATCAAACACAAACTCCTCCGTTTGACTTTGAAGGCTGCCACAACTTGGCTCCAGCTGTCCTCTCCATTGTGGACAAAGTACTTTATTAACTGCAAAAAGCTAGGAGGGTTCTTAGCCTAGGGTGCATGAAATGTGTGTGTGTGTGTGTGTGTGTGTGTGTGTGTGTGTGAGGGAACATGTAACTATCTCCATCAACTTGCTTCATTTATAATTCTATGCATTTTATTTTATTCAATTAAAAACATTATAAGAAAATATCTAGAGGCTTCACCAAACTATCAGAGCTGGAGGGACCTTAGAACAGGGAATGTCAGGACTGGGAGGAGTCTCAGAAAAGGGGATGTCAAGACTAAGAGGAACTCAGAGGTCATAAAACCCACCATCTTTGTGATAAAGGCCAGAGGGCCAGAGACAGAGGCCATCATGATATAAATCACACAGGTAGTTGGTGACATACTGGAGCCCAGCACTTCTGGTTCCCAGGTCAGGGCATTATCCTCTGCCTGATTTTCAGCATTACTTAGACTATGGTGATGGTTAAACCTGTTCATTTGGGCTAAGAAAAAGAGGTGGCTATAAGATCAGTGATAGGATCCTAGGCCTTCCAGGCCAGAGTGCAAACCCGTCATTTGTTCGAAGAGAAAACTCTGTTCCCTAAATAATAAGTGAGTTGTGGATCCCACAGGTACTAATGATAAAAGTGAACACTTACATTGCACCTACTAGGCACTATGTTAAGTACTTCACAATTAGGTCCTCATAATCCTGGCAGGTAGGTGCTATTTTTATGCCCATTTTACAGATGAGAAAATTGAGTCAAATAGAGGTTAGATGACTTTCCCAGGGTCACATAGCTAGTAAAGTGTCTGAGGTTTGATTTGAGCTCAGATATCTTCCTGACTCCAAGTCAAGGACTCTAACCATTGTATCACCTAGTTACCCTCAAAGTAGTAAATGAAAGACAGAGCCTGGATTTGAGCCCAGATCTGACTCCACAACCCCTATACCCATGCCATATATAGTAAGAGGCAGAGGTGAATCTGAATCTAGGTCCTCTGATTGCCCAGCTAACACTCTTTAGGAAGACCCAATAAAATTGGCCAATTGACCACTCCTTTCCCCTTCCTGGGACCACTCATAGACACACAGTCTGAGAGGTGGGACCAGGTGCATCTGAGATGCAGATAGAGCCTGTGTGCTCTCCTGAAATGAAGGCTGGGTTCTGATCAGTGTTATACAACATGAGCATTTGTTGATGCCAGAAGCAAAGTACTGCAGTTCATATAGAAGGAGCTGGAGAGGCTCACTCCATGAAAGGAAATCAGCCTCCCCAGCTGCACTGCAGGCAGAGGGATGCTCCAGGGGCAGCACCAGAACAGGGCCCAGCAGTCAGAACTGGGGCTCTAAAAAAAGTTCTGTTCTCAAACCTCAGGACTTAATCTTCATCCAGGACTTCTCTGTTCTTCTAGTGTTGACGATGCTCAGATGCTGGTGGTGATGGCCCAAAGTGGGAAGGGACCGAATCTCATCACTGAAAAACATTCAACAACTGACCCAAAACCAGGAGAAAGAAAACCTGGGCCCAATCTAGTCCTGACTCCTTGTGGACCATCCAGCAAGTCACTTCCATCTCAGCTTCTTCTTCTATAGGACTTAGCCCACAGAGATGAGGAATCTGTGGCCTGGAGGTTGCACGTGGCCTTCTCAGGTGCAGCCTTTTGACTGAGTCCAAGTTTGACAGAACAAATCCTTTTATTTAGGGGATTTGTACTGTGAAGTCTGGACTCAGTCAAAAGGCCGCACTTGAGGACCTAGAAGGCCATATGTGACCTCGAGGCCACAGGCTCTGCAATCCTGGTATTGGTTAAAGGGTTATAATTACAATAAATAGAAGCTCTTTCCTGTTCCCCCCTATTTTCTACCATTCTTTCCCTCTTGAAATGAATTTGTATCTACTTTTTATCTATCCATATGTTGGACTATAAAAATTAAAACACCATAAGAACCAGATCTGTAAGTCCAGAAATTTCCAGATGAAAAAATTTCCTTCTACCAATGCAGGTCAGCATCTTCCCTGAAACTAATAACTTAGAGAGTTGATATGAAAATCTATCACTTTGTATTTATTTATCTTTCTACAGATTGTGTTAGATGCCAACTAAGGTCCTTCCAGGCCTAGAAGCATGGTCTTATAGTCACCATTGCTCCCTGAATGAACTTGTTGAGGGAAGGGATGGTTTCATTTTTCTTTGTATGTGTAGAGCCTAACACTGTGCCTGGTATAGGAGTGAAATGAATGTCTGCTGAACTGAATTGCCTTAGAAGTATTGGCCTAGGTAATCTCTAAAGGTCAATAAATTGAATCAAATATAATATCTATCAAGTGTCTAAAATGTATAAAACCCTGTGCTCAGCTATAGATATATATATATATATATATGTATATATATATATGTGTATATATATATATATATACACACAAATATATATACACACATATATATGTATATGTGTATTGCATGTGTATGTATATATATATGTGTGTATATATATATATGTATATATATATATGTATATATACACACACATATCTTTTATTGCCCATGTCCTTTGATCCTCTGTGATTCCTTCCTCCCATTGCAGAGTTCTTCCTGAAACCTCCATTCTAAGGAAGTAACCAGGTCAGTCATCCTTCATCTTCTCCAAGATCTGGTCCTGACTCTCTGAGCTTCATCCCTTCAACTGCCTTCCTACTCTGGAAGATCCCTCCAGGCCTACAACCTGCTCCAACCAGTGATGACTGCCTTCTAGAGCAGGAGTAGGGAACCTGAGGCCTCCAGGCCACACATGGCCCTCTAGATCCTCAAGGATGGTCCTTTGACTACATCCAAACTTCACAGAATAAATCCCCTTAATAAAAGGATTTCTTCTATCAAACATGTACTCAGTCAAAATTCTACACCTAAGGACCTAGAAGGTCACATGTGGCCTTGGGGCTACAGGTTCTCCACCCCTAACAGACTATTCACCCTTACCTTTTCCCATCTCCACTGCCTTTCAATTCCCTTTAATATGATATATCTCCACCCCCACCATTAAGCAGGGCTACTCCTCCTATTTGCTTATGTTTGTATCCCCAGTGCATAGTACATAATGTGGAACCTAATCCTCATTTACTGTATAATACACTTGTTGCTTTGACAAGGTTACATTCTACCGAGAAGATATAATACCTATACAGATTAACATGTTATATGGTTGAGAAGGAGGAGAACATGGAGTGCTCCCTATAAGGTGCTGTAGGAATACTTGAGTATTGAGAGAGTACTTTCAGTCTTGCAGTCATCAGGGAAGGCTTTCCATAGGCAGAGATAAGGAGTGCCTTCCAAGTATGGGGGAGGGAAGAAGACCCTTGGCCTCCTGAAATATACAGAAGCAGAGAATTTGGCAGGAAAAGGTAGGAGAACAACGAGACCATTTGGGCTGTAGCATAGACTAAATTAACAGAAGTCATGTGGAATTAACGTGAAAGGTTGGTCAGCACCAGATTTTGAAGGATTTTACATGCCTGACTAAGGAATTTAAACCATCTTAGATAGGCAATAGGGAGCCACCGAGTATTGTTGAGGAGGGAAATGACATGACCAGACCCATCACTTAAAAAAAGATTAATTTGCCAGCTGTGTGTTGGTTAGCATTAATAAATATTTACTAATCACCTGCTAGGTGTCAGGCACTGGGCCAAGTGCTAGAGATACACAAAAAAAGGTAAAAGACAACCTTGCCCTCAAGAAGCTCATAGTGTAATGAAGGAGACAATGTACAAACAAATATGTACAAACAAACTATTTTGTTGCCATTGTTGAGTCATTTTGGTGATTTGAGGATTTTCTTGGCAAAGATACTGGTATAGTTTGTCATTTCCCTCTCCAGCTCATTTTACAGATGGAAACTGAAACAAACAGGATGAAGTGACTTGACCAGTGTCACACACCTAGTATCTGAGGCAGGATTTGAACGTAGGTCTTCATGACTCCAGTCCCAGTGCTTTATCCACCAAATCACCTAGATGCTATATACAGGATAAGTAGGAAATAATTAGAGAGTGAAAGTACTAGAATGAAGAAGGATAAGAAAAGACTTCTTATAAAAGATGGAATTTTAGCTATGATTTGAAAGAAGCCAGGGAAGTCAAGAGGGAAGGCATTTCAAGTCAGAGAAAATGCCTTGAATCAAGAGATGGCATATCTTGGTCATGGAAAAGAAAGGAGGTCAATATCACTGGATCAAAGAGCACATGTCAGTGACTAAAGTATAAAAGGTTTGGAAAGTAGGAGGAAGCCGACATGAAGGACTCCTAAAGTCAAATAGATGACTACGTATTTCATCCTGGAGTCAATATGGAGCCATCCCCATTTAATTGAGTCGAAGAGGGCAACAGGATGGATTTGCTCTTTAGGAAAATCACTTTGCTCAACTATCAAGAGGTAAAGCTGGAGACAAGAAGACTGAGCCTTGGTTTGCCCATCTATACAAAGCAGAGAGTTGGACTATATGGCCTTTGAGGTCTCAATCTAAGACACTAGGAGTCTTCTTGACTTCAGTTTTCCCCTCTCTAAAATGTGGGCATTGGACCCAGTGGCCTCTGAGATTGTTTTGTAGCCCTAGCTCTGTGGTCCCATAATCCTATAATGAGTGAGTTGATGATTATAGTAGTTCATGGAAGAGGTGGTGAGGTCCTGGAATAGAATGTTGGTCATGAAAGTTGAGAGAAACGTGTAGATTTGTGGTAATAAAACAGGAAATTGAGTTGACAAGTGGTTGAATGTAGGGGGTGAGTGAGGATGACAAATCCAAGTGACTGGAAGGACCATGATGCTAACAGAAAAAGTAATTTTAAAAAGTAGCCATAACATCTTTTCTTTCCATAGTCCCTTGTGCTTAACAGAGAACTTTCTAGCAACCCTGTGAAGTAAGTATTTTTGAAACATCTTTACCTCCATTTTGCAGATGAGTAAACTGAAGCTCTGAGTAGTTAAATGACTTATTTAAAGTCCCACATAAAGGCTGTTGAAAAGTTGAGTTTCCATTCTGTTTCTCTTTACTCCAAAGTCCAGCGTTCTTTTCTGTTACTGTCAATAGAAAAACAGAAGTTGAGGGACAGATAGCAGGGAGGGAGTTTGAGGATAGGATCAAAAGTTGAAGACAATGCATTTCATTTTGTACATGTTGACTTGAAACTACCAGCAGGAGATCCAGGTAGCACTGTCCAACAATTTTTGATGTGGGAAGAGATTAGAAGGAGATATAATGACTTTGAGGTCATTTGCATAGAAATGGTCATTGAACCATCAAAGAGGATGGGAACACCAAGAAAGATGTTGTCAATATAAAGAGAAGAGAACCCAGGATAGAGACTGGAGGAGCACTCACATTTTCAGGACAATAGAGGCAGAAGGAACCAGAGAAGGAGTCTTAGTAGAGAGACAAAAGAACCCAGAAAAAACGTAGTGTCATGGGAGTCAAGGGAAAAAGACTAAGGAGAGGAGAGAGAGAATGTCATATATTATAGAAAGGTCAATGAGGATGAGGACTGAGAAGAGATGGTAAGATTTAGCTATTTAGAAGTGACTGATTATCCTGGAAAGGACATTTCATCTAATCAGTGTGGTCAAAAACTAGACCGCAAGGAGCTGAGATATGAGTCAGTGGTTAGAGGTAATGAGTGTAGACAACACTATTTTTGAAAGCATTCTTCTCCTCATTGGCTTTTTGAACCTCTTTTGCTAATTGAGTTAGCCTATTTTTCAAGGTGTTATTTTCTTCAGCATTTTGGGGGGGGGGGTCTCCTTTAGCAAGGCATTGACCCATTTTTCATGCTTTTCTTGCATCTCTCTCATTTCTCTTCTCAGTTTTTCCTCCACCTATCTAACTTCATTTTCAAAATCCTTTTTGAGCTCTTCCATGGCCTGAGCCTATTTCAGATGTTTGGGATACAGAGGCCTTGACTCGTATGTCTTTACCTGATGGTAAGCATTGTTCTTCCTCATCAGAAAGGAAAGGAGCAAACAACTGTTCACCAAGAAAGTAACCTTCTATGGTCTTATTTTTTCCTCTTTTCTGGGCATTTTCCCAGCCAGTTACTTGACTTCTGAGATTCCTCTTCACCCCCGCCCAGATCTGCCCAGCTAGTGCTTGGGGTCTGAGATTCAAATGCTGCTCCCCAGCCTCAGGGCTTTCAGTGGCAGGCGTGGCTGCTATTCAGTGTGAGCTTAAGTTCTGGTGCTCAGGTGAGGGCAGGGCCGCCTTCCAGGCTCAGTTCCCTCAGGGGGTTTATGCGGAGACCTTCAGTAATGGACCCGAGCTCCTGCCTGCTCTGGAAGCCTCTGGCCACCCACTGCCTCTGCCGCTGCCTCCCAAGGGAGCATGAGTTATGGAGACACCCCACTCTCCTCTCGGCCAGCCCAGAAGTCTCTCTCACTGACCTGTGCACCTGTGGGTGGAGGGACCTTCGCGGCCACCGGAGATTCCGTCCCTGAAGCCTGCTCGGATCTGCTCCTCTTGGTGCTGTGTGGCCAGGGAAGGGCTAGGCTCCGCTCCCATCCAGTGCACCTTTAGGGTCAGTTTTTCAGGGCTCTCTGGAACGAAAATCTCCTTCACTCCATTGCTGTACGGCTTCCACTGCTCCAGAATTTGTTGGATTTTTTTTTTACAGGAAATTTATGGGCTGTAGGTTCAGAGCTAGAATATGAGAATCTTTCTACTCCTCCATCTTGGCTCCTCCCTACCTAGACAACACTATTTTCTAGAAATTTGGCATTCAAGGGGAAGAGAGGTACAGAGAGATAACATGAGGGGATGACAGGGTCAAAAGAAGGTTATGTATAGCTTGTTTGTTTCAAAGATAAAGAAAACCTGTACATTTGTGTAGGCTGCAAGAAAGGAGACTGGAGATGGGGAGAGACTGAAGATAATGTTAGGAAGTTGGGGGTGATTGATGGGAAGAGACTAGAGGAGAATGGAAGAGATAAGATCAAAAACACAAGTGGAAAGCTTAGCCTGGGCATAGCAAATGACAGTCTTATCTTCTGAGACTAGAACAAAGGATAAAAGAATGGGTGAATATGTAAAAGGTTTTGAGATATGGAGGAGGAGAGATGAGGAATTTCACAGTAGATAGTCCAAGTTTTCTCCGTAAAGTGGGAGGCAAGGATATTTGTGGAGAGAGAAAGATGGGTTATGTGAACTTGTAAGCTTGAGGAGAGAGGAGGATTGAAATAGTCACTTGGGAAAGGGTGATACAGAACCAATCAAATCAGGATGAAAGAAGTACAGTACAACAATAAGGTCTCAATTTAGTGTTCATTTGGAATAGTCTTCCTCCAGCAGTATTTGGCAGCCCAGCAGTGAGAGCAGAGAAGGTGAATGCTGGAGGTGACCTGGAGTTCAGATTAGCAAAGTAGGAACAGCTTGTTGTGTTTGTCCTTTATTATCCAAGAGGACCATGACATCCAGATGATGACATGACTTGCAGTTGACTTTGATTTGAGTAAGGGAGTGCATGAACTTCAATTTCTTCTCCTGAGCCATCTGGGTCCAGTGGCCTGATATTCATCAGGATGTGTGGAGATGACCCAGGATGCAATGGGAGACCCTGGCCCTTTCAGGCTAAGGTCTTAGAGCATTCTAACTTTGATTGAAATACACCCATTCAATGAATAGACTTCTTTAAGTTACTCAAGGGATGACCTCTTTAAAAAAAATTGAACTGGGAGAAGACCCTCAGGCTTCCTGGGTAAAAGAGAACCAATTACTATTTAGTTATTACATCCACTCTGTGCTAGGTGGGTGGGGGCTTGTTCAGTCTATGAGCTCTAGAGTGAATTGAGTTTAAGGCTTGATCTTTGAGAAAGAAATGCAGCCAGTAAACCCAAAGGACAAAAAGGTAGCTTTTGACCATAGAGTTTATCTTCCCCTGGGCAGAACACCAGAGGAGGGGAGGGGAGGAGAGAAGAGGTCCTTCCTGATGTGGCATTTTGTGTTCTGATCCTCTTCTTCTAAGAAGGAAGGAAGGGAGAGAGGGAGGGAGGGAGGAAGGAAGGAAGGAAGGAAGGAAGGAAGGAAGGAAGGAAGGAAGGAAGGAAGGACATTAAAAGTCAAAGGGGGGAAGGGTCTAGAACACAGAATGAATTTCTTTCTCTCTTTGGTCTCTTCCAGCTTTGACTTCTTAGGTCTAAGGCCTCTCCAACTATGACAGTCCTCTCTTTCAGATGCTCACAGTTCTAATAGTCTCTGTTCCAAGACCCTTCTAGCTCTGACATTCTGTGTTCTAAGGTCCCTTCTAGTTCTGATCTCTTTGAAAGCCCTTCCCAGCTTTGACATTCCTCTTCTAAGACCTCTCCTGCTCTGACATTCAATACCCCAGTGCTCTATGTGACCTTTGGAAAATCCCTTCTTCCTGGGCCTAATTTTCCTCATCTGTAAAATGAGAGCACTGGACTGGAGAGCTCTCATTTTCTCCAAGGTCTCTTCCAGCTGTGACAGTCCATAGTCCTAGACAAGTAACCAAGAATTTATTTGCATCTTTTCTTTTCTTTCCTAGATGTTTACCCAGAAGGGAGGGTGGGGCCCTCTAGCCCATACCACCTGCGCCCTGAGGAGCTGGCCAACAACAAGATAAGTAAAGAGAATGCTGAAGGCAGAGTGAGTACTCCTGCAAGTGCTGCCCAGCCTGGGGAAGAAGCCGCAGAGATGGAAATGAAGGGAACAGCTCCGGCTCACCTAGAAAACCTGCCTATGTCAACAGCCCTGGCAGAGGCCAGTGGGAAGCATACCTTCCCACCAAGGAAGAAACCCCCTTCTCTCAAGCAAGTTAACACAGCAAGAAAGCATTTGAGACCAAAGACTACTCCTTCCATGCTACAGAGGATGGCCTCCCAACCTGCTCCCTCCAATCCAGGCTTCTTCTCCTTCACAGACAAACCCCATGCACCAGAGGACCCAGCCTCCAGTACCCTGGAGGGCAGACATGGGATGGCCGAGCAGCCCTCCTGGCTGGGCCGGAAAGGAGGCGGTAGCCCCACCACCCCAGCCCCATTGGAGATCTCCCCCTACACCTCCCTTCCACTTCTGGAGCACACCTTGCTCCAAAGTCCAGATGAGACCGAGGCATCCATTCCCACAGCACAGGATGCTCCCATAGAGGATGGGGCCAGTCCCATTCCTCTGAAGGAGAAGATGGTGGAGAATGATCTGACCAGCTCTGCCTCAGAGGAGAGCCAGGAGACAACCACTTCCACCATCATTACAACCACAGTCATCACCACAGAGCAGGCTCCAGGTCAGGAGGCCTTCTTCTCTTAACCTACGGGGTGGGAAACGTTTGAACCTTGTGATGATAGTAACAAGTGGCTGCCATTAAGTAGGGTTTTGTGGTTTACAAACTAATCCTAGGTCCCTCTCTCTAGAGCTGAAGGAGGCCCTGTAGTCCAATGTTCTCATTTTACAGATAAGAAAACTGAGGCCCAAAGAGAAGTGATTTTTCAAGGTTACATAGATCTTTGGGTTAAAGGTAGGACTTAAATCCAGATTCTTTGACTGCAGTGTTCTTCCCACTCCTTCAGTAAGAGAGGAGAGTTGAAAATGAGTCTGAAATTATAAGTCCAGATCATTGGAAAACTTATAGAAGGATGGATGTAAAGGTAACAGGTACCTCAGAGGTCACCTAACCCAGATCCCTCATTTTTCAGGTAAGGAAACTGAGACCCAGAAAGGTTAAGTAATTTAGGATTATAGGATTATAATTCTAGAGCTGGAAAGGACTTCAGAGGCCATTTAGTCTGTCTCTCTTTTTATAGATGAGGCTTAAGTGACTTGCCAAGGGTCATATAGGTTGTAAATAAAAGTATGGGATTTGAACCCAGGTTCTCGACTTCAGAGTCGTAGCTCTTTCCACTGTACCATGTACCATGATGTATTTTTATAATCCTGGTAACTTCTTTGAAGCTTAGAGAAATTAGGGGACTTGCCCAAGATCACACAAGTAACAGATCCAGTCTTCAAACACTGGTCCCCTTTATCCAACTCTAGTTCTATGTTATGTACACCATTCTCTCCTCTGAGACCTTCACAACAGGGTCTCTGAGGTTTGTGGAGCAAGTGCTATTATCCCCCTCTCCCACAATCTTACAAAGGACTGAATAGAAGGAACTTTTCTGGGGATATATGGTTAACAAATGGTAGGAATAAAAATAAAAATAATACTCATATGTTTAAAGCACTCTAAAGTGGGTAAAATGTTTTCCTTCTAACAATCCTGTTAGTTCATCAGTATAGGAAACTTCTGCTGTGAGAATTCCCTTTACCAAGCAGATAATTTAGTGTGTAGGGTCCAGGACATTTCCAAAAACATAGAAAAGTTGTGACTTGCCCAGGATCACAAAGTTAGTATTAGAGGTAAAATTTGGATATAGATCTTCCTAATTCCAAGTCCAGCACTTTGTCTGGGTCATCTCCACAACACAAATCTTACTCTGTCCATTTTCTTGATGAATAATCTAAGACTTAGAAAGTTTAAATGACTTGACTATGATGTTATATAGCCAAGAAGTACTAGAAGCAAGATTCAGACCCAGGTCCATCGATCCTCTGCTCCTAATTATATATTATTATAATGTATATATAAAATATAATATTATATTTTAAGATTTACAAAACATTTTACAAACATATCATTTAGTCCTCATAGAAACCTTGTAAAAAGAGGTTATTCTTATCATTTTACAGATAGGAAACTGAGACCTTGAGAAATGAAGTGACTTGCCCAAGATCAAATAGAATGGAGGAGGAGAAGGAGGAGGATGAGAGAGAGAGAGAGAGAGAGAGAGAGAGAGAGAGAGAGAGAGAGGAACAGGATTTGAACTCAAGTCTTTTCTAACTCTAATTGAACTATCAGTGACCTATCCATGACATCACTCTTTCTCCTACTATGTGGAGAGCATCAAGCTGAGATAAGTTAAGGAGTTCACAGTCTAAGAGGAGATGTGACCCAAATACACACTTTGATATCACTAATTTCTTAGAGAGGTGCAGAACAAACTGTGAGATCTAAGAGGGAAGGTCATTATCAATCAGAGAGATCCAGGAAGGTCCCAGAGAGGAAGAGACATTGAAGTTGGGCTTTAAAGGATGAAGAAAAATTCAAGGTTCAACAAGAAGGAGGAGAAGGACTCTAGGCTCACGGAAGACATAAGGGTGGGAAAGCCCAGTGTAAGTTCAGGAGACAAAGAGTTAGCCAGTTTGGTGGAATCATAGAATGGGGAGAGAGAAGTGACCAATCTATTAAGAAGCATTTTTAAGGGCCTCTTCTTTGCCAGACACTGTGAAAAGTTTAGGATATTCAAAGACCAAAATGAAACCACCCTTGCCCTACAAGAGTTAATGAGACTATGGAAAGAATCTAAAAAGTAGAATGGGAGTAGATTATAAAGAACTTGAAGAGACAGAGAGAAGAGGGAAAAGGAAAGAGAAGACTGGAGTTAAATAAAGAAGAATCTAAATGCCAAGTGGGAGAATTTTTTTTATTCTTCAGGTAATAGGGACTCACTGAAACTTCTTGAGAAGGGGAGTAACATGGTGAAAACCGTGCTTTAGGAATATCCATTTAGTAGTCGTATGGAGGATGACCTGGAGCCGTCAGGAATAAAGATAAGGAGCTAGAAATCCCCTGTATAGAGGCTGTTGAAGTCATGGAAGTTAATGAGACCACAAAAGGAGAGAGGGTAAAGAGAGAAGAAAGGGGGGCCAAAGAGAGAACTATGAAGACAATGGGCAGGACAAAGAAGAGAAATCACTGAAAAAGTTAGAAGAGGAGATGAAGATGGAAGAAGTATATGAGTATGGCATCTTTTAGGTCAAAGGGAGGAGAGCATAAAGAGTAAGAAAGGGTAGGGTGATTGTCAGTGGGAAAAGCTATGGGAAGGTCAAGGATGAGAGGCTGAAGAGGGCTGAGGTGGGAAACAGCCATTAGATTTGGTAATTGGAAAATGTCTGGTGATTTTCAAGAAAGAAATTCCAGTAGAGTGATAGAGATAATGCCTGCATTCGAAGAAATTGGTGAGAGAATGGGTAATGAACAGGTCGAGGTATCTGGTATAAACTTTGTCAATGAATTTAGTTATGAAGGGTGTGGGGTGAGGGTGACTGAATGGGAGAGAAGGGTCAGTGGAGGGCTTCTCTGAGGTCTAAGAGTTTGTTGTGAAGGGGAGGTGGAAGATGCACAAAAAGAAGGGATGAGTACTGGTAGAAGTGAACAGGGGTGCAGGTGAGGGCATTCATTTGCCTTCATGAGACTTCTGCCCAGAGGAGAGGAGAGTGGGGGTGATGATGCCTAGAAAATATTGAGTAATGGAAGACTAGAGCTGAGGAGGCTAGCATCAGATGGCCTCAGCCTTCTCTGTGACTTGGGAGAACCGCCTGTGCCCCAAGTCTCTTGGCTTCCAATCCACTGCCCTTCTCACAGAGGCACAGGTGCCTTGAGGATGCCTTATGTTCAGAGAGTTTTTTGCTTCCAAAGGGCTTTCACAGGCATTAACTCATTCGTTCCTCTCAAGGATTCTCTCTCAAAAGACATTTATATGCCACACACATTTGCTATTCTTGTCTCATCACCAAACAAACATAATTTTCAGGGAACTGAAATTAATTCTGAGATACTTATCAATGTACAACTCTCCAGTGTTCATGCCATCCCCTTCTTTTGTTTCCCTCCCCTCTTTCCTGGGCTGGGCCTCCTTTTCTTTTTCTCCATCTTCTACACAATTTTGTGCTTCAGTGTTTCTGCTATGCCAGACTTTATACTCAAGATCACAATTCTTTGTTCTCTCTCCCTTCTCTTCTTTCTAACAAGACCCTATATCTTTGTTGTCAGAATTTGTCTATTTTTCCCCCAGACCAACCCTGGCATAATGTAGAGAATGTTTATAACTACAAGACTTGGGTCAGTCACCAAGCATTTATGAGGCAATTACTATGTCCCAAACACTGTGTTAAGCATCAGGGATACAGAGCAATGAGAAAAAAAAAGAACCCTAGTCCCTACTGTCAAATAGTTCCCAGTCTAACATGAGAGACAACATGCAGACATGAAACATGCAAGTGTGGACAAACAATTTAAGTACAAAATAGATGGAACGAGAGGGATGGGGAAAATTCTAAGCCTTTAGAATACAGAGAGGAGAGAAAACCCAGTATATGTACAGGAGGCAAAGAGCTATTCAGTTTGGTGGAATCATGGAATGCATAGAGGAATCCTCACAGCAGGAAGATATGGTAGACTAGGGGAACCAGAAAAGCCTCCTGCATAAGAAAGGATTGGAGCTAAGTCTTGATAAAGCTAGGAAGCAGAGACGGGAAATAGAGAGAGCATTCCAGGCATGAGAGACAGCCAAAGAAAAGAGATTGCAGTGGGAGATGGAACATTGTGTTAGATGACTAGCCATGAGTTCAACATTGACAGATAGTACTGTGTGTTCATCCTTCATTGCTAAAGAAGACCATGTCATCAGAGAAATGATGACATGACTTGGCACTTGACTTTGTTTTCAGTGAGGAAGGGCTATGCAGGTCACCAGCCTCACTTCTCCCCCAGAGCCATCTGGGTCCAGTGACCAGATATATTCATCAGGATGATTGGAGATGACCCAGGATAAGGCAGTTGGGGTTGTGACTTGCCCAAGGTCACGCAGCTAGTGAGGTCCTCCTGACTGCTGCACTGGTGCTCTATCCACTGCACCACCTAGCTTCCCCTCTGCCAGATAGTAAAGTACATGATGCAAAGCCAAGTGTCAGAAGACTGGAAAGATAAGAAGAGGTCAGATAATGAAGAGCTTTAATAGCCAAACAGAGGGTTTTATATTTGATACTGGAAATAATAAGGAGCCTCTGGAATTTTTGAATGGGAGGGAGTGACATGGTCAGAAATGAGATTAGAAAAAAAACTCTTAGGTAACCGAGTGGCTAGGTGGAGTGGATTTGAGACAGGAAGTTAGACAACTATTATAATAGTTCAGGTGAGAGGTAATGAGGGTGTCTTCGGATGGTGGTTGTGTGGCGGTGAGAGAGGGGATATATAGGAGAGATGTGACAATAGAAACAGCAGAACTTAGCAACATGTTGGATATGGTCAATGGGTGCAGTTGAGAAGTCAAGGATGAGGTGCAACCTCTCTTGTTCCAGAACTTCATATTTCATTGTCTTTTATAAGCAGGTAGAATGAGGATAGTTATTCCCATTTTGCAAATGAGGAAACTGAGGCTCAGAGAGGAATAGTTTGTTCAAGTGCATCCAATGTACTAGCAACAACCAGAATTGAAATTTCATTTCGGGCCTCCTAATTTGGGGCCATGACCGTTTCAGGATTCTGACTGAGTGTCTACACTGGCCCCTTCATGGAAGGCAGAGTGAGCCGGGGAGCAGAAACAGACACTCTCAAACTGCAGAAAGCCCTTCCCAGCTCAATGCACTCAGCTCAAATGCACCTGGGTGTAATGACGAGTGTATGGAACCAGGAGTCAGGAGAGCTGCTTTAAGCTCTACCACAGGGGAGAGGAAACATGGAGAATAGAACTGGGCATCCACCTTAGAGTAAGAGAAACTGGAGTTCAAATCCTGGCCCAGACAGTTTCTATCTGTGGATCCCTGGGCAAGTCACTCAATCTTTCTCAACCTAGGCTTTTCCTCTCTGAAGTGGAGATGATAGTTATATCTACACCATGGGGATGTTGTGAGGATTAATTAAGGTATACTGTCATGTGCTTGGAAAACCTTCAAGTGCTATAGAGATATTAGCTATTATTTTATAAAGCTGTTGGGCCTCAGTTATGTCTTCTATAAGATGGGATTGGATTGTTTGGTCTCTAAGGTTGCTCCCAACTCCCAAACTTAGTGTTCTTGTTCTCACATTTGGTGTTGAAAGTTCTAATGGGCTAGCTCTGACATTCTATGCTAAATGTTTTAAGGACCCGTTCTTTTTTGATATTTTACATTCTAGGGTTCTCCATCAACTCTGGTATTCCCTACTCTAAGGCCCCCTCCCTGACCTGACATTCCCTGTTCTCAGGTCCCTTCCAGCCCTGATATTCCTTGTTCTAAGGGTCCTCCCAGCCCTAACATCCCCTGTTCTCAGGCCCCTCCCAACCCTGACATTCTGACAAATTTCCTATTAGTCATGTCCAAAAATGTATGCCTCATTCTTCATTTTCTGTTCCGCGTCTGTCTGCAGTGAGCGGGCAATGTGCTTCATCTTCAGGTCTCTGGACTCACAATTTGTTATGGGAATGAGGAAATCTCTTAAGTCTTTTAAAGTTGCTTTGTCTTTGTAATGTTGAACACACCATGATTCCTTGAGCACCTTGTACATCAGGCTCTGTGCCAGGTGCTGAGTTATTCAAGGACAAAAGCAACAGCCTCTGCCCTCAAGGAGCTTAAATTTTGTCCAGAAAATAATGTGGAAATGGTGATTAGCTGTGACATATATCCAAATAAGCTACACAACAATGTTAAGAATTGGCAGGGGCAACATGAAGATCTGGGAGGCATTAGAAGAAGCCTTCCTTCTAGCTCTGCCCCCTGAGGTCTCAAACAGAACCAATCTAGAACCTATTATCCCTTTAGTCACTTTAAAAATGCCTGTGGATTAATCCACTGATTGATTGATCTTTGAATTTATTGTTAGATAGATCCAGTGGGCTAACAGCCATCGATGTCCCTTCCAAGTCTGGAAGGGTGTGACTCACTGAAAAACTTGGAATATATTTCAGGTTGGAAGGAATCATCTGGTCCAACCCAAAATTGTATAATGAGGAAAAAGGCTCAGAGAAACCAAGCCCCATTCCCAAGAGAGAGAAGGAGAACCATGCAGGTAGAAACAACTAAAAAAAAAACCAGTTCTGGACTTCTTAGGAATGATACTGTTAAGGTGGACAATATTCAGATGACAGCATCTAAGGTGGTAAAGGGTCTCAAAATCATGCCATATGGGAATGTATTGATGAAAATTGGGATTTTGATCCTGGAGAATATGAGAGAGAATGTCATCCATTAAAGTATTAAAAAAGGACCCTCTGTATATTGTAGAGGCTATTTTTGCTGTGGTACAGGTTAAACTACATTAGAGATATCAAATTCATTAGGGAGAAATTCCCCGGTGCAACCTGAACCAGATTGAAATAGAATTAAGAAATATTTGACAAAAGAAATAAGAATACAATACAACATAGGTAATGCTAATATGTGGTTTTCTAAGTCAATATGTAACTTCAGTGAGTCATTTCTGTTTGAATCTGACACCACTGAACGGGAGGACCTTTTTGCCTGGAGATACTATGCATGTTTAATGACTACATGGGGAAGCCCCAACTGGAAAATATAACATATTTTATATATATATATATATATATATATATATATAGTTATATAAATCATGCTATTCTATTTCCTGGGTTATAGTTACATATGTAGCTTTGTCTCCCAGAACAAGGTTGGTTTCCAAAACTGATGATGAGTCAAAATCACACTTCTCAGTGGTCTATAAAAACATTTTTAAGCAGCATGCAATTCTATACTAAATTCTGGGGATACAAAGAAAGACAAGAGACAGTTCCTGTCCTCAAGGACTTTACAATTTAATGGGGGACATAATATACAAGCAACTATGTACAAATAGAATGTATTGGGGATAAATAGGAACTAATCAACAGAAGAACGGATTAGAAAAGGCTTCCTGAAGAAGGTATGATTTTGATTGGAACTTGAAGGAAGTCAGGGAAACCTGGTGATGAGGAAGAGGGAGGGCATTTTAGACAAGGTGCACAGCCAGAGGAAATACCTGAAGTCAGGAGATGGAGGGTCTTGTTGGAGGAGGAAGCCAATGTCAGTGGATCAAAATCCTTGTAATCTTTTTGGTAGTAGTGAAAATGTCATTAATAAAATCTAAAGCAAGCCCTTCCACATAGGCATGGCTATATTTTTATTCCTTAAAATAAATTCCTTTTCATCTAGTTCCCAGAACTAGATTAATTCAAGTATGAACGAGTTGAAATAGATTTGGAATCCACATTCTACTCTATTATAATCAATCTTATTCACCTCATTACTGTGAGTGCTAACAGTCGCCTTGCTAGAAGTCGTATACACTCCACAGGGTCTAACAACCGGCAAGAAATTGATTGTCAAATAGCTTCAGATCATGACAGTTTTAGCGTGTAGAGGTGGCTCCTCTGGGGCACTTTCCTCACCATTTTTCTGTAGTTGACTGGTGTTCTCTGCGTTCTCTCTGAAAAATGACCCTCAGAGAGACCCATATGACTTCCCAATTTGAAGACCAGTTAATTATCTTTCCCAGCATGCTTTGTTCAGGAGCCTAATGAGAAGGGAACAGTGGGGACAGAAAGGTGACTACAGCTCAATGATTGGCCATGGAAACTCTGGAAGCCCTTCACAAATATGCATCTATATTATATCTTGATTCTACTGATGGCTAGGGGCTTCCAAAATCATTTTTCCTCAACTCTAGCATATTTCATCATTATTTCCAGGTCTAAAACTGACATTTCAGTTATCACCTTTCTCAGAACAATAGACCGGTATCCAGGAAAGTGACCTTCCTCTTCATGCTGAATACTGTTGAGGTTCCTGGCCTCATAGGCCTCCAGTAGTTCTTGACTCTACATGGCAGGAGTATCCCCCAGGCCAGTACCCTAAGAGTCCTGTCACTATGATGATGAGTCTCTCCTAGGCTCACCACCAAACAATCTTACATACTCCCTACACTCTAGCAAGGACTAGAGGACTCTCTTAGGGAGAGCTTATTCCCCTCTCCTAGGAGGACTTCACCCAGTAGGAAATTAGCCTGGACATTTCCTTTCCACCAGCATCATTCATCCCAAGAGCATAATCACAATTTTGCTCTCCTCTCCATTTCAGCATTTTCCAAACTAGTCATTTTCAGAAATGTCCTACTGCTCATGGCTCCATTTGGGGTTGTCTTGGCAAAGATACTTGAATGGTTTACCATTTCCTTTTCCAGCTCATCTTCCAGATGAGGAAACTGAGTCAAATGGAGTTAAGAGGAATCCTAGCACATCGCCTGCCTGACATACAGTGCTTGAAGTACCTGTTGATGGATTGATTGATTAATTGATTTGAAATCAAAGGATCTGGATTCAAGTCTTAGCTCTCCCCCTTACTGCCTTTGTGTCCTTGGACTGATCTTTGAACATCCCTGTGTCTCATTTTCCTCATTTGGAAAACTAAGATTGGCTAGACTAGATGGACTTGGAGGTTCCTTTATCTCTGATGCTATGTCCCCAGCCCAACCCTCTCTCTGAGACAGAAAAAGTCCATGTTGGGAAAATGCTTCCAAAAGTCATATGAGTCAGTGAAAAGATTTAGATTTTGAATTTAGTCTGGGGAACTAGGGAACCACAGTGTATGATCCTGGGAAATTCAACCCAGTTCAAAAAGTGTTAATTAAATGACTATTATGTGTCAGGAAATGTGCTAGGGGTTAGGGATCCAAAACCAAAATGGGAAACAGTCTCTGACCTCTAGGAACTCATATTCTATGGGGAGAAGAGAGGATTGACATTTCATTTCTTTGGAACTCAGTTTCTTTATCCGTAAAATAGAGACACAGTATTGTACACTGGATAGAGTACTAGATCTGGAGTCTGGAATACCTGGGTTCAGATCTTGTCTCTGGCACTTACTAGCTGTGCAATTCTGGATGAGTCCCTTTCCCACCCCATGCTTCAGTTTCCTCATGTGTAAAATGAAGGACTTGGATTCAATGGCCTCCAAGGTCCCTTCCATCCTTAAATCTAAGATCCTATAAAACAAGGGCATGGGACTTAATATCTAAAGCTCCTCCCAGACCTAAGTCTATGAGATGATGCCCAAAATTACACAAAGATTAAGTGGAAAAGACAAGATTTCAATTCATGTCCTCTTGCTCCAAACTCTCTTTGCTAAGTGACACTGTATCTTATAACCTAAATGCTTATTAAAATCTGTAATCTTAAGGAAAAAAATCTAAAAAGCTTGAGTTCTCTTTTTGCATGTGGATCCTCTCACCCTCAGCTCCTTCTGTCTTTCTGACTCCAAGGCCCCTAAGGCTGAAGTCATAGAGGGTAGAATCGTTGCAATAGATTATTCCAACCTTTGGAATGGACTTTGCTGGCCCATGGGAACTTAGGATTGGGGAACATGGTTCTAACTGTAATGTCTGCCTTCAGCTCTCTGCAGCATCACCTTCTCTGATCCCGAGGGCTACATAGACTCCAATGACTACATTCCACTGCCCCTGCACAGCTTCCTGGAGTGCACCTACAATGTGACTGTCTACACCGGCTATGGGGTGGAGCTCCAGGTAACAAACCATATTGCCCTGGGCCGAGCATGATGTGGCTACATGGGCAAGTCTTCCTGTTGCAATGATGTTTGGATGGTTTTATTCTCTAATTAGAATTTGGTTCAGCATCCTTTCATAGAACCATAGGAGGAGGACTGGAGGTTTGGATTACACCCCCTCATTTTACAGAGAAGGAAACCAAAGCTGCACAGTAGGATCACAGTATCCTAGGTCAAGAGCTAGAAGAGACCTCAGAGACCAACCCCTTCACAAGACAGATGGAGAAACTGAGATCCAAAGAAATTCAGTGGCTTGACCAAGATCACATTGGTAGTGTTAGAGAAAGGACCTGAATCCAATTCTTCTGAGTCCAGAGTCAATGCTCTTCCAAAGCCATCCAGTGAAAATAAGAAAATCAGCACCACTGGGAGTTTAACAATCAGGAAAGCATCAAAGCAGAATATATTTGTCTTTATTGGAAGCATTTGTAAAAACAACTATCCCTCAGTCAATCAACAAACATTTAAGGGTCTCCTGTAGAGCTTGTATACTTTAGGCATCCAAAGGCAGTAGTGAAATAGTCCTTGCCCTCAAGAATATATATAGATATACACACATACATGCACACATACACATATACATATATACATACATATACATAGATACATAGCTGTATAAATTGTGTATATGCATATACACACATATGTGTGTTTTTGTTCAGTTGACTCTTTATGACCTCATTTGATATTTTCTTTGCAAAGATACTAGAGTGGTTTTCCATTTCCTTCTCCAGATCATTTTACAGATGAGGAAATTGAGATATACAGGGTTAAGTGACTTGCCCAGAGTCACACAGTTAGGAAGTATCTGAAGCCAGATTTGAACTCCAGAAGGTGAGTCTTTCTGAGTTCAGGCACTATGGAGTGGACTCTATGCACTATGCCATCTAGTTGCTTATGTATGTATGTATGCATGCATGCATGCATGTATATATTTATATATACATATGTGTGAATATGTATATATAATTATGATATCCATATATAAATATATAATTATAACATATATGTACATGTGTGTGTATATATCTATATCTATATATGTGTATATATACATATATATATATATATAAAACAGCTAGTGGATAGAGTGTCAGAACAGATTGAGGAATACCCATCTTCATTGAGTTCAAGTCTAGCCTAGCCTCATACACTTACTAGCTCTATCACCCTGGGCAAATCAGTTTACCCTGTTTGAGGTCATAGAGAATTGATCACGACTGAAATGGCTGAATAATAAAAATTAGTCTATATACATATATATGGTATACAAGTAAATAGATTGGGAAGACGAGCAGAGGAAGACATGAAAAGTTTTCCCAACTCTTGTTATGCCATGGAGTAGACCCAGAACTCTAGAGGTCTATGCCAGTCAAGGACAAGCTCAAGCAGGTCCTGTCAAGCTGGGAAGACTTGGCAGAGGGATGTCGTGAGGAAACAGATGTCTTTGGTATAAAGCCCAACACAGCTCAGTGCTGAAAGACTCAGCAGTAGGTTGACCAAGAGGGATAATTTTTTTTTTTGCCACAAGTATGTGTCTGTGTTTCTGTGTGTGTATTCTTAGCATGTATAGCTATGCAAATAATGTATAGTATAATATATATATATATATATATATATATATATATATATATATAAAGAGAGAGAGAGAGAGAGAGAGAGAGAGAGAGAGTATATCTTAGAAGGTCCTTCCAGTTACAGCATTGGCATATGTTTGAAGTAGTCCAAATCTATTTTCCAAATCACAGCTGCTCTCCATAGTGCATACATAAGAATATTCAAGTATACCATATCTTTGACCATATCTTACTCCTAACCTGCTGGGTAATCTAAGACAAGTCACCTCCCCTTTCTCAAGATGAGGTTCATTCATCCACTTGATAAATATTAATTAAGCACCTACTATGTGCACTATGCTAGGCACTGAAGATTAAAAGGTAAAATTAAAAAAATACCCCTTCCACTCAAAGATCTTATATTCTACTAGAGGTACATAGAATTTCAATATGTAACTCAGGGTCACAAAGTCCTGGGCATAGATGGAAATAATCCATCTTTGGGAGCTGATTCAGAATCTCTCTTTCCTAGAATGTCACCTTTAACTAGAGGCAGTACTTCTAAATATACTTCATGTCTATATTTTCTCAAGTCTGTGTAACAGAACCAGAAGATCTCATACAAACACTCCAGGTGACAAATGTCTATTAGATAGGTGTCCACCTTTATTGGATCCAATTTTTAAAATGCACTTGGCAGAAAGGACACTCAGGGGCCCATAAATGGAAGTAGAAAACAAATAAAGCACTTAGAGTAGCATACAACCCATTCTCAGAAGGGAGTTGAAGTTACCAGTGGGGCAATACCTTTGCATTGTGGTAAATCCTTTCTCACAGGGTCTTACATAGCCCTACAAATATTCATAGTGTGACCCTATGTCTTGTTTTTCCACCAGAAGACAAACACATTTGGGGATTCCATACAAACCATCTTTACTCATCAGGCTTACACTTTGAAAATCATTCACAGTAAAATCATAGAGTCAGTCAATAAATATTTATTAAATAACTAGTAGTATGTGCCTGACATTATGATAATAAGCGCTGGGAATCCAAAAACTAGACCCTACTCTCAAGAAGCTCATAGTCTAATGGGGGAAACAACATGAACATATCGAAGTACAAACAAGCTGTTGATATGGTCAGTTAAAGACAATCAAGAGAGGAAAGTCACTAGCATTGAGGGATCAGAAAAGGTTTCATGGAGAACATGGAATTTTAGTTGAGATTTCAAGAAAGCCAAGGAAACCAGAAGGTACAGATGAGGAGGGAAAATGCTCCAGGCATAGAGCACCACCAGTGGAAATTTCCAGGGCTGAAGATAGAGTATCTTGGTTTCCTATTACCCCATGATATTGCTTTAATCTCTTTGTCCAAAAGTAGGGCCCATTTAAGTGAACTTCATCAATTCTCTTTGAGAATTTCTCAGGAACTCCCCTTTTCTCTCTCTAGGGCCAGATATCCAAACTCTCAAACTCAGAGTTGCTCATGAGTCAACTTCTAAAACTAGCACTTCCCAAGAAATATCTCTTCTCTGGCTAGAAGCCTAGATTCCACAATCACACTGCCTAGGAAATGAAGAACCACCACCACCCCCTCCCCAGCCCAGGCAACACTGACAAGCATATGTGTGGCTTTGCCATGTGCTTCTGCAAGAACTCTTGATTCTCCTCCGTCCCCTGGATGCCATCATCTTGGGCTGGGAATATCCACTCTCAGATCTGACCGCCACTCAGAAGGCCAAGAGCTAACTAACATATGCAGTTGACATATGCTTCCATCCCAAGATGTCCATGAACCTCTCTGGGAAGAGACCTTGTACTTGTATTAGCTTTTTTCCCATCTCCCAAGAACCCAGGTTAACTCTGCTATTCTCTAATTCATGTTAGAAACAAGAAATACTTTAAAAGTATTAAAAGTGTCAGGTCACTTCTCTTTAGTAAACCTTAACAAAGAATTGGTTCACATCAACAACAGTCGGTCTTCCCAAGAGTCCTAGCCAACCAAAGACCCTACTAAGCAGTCTCATTCACTGAAATTCAGACTTTAAGAGGTGCCAAGGGGCAACACTGAATTAACCAATCCATATTGTATGAACCTCAAATAAACCTAATTAAAAGAAATAATTAGGAAAGCTACATTTTGTTAAAAGGCATAAACAATGAAAAAATATCAAAAAAATTTTGAAGCATGTTTCTCTGATAATGACTTCAATCCTCAAATATATAGGAAACAGAGTCAAATTTACAAAAATAAGAGACATTCCCCAATTGATAAATTATCCAGAAATATAAACAGGCAGTTTTCAGAAGGAGAAATCAAAGCTATCTATAGTCATGAAAACGTGCTCTAAATCACTAAAAATCTGATTAGAGACAGACAAATTAAAACAACTCTGAAGTACCACCTCACACCTATCAGAAATAACAAATGCTAGAGGGGGGGGTGGGAAAATAGTTACATTAATGAACTTTTGGTGGAGTAATGAAGTGATCCAACTATTCTGGAGAACCAACTGGACCTATACCCAAAGACTTTTGTACATATAGCTCCTTTTCCTTTTTCTTTGATCTCTTTGGGTTACATAGCTAGTGCTGGTATTGATGGATCAAAGAAAAAGGAAGAGGATCTATACATACAAAAATATTTGTAAAGGCTCTTAATTGACAAAGAATTGAAAATCTAGGGGATCCTCAACAATTGGGAAATGGCTGGACAAATTATGGCATATGACTTGGATGGAGTACCATTGTGCTATAGGAAATGATAAGGGGAGTAGGTTCTGAAAAATATGGCCACATCTAGATGAACTAATGTAAAGTGAAGTGAGAACAAAGAGATCATGGTGCAGTTACAGCAATGTTGTAATGATAATCAACTACAAAAGACTTGGCTATTCTTATCAATGCACTGCTCAAAGACAATTCCAAAGGACTCTTTGTAAAAAAAAAAATGCTATCCACCTCTAGAGAGAGAACTGATGAACTCTGAGTGAAAATGGAAAATGGAAGTAAAAATTTCTCACTTTTTTGGTTTTATGTTTTACAATATGGCTAATATGGAAATATGCTTTGTTATGATTTCACATGCATAATTGACATCGTATTGTTTGTTTTCTCATTGTGGGGGAATGTATGGAATGGAGGGAATTTGGTAATCAAAAATTTAAAAGAAAAGAATTTAAATATAGAGATGGGTAGATAGATAAGATAGAAAAGAAAAAAGATAAAAGAAGAAAAAAAGAAAAAACTAGGTGATGAAGGGTTCTAAACGTCAAATTGAGGGGTTTATATTTTATCCTAGATACCATGGGGAGCCACTGAGGATTCTTGGATAGACGAGTGTCAGAGTAAGATCTACATTCTTATTCTGGTGACTCTTTGGAGGGTGGATTGGAGAGAAAGAATATTAGAAACAGGAAATCTCCACTTAGGAGTCCAAACCGGAGATGCTTGCGGTCTGAATTAAAGGTGTGTTAGTGAAAAGGGGAATGATTCAAGACCTGTTATGAAGGCAGAACTGATAAGAGTTGCCAACCAAGTTGGATATGAGAGGATGAGGGAGAAAAGTGTTGAGGAACTGAGGTTATGAGCCTGGGTGGCTTGAGGTACACTCCACGGAAATAAGATAAGGGATCCAGGAAGAGAAAGAAGACAATGGTATCATTTTGGAGAAGCTGAATTTGAGATGCTTATAGGATTTCAAAGTCAAGATGTCCCCAGGCAGTTGTTTATACAGGATTAGACCTCCAGAGAAAGATTTGGGATGGATAGATTGGAAACTCACCTGACCAAAGACAATGCTTGAATCCATGGCCACTAGTGAGATCACTAAGCAAGAGTACAGAGAGAAGAGATGCAGGATGGATCCTTACAAGACATATTTTTTCAGAAAACCTGATGTCATTGACTAAGGCAGACTGAGGAGAATAGATCAGATAGAGATTCCTTATTTGTAAAGTAAGGGAATAGAAACAGTTATCTCAGATCCCTTTCTACTCTAATCTATCTTATTCTATGATGTTACATTAGGATCATTTATGGAGCTAGGGACTTTTTATCAAGAGACCATTTAGTTGGGTTACAATAGCTGTAGAAAAGAGGCATATTCCTTACCCATAAAATGAGGATATTGGATTAGAATATATAGAATATAGAATATATATAGTCACTAGATAGTCTCTGACATTCTGGGTTCTTTTCTCTTATTCTACTTAAGTTCATAAGGAATAACTAGGAACAATGGGTGGCAGATATGAATGCATCCATCCATACAGAGATGAGCTTCCTATCAATTAACACTATCTGAAAATGAGACATCTTGCCTCTTATAGTAGTGAATGTCCCAGTATTTAAGGACTTCCATCAAAGTGAATTTACTTAAAAATGATATAGATAGAGCCCATGTAATGGTCTATGGACTATGGACTATGACATCTATAACCCCTTCCAACTTGGAAACTCTGTAATTCTCTTGACTTTATTGCTGAAAATACACCAGTATTTCAAAGATACGCAATTTAATCACTGTGGGTATCTCTCCTAGTATGGACCCCACCCCAACCCCTCTGTATGATCAACAACTTTATGAGTTATCGTGTGTTATCTCTGTCTCTCTGTCTCTGTCTCTCTCTGTCTCTCTGTCTCTGTCTATCTCTATCTCTCTCTCTGTTACTCTCCTTTGTCTCTCTCTTGTCTCTCTGTATCTCTCCTCTTTGTCTCTCTGTCTCTCTCTCTGTGTCTCTCTCTCTGTCTCTCTCTTTGTCTCTCTGTCACTCTCCTATGTCTCTCTCTCTCTTTCTCTCTCTGCCTCTGTTTCTCTTTCTCTCCCTCTTCACCAACTCACCCCTCCCAAATAAAAAAATGTATTGCTTGGTGGCAAATCTTGTAGTTAGGATATTACTTGCGTGACAGACCTATGATTTTTCTGAGCTGTCCTCTACTCCAAGCCCCTCCAGTGTGACAAGACCTATCACAGATTGCTTTTCACTGCCATGGTCTTCAAGATCCAAGACTGACCTCTATTCTAGCATGGAGGAGACTATAGCTAGAGTGAGAAGAAATCTTAGAAGCTATCAAGTCCAACCCTTTTATTTTACAGATAAGGAAACTGAGGGTCATCAAAATTAAAATACACAAACTGAGTCCTATTTTAAATAGACTGGAGGAGTTTATTATTTAATGAAACCAGAGGATGACTCTTCTTTTAAAAGAAAATGGCTTTTTTAATATAAAGTATTCCAACTCTGAATAAACATTTTTGACCATTTGAGATTTTTGTGTATTTCAATTTAATGCCTCCTAAAACATTTGGGCACCATGGACCATGCATGGATTATCTACAGATTTCAGCCAAGAGGGCTCAAAGTCAGGAATGGGGAAGGAGTAATCCAGCTTCAATCTTGGCAGTCCCACCTCAAATTCCCCTTGTTTATTCAAATACTTGGCACTGAGCATGAAGCCCTCCACCACAGCTGATCCAACAGCGGATTGCAAAGGTCCAGTGTCATTAGGCTTGTGTTTCCAATGCAGATGGCATATGGAGGGTTTGGGAAGCCCCAGTGTACCTGTGTGTGACTCTGAGCATTCTTTTATCTTCCTCGTGCTGAGGAGTCAAATTCCTCTTCCTCAGAGGTTTTGTGTCTTTGACCTCTGTGCAGATAAAGTAGACAGAAAGGGGAGAGGAGACAGAGACGGACATACAGACAGAGTTTAAAAAAAAAGACTAAAAGAAAAACAGAGTCTAGAAAAGGGGAAAACAGAAAAAGATAAAGAGACAGAGAGGGGTGAAGAGAGGGAGAAGAGGGAAGGGAAGAGAAGAGAGTAAGAAAAACAGAGAGAGATAGAGAAAGATGAAAGCAAGGGGAAACAGAGGCAGGGAAACAAAGAGAAGAGGAGCTGTAGGGGTGAGGAGAGAAGAAAAATGCCAGTTAAAGAACAGACATCAACCTCAGAATTATGGGAGCATAGATTTGGACCTGGAAGGGAGTTAAGGGAACGTCCAGTCTGAAATCTTCCCCTTACTTGATAGATAAGGAAACTGAGGCCTGGAGAGAAGGTCCTGATCACACAGGCATTTCAGTTATAATAGTCTTATTTGCAAAGAGTACAGACAACATTGAGGCAAGTAGATGATACAATGAGTAAAGTGCTGGGCCTGCAGTCAGGAAGATTTCTCTTCCTGAGTTCAAATCCAGCCTCAGCCCTGGGCAAGTCACTTCATTCTGTTTGCCTCAGTTTCCTCATCTGTAAAATGAGCTGGAGAAGAAAATGGCAAAGAAATACTCCAGTATCTTTGCCAAGAAAACCCCAAAATGGGGTCATGTGGAGTCAGACATGACTAAAACTGAACCACAAAGGCAAAGGTGTGTAGTGCACTGGATTGAGAATTAAAGGATTTGAGTTTAAATCTTGATTCTGCTTCTCTGTGGGACTTCAAGCAAGTCCCTTCACCATTTCAGGCTTGTATTTTCTCCTCAATAAGATAGAAAGTTGGACTTAATCACCTATAATGTCCCTTCCAATTCTAAATTTTATGTTCTTATGAGTAGTATTTGTAAATCGCTTATGGGAGGTTTTCAGCTTGATGGATTGTATAGTAGAAGGTGGTCTGGCTACTGTGAGAGGACCTGTGTTTGAGTCATTGTTCAGACATGTATTATCTTTAGGTACTTGAGACATTTTGGTTGGACCTCTCTGAACCTTAGCTTCCTCATCTGTAAAATAGAGGGATTAAACACTGACCTCCTAATGTTTCTTCCAATTCTATGATCCTATGATTATTTCCCTACACCATTCTTGAATTCTGATACACAGTAGACACTCAATAAATGTTTTGTCTTTGACTAACGGAAGCCTGGACAAGGTTGGAGGGAACTGTCCACCTGCTGATTTCTATGAGGCAGCCATCCCCACCATGTTCCTATAGGGAGAGGGCTAATGAAAATATGACTGATCCATGTTTCCACCTTCCAAACCTTGTCTTTCCTCTCCTTGCTCCTTTCTTTCCCAGGTGAAGAGTGTGAATCTGTCTGAAGGAGAGCTGCTCTCCATCCGAGGAGTGGATGGCCCCAATCTGATGGTCTTAGCCAACCAGACCCTGTTGGTCGAGGGACAGGTGATCCGAAGCCCAACCAATACCATTTCTGTCTACTTCCGAACATTCCAGGATGATGGGATTGGAACCTTCCAACTTCACTACCAGGGTAGGGGCTAAACAAAGACCGACAAAGTCTTTTGTTATTTTGGGTTTTGTCTGGGACCAAGATTCCTCCAAAGTTTCCTTTGCTCTCTCTTCTGTTTTCCTTTCTTTTGATTTTCCCTCTTTCATTCATTCCCTTTACATTCTCTTCCTTATTCTCTTTTTTCTTCCTCAGTTTTCCTTTTCTTGTCCTCCTCTTATTTTGCTTTCCATTTTTCTTCTTTCTTTCATTCTTCCTTTTTTCTTTCCTGTTCTTTTTTTTCTATCTTATTTTTGTCTCTTTTCCTTTTCTCATTTCCCTTTTGGTTTTTGCTTTTCCTTCATTTTTTTCTTATCCACTTTTCTTATTTCTTTTCTTCCTTTATTTTATCTCATCCTTCCTTTTCTTTATCCAGTTCCATATTTCCCTGGGACTTGGACTTTCTATACTCTTCAAATTGTGTGTATTTACCTGAGGGTAAAAGATGTAGATAAAAAATGTAATAGAATGTGCACCAAACATATGAGTGGATGATTATTTCATCTAAGTCTTCAACCTCTTTTAGACATTTTCTTATATTTGCTGTTGTAGTTATTTGTGGGGGTGAGTTCATTTCTTTATATTACTTACAGCAACGTAAGGTGGATTTGGAGTAGGATCTGATTGGGACAAAGGCTACTGTCTATAACTCCTACTTGCATTATTTAGTTTCTGTCTTTCCACCCCCAAATGTATTCCTGAGCAAATTTCCCACTTGCTCAAAATATATACCATAGCCCAGCTGCTTATCTCAGACTGATTGCAATAATGCATGTATAGTGTTCACAAACCTTGAAGTGAATGTAAAGAACCATCATCCTCATTACGAATACTGCGTTTTAGTCAGTAAAGTACACATTTATTTTTTACCATGTGTCCTTCCCCAAGAAAACTGTAAAAAAAACAGTAACAACACATTATTGTTACTTATTCTGTCCCCAAGGGGCAAGCAGAACATGTCTAATAGCATCTCCACGTAAGAACCCTTCAAACGTGCAAATAGTCAAAGAGCCCCATCCCAAGATCTCCCTCTCCGGGTCGCATCCTATTCTCCTATAACATGAATATCATCATGTTTCTTTTTCTGTAGACACTCTCCAACTGATCAACATCTTTCCTAAAATATAGCACTAAAATATAATTCTCCTGATAAGGGAAAGAACAGTGAGATTCTTAGGTCTCTCATCTTACACACTAAGAAGGACTCTGTGCTACTCTTTTATAGAAGATTAGAGCTAGAATGGCCCTCAGAAAACATCTGGTCCTAGCCACTAATTGAATACATAATTTATGTCTCAGAACCTAATCTACAGGAACCAAGCTTAATCTCTTGGGACTTGTCACATAGTCATGTCCATCGGTCCATGCCTCCACCCAGAGTTTCCCTTGGAAATACTAAAATTCTGCAGTTTACTAGGTCTCCATAATAAATGGAAATATGTTGTAAGCAGTCATGCTAACAGAACATTAAATATATAGAATAGCCATTTTTTAACCCAACAAGGAATAGGAATTTGGCCTCCCAAGGTGACCCCTTTGAAGTGGTGAAAATTAAATTTCTCTTGATCTTTCTGTTAAACACTCTGTCTCACTACTATGCTATAATATGTGGCTGTTTCATTTCTCAGAGTCAAGAAGTCAATTAAGGTAGGCATATTTCCTCCACTGATAAACGCCTAGGATCTTTTAGTGTTAGAAAAATGCTGAAAGATAGAATGGTATAGTAGATGGTGATGAGCTTGGAAGAGGGTTCAGATTCCACCCCTAGTCCTTGCTAGGTGTTTGACCATGGCAGTTGCTATCTTTCATTCTTGAAAAGGACCAAATGCATCCCTATGTGAGAACCAAGTTCTAGTGTATCTGACTGTGGCTGATCAGACCAGTATGAGCTCGGAAAGTTCAAATAATCCACATGAACAATGGGGATGGATTCTCTGAATTTGTGCATCTCATATTTCTTTTGAGCTATTTCAATTCTGCTGTGCTTGTAGAGCACAGTGCCTTCTTTGCTGTGGGTATGCCAGTCACTTGACTACTTAGCCAACTCTCTAGGTAAGCGTTCTTAACCAATTTGGTACCATGAACCTTTTGGCAATCCAATGAGGCCAATAGTTCCATTTTCAGAATTCCTTTAACACATAAAATAAAATACATAGTACTACAAAGGAAACCAATTGTATTTAAATTCAGATATATATGATATATAGATATAGCCTTAAAGCTCAAAGTTCCTGGACACCAGATTAAGAACCTTTGTTGAAGGCTATAGTTATAGATCAATTGCAATCTGCATCCATGAAGGAAGCTCTCACACTGGGACTTCCCTACAAAAATTTCAAGTCAAGGAATATGATGAAATTCCACACTCCCTGATTGTCCTTCTTCATTAGCACAAATTAGATTTCAAGATTTGAGATGAGTTCTTTGTTGTTGGTTTTATTTTTTCATCTTGCAAAGGGAAGTGTTCACTGTGTTTATTTATAGCCTTCATGCTGAGTTGCAGCTTCCCCCGGAGGCCTGCTTTTGGAGATGTCACAGTGATGGACCTGCATTCGGGCGGACTTGCTCATTTCCACTGCTATCTGGGATATGAACTGCAAGGTGCCAAGACGCTGACTTGCATCAATGCCTCCAAACCTCACTGGAGCAGCCAGGAGCCCATCTGCTCAGGTATAGTCTACGAAGGCAGACCAAGGGAGGCTGGTGCTAATGTATAGGGGTAGTCAATTCAGGCCCCTGTCCTCACCTCTCCCATCTTGGATCTCAGAACCCCAGGGGAAGATGGCAGTATGGAATATGGTTCACCAGGGAAGGGAGGGAGAGGGGCAAGGTCCTTCACAGAGCTAGAAGGGAACTCAGTGACCATATAGTTTAACCCATATCTAAGTCAAGTCAACAAGCACTTGTTAAGTGCTTACTTTGTGCCAGGAACTGTGCTAAGTGATGAAGATATTAAAAAAGGCAAAAACATAATCCCTGCCCTCAAGAAGGTTATATAATAATGTAATTGGGGCAGCTAGGTAGTGCAGTGGATTGAGCACCAGTGCAGGAGTCAGGAGGATCTGAGTTCAAATATCACCTCAAACACTTGACACTCACTAGCTGTGTGACCTTGGGCAAGTCACTTAACCCCAGTTGCCTCATCCTGGGTCATCTCCAGTCATCCTGATGAATATCTGCTCACTGGATTCAGATGGCTCTGTAGGAGAAGTGAGGCTGGTGACCTTGCACAGCCCTCCCTCACTCAAAAAAAATCAAGTGCAAGTCATGTCATTATTTCTCTGATGGCAAGGTTGTCTTCGGCAACAAAGGATAAACACACATGCATGCACAATAATATAATTATGTAATGTAAATACCTAGATACATTCAAGATATATATAGGGTATATGGAAGGCAATCTGAAAACAGAAAGCACTAGTATCTGGGGGGACCTAGAAAAGTCTTCTATATTGTAATGTACTGAACAAATGGTCATTTGGTTTCTCCCTGAGTACTTCCAATGAGGGGGAACTCACTGTCTCCAGAGGCTGATTTTAATCAATACCAATTGTTAGATATTTACCTCCAGGGGTTGGTAGAGAGCAAAGATTAATGGTTCAGGAGTTTCCATCCTTCTGTCTCAGAAGGCAATGTGGTACAGTAGAGAGGATTCGTTCAGGAGTCAGAGGACCTGGGTTTAAATCCCAACTCTGACATTATCCAATGATTTAGGCAAGTTAACATCTCTGGGCCTCAGTTTGTTCATTTGTCAAATGAGGGACTAGATAGCATCTGAGATCCCTCCAGCACAAAGTCTATGATCCTACCATCTATGTGGTCTTATGTCTCTGTAATCACTCTACACAACAGGAAAAAGTAGAAGGATAAGAATTGTAGCTCCTTGGGTCCTCAGAACATTAGACACTTTCCAAGACCCTTTCATATCCATTATCCAATGTGTTTCTCACAGCTACTGCTGAGAAGTAGACAAGGTAGATAATTTTGTGCTTTTGCAGATAAGAAAACTGAGACCCAGGGAAGGGGAATAACTCGTGAAAGATTTTCCAATCAATTGGGGCAGAGTCAGTCCTAGACCTCGAGTCTTCTGACTTATCTTTCTATCCTATCTCTTTTTCACACAACCGTGGAACCTGTCACCACTCCAGGTATGGCCCTTCCTACCTGTGTGACATTGTACATTCTTCAGGTTCTTCGTTTTCCAAACATGAGTCATTACCAACCTCACATAGTTAGGAAGAGAATTAGTTAAAATAATGGATATTAAGCATCTTAGAAAACTGACTATGGTTGCAAATGTAATTACTATCCCTTTCTAGATGTGGGGGATATTATTGCCCTCAGAAATCAAGTTAAAACTTAATAAATTGAGCTTGGGAAAACGTAGAGGGTGACCAAGAGAGAAGAGGAACATAATTCCAGAATCTTAGAGCTGGAAGGGACCCCAGGGATCATCCTATGGGATCCAACTCATAGCTAAGCAAGAATTATTTCTCCAACGACTCTGACAATGGGATCATCCAACCTATTTCTTAAGGTGTCCAGTAAGAGGTAGTCTACCATTTCTAGAGGCAACCCATTCCACTTTTGGGAAGCTTCAGTTATTAGGAATGTTATCTTTGTGTAGCTCCTCCTTATCCGATATGAATCAACCCACATTGTAGCAGGTGGTGGCTCTCTTTTCCCCATTTTCTCATGGGAAGTCATTCTTTGTTTCTATGACTCATTTCCTCTCAAACTACCTCTAAACTGGCAAATCTTGGAATTACCCAAAGGAAATCAACCACTAATATTCAATTAATAATAATAAAATAATTTAATTAATCACATAATGTTTACATAACACTTGACCTATAAACCTGAATCATAGTTTTCCATCAATGTACATAGTGTCTATGAAGAGAATGAACACACACTTCAGGTCCCAGGGTAGGCAAGTAACAAAGTCCCATGGTAAGTAAGTAACAAGGGACATCCACAGGGAATATATGTGACTAAGGTTCCTCACAACTCTGAAACTATAGGTTTCCATATCCTCTTTCTCTCTCAAGAGCTGTCCATGAAAGTTCTTTCATGAGCATGGCTTTTGTATAAAACAGGTGCTTCCACTGCTAAACTGTGCTGACCCATGTTGTGCTAGATTAACACTTCACTAGGCATAATAGCTAAAATGTACAAGTCAATCTGGTGGGTTGTTTCTCTGTTTTCCTACTTCCAAGATATTCTAACACTCAGTAGGATTTACCCTCCCACTCTTCTGATAGCATCTGTAGTATCCATCAGTTCAGATTTGTGACTTACTGATTGATACCTTTGGCTAATATGATGTTATTCTCTTTTAGGAAAAAGGCAGCAACTTTTATAATAATATTGGCAAAAAACCTTTCCAGTTCTATTAATTTGGCAAGATTATTCTCCACCTCTCAACAAACACAAGTGCAATTCAGAGAATTATCTTTTGTCTTCTTTTTTCTACTCTATTCATTTCTCCTTCTTTTCCTCTTCCTTTTCCTCCATTCCTCCTCCTTCATCTTTCTTTTCTCATTCTTGCCCACAAATAAAAAAGGGAAAAGAATGTTCTCTCCACTTCTTGCATATCTCTCCTCTGCCATCCTTCTTCTGGTCAGCAACAAATAGAAAAGAAAACAAAATATATCTTCCCAACTATTTCTTCCCCTCAACTGCAAGTTGGCAGTTGAGTGATCAAAGTATATCCTTTCAGCCTATTGTATGCAAATCAGCAACTGCTATCCCTGAACATTCAGCAACTAACTTTTTGGAACTTTTACACAGATTTATAGTACAGACAAGTAAACTGCCCAGAGTCATCCTCCTCACATTTATGTAAATCCAAAATGTGTTCTTCCACAATTTCTCCCCATGTCTCCTAAGCTCTGCCCTCTCCAGCCCTTCAAATATCTGAAGAGATGTATCATTTCCCATTCCATCCACAAATCTTCTCCCCTAAAAACTAATCATTCTCAATCTTTTCAACTGATCCTAATTGGCATGATCAAGGTGCAAGTGGAGCTGATGCTTAAATTTTTGTTTGTTTGCTTTTCTAATCCATTTTTTCTTATTCTTCATCTCCCTCTCTCTCGTCATCTCTCTATCCTCCTCATTCTCCTGTTCTTTCTCCTTCTCTGTCACTTTTTCCTTCTTTTCTTTCCCTTTCTCTTTCTTCTTATAATAGTAATAGTTAGCATTTATATTGTACTTTGAGGTTTGCAAAGCACTTTACAAACATCTGGTTTTTATTTTCCTTCTCATTCTTTTCCATTTATCTCTCTCTCCCTTTTCTCCCTCTCCTCCTCCTCTCTTCCTTATTTCTATTTACTTTTCCTTATCCTTTCTCCCTTTTCTCTCTCTTCTTCCTGTTCCCCTTTCCTCTCCTCTTCCCTCTCATTTTCCTTTTCCTTATTCTCCTCCCTCCCTTGCTTCTTCTCCCTTTTCTTTGCCTTCTCCTTCTTATCTTACTTTGTCTTTCTCCTTTTTCTCTTTCTTCCTTTAGAAAATAACATTTAGTCCTGGTTAAACCTCCCACATTCATTTTTATATCCATGCTAAATCAGAGAAGAATTAAACCCAAATTGTTGCTAAGCAAGACTGATGAAAAGCCATGACCATTAAATAAGAGCTGAAGAGAATCATGAGTTGATTTAATAAGGCAAGCAGTGAAATCTTGACACCAAAGGGGAACTGGGGCCAAACTTTTGGAGGAAAATGGCTTGATCCTGACCTTGCCAGAGTCTTGATGGAAATGGGATTCCAATCCCCCAGTCTTTTGAATATGCAGCATGAGAAAAGATTGTAGGAGTTCTCCTCATCTGGAAGAGAATTACAAATAAATATCAAAATTATAAGATGGAGGGCTATTAGCTGAATGTCCCTCCCATCTTACAGGGGAAGAAACTGAGGCCTGAGGAAAGGAAAAACCATGAGTTGTCCAAAGCTATACAACTAGCAAGTAGCAGAACCAGAACTGAAATTCAGAAAGCTAATGCAATCTTGGGCTACCTAAGAGGGGCATATCCTCCAAAAAAGTCTATACTGTGCTTGAGTCAGATGGGGTGCTATGTTTAGCTCTAGGTGCCACCATTTAAAAGTCAGAGCACATCCAGATGTAGGTCACTCAGTCAGTCAAATAAGCATTTATTAAGTGCCTGCTACTTTCAGGCTTTATGCTAATTGCTGGTCAGGACACCTTTCCTTTCTACCCCCAATATATCTCATATCTACCTTGCATGTCTTTCATATATATCTGTGTGTGTGTATGCATGTGGGATATAGCTATATATGGGAGAAGCAGTATGATGGAATGGATAGGATGTTGGTCCTCAAGGCAGGAAGACCTGGGTTCAAATCCAACTGAGTCACTATCTGTCCGACTCTGGACAAGTTGTTTGATCTCTTGGCACCTCATTTTCTTCATCTGTAAAATAATTTAAAATTAAAAATAATCTGTAAAACACATGAGATAGTAGCAGCTGGATGGTGCAATGGATAGAGTACCATGCCTAAAATCAAGGAGACTCATCTTCCTGAGTTCAAATCTGGCCCCAGACACTTACTAACTGTGTGACCCTGAACAAGTCATTTCACCCTGTTTACCTCAGTTTCCCCATCTGTAAAATGAGCTGGAGAAGGAATTGGTAAACCACTCCGGTATCTCTGCCAAGAAGACCTCAGATGGGGACACAGAGAGTCAGACATGACTGCAAACAACAAAAGCACATGACAGCCTCTGTGGTCCCTTTTGGCACTAAATCAATGACCCTTCATGCACATTGTGTCTCTCTCATCAGAAAGTCAGCTTCCTGAGGACAGGGTTTCTATTGCTTTTGTCTTTGTATCCCCAACACTTAGCATAGCTCCTGGGACATAATGGATGCTTAATAAATGCTTCTTGATTGGTTTATTAAATTATTATAAGAATTAATAGAAGAAACTAAGAACATTTAACTTGGTAAAGAGAAGTCACAAAGAAGATCCAATAGTTTTCTTAAAACATTTGAAAGGCTACCATTCAGAAGACAGATTCATTGGCTTTTGCACATAAGAGTAAGGGGTAAAAAGAGGCAGATTTAGGCTTGATGATAGGAAAAAATTCCTGACAATTCAAGCTGTGGCAAAGAAGAATAGACTGGCTTGAGAAGTGGTGAGCTCTCCTTCTTTGGCAGTGTTTAAGAAGAATCTAGATAAACATGTGTCAGGTATGTTATAGTGAGGATTCCTTTGGGTAACAGGTTAAATTAGATGCAATTATGATCTCTGACAATTCTCAGATTCTTTCCTCCAATGACTATGTGAAACCAATTCCTCTAATGTTCTTTCCATCAGTTTTCCATTCCTGCATTGTTGATGTTCCTGGCTCAGGATGGGCCAGACATATTAAAAAGAGAGGTCAGACTGCAGATCACTTGTATTCCTTCTGTCCTTTCCCCTTTGTGGCCCTAAAAAGCATAAAGAATACAGATGCTCCAGGTTCCCCAATCCGTACCCAAGATGAAGACATTGTAAGGCAAGGGGAAGAAGCATCTCTAACTTTCTCTGCCTCTCTTCCTTGTCTATTCTATATCTTTTGGGCCCAGCTCCCTGTGGAGGGATTGTCCACAATGCCACCATTGGCAGAGTTCTCTCACCCAGCTACCCTGGAAACAGTAATGGGAGTCAAGTCTGTGTGTGGACCATCGAGGCACCAGAAGGCCAGAAACTACACCTACACTTTGAGAGGCTTTTCCTGAGTGAGAAGGACAGGTAAGACCCTCAGAAACTAAGAAACTATGCAGTTCCTGTACCAAGCCCTCTGGCTAGACCTCAGAGATTATACCAGTCATTCTACAGAACATGGTATGTCAAAACTAGGAGGGGCCTTAGGACAGGGAATGTCAAGGCTGGGAGGCAACTTAGAATAGTGAATGTCAGTTCTGGGAGGGGTCTTAGAATAAGGAATGTGAGAGCTGGGAAGGAGTTAGCACATAAGACATGGAATTTCCAAACTAGAACAGACCTTGGAGATCATCTGAGTGTTGTATTCTTAGCATTTGTTGTATCATGGACTCCTTTGTCAGTCTCTGGACCCCTTCTCAGAATCATATTTTTAAACGCATAAAATAAAATACCTAGGGTTATAAATGAAACCAAAAGTTAAGAAACCTTTGGTTAAGAATTTGGTTAAGAAATCAAAGGTTAAGATAGAATTTTTCCCATCAAATTCATGAGCCCCCTTAAATTTGTCTGTGGACCCTAGGCCAAGAACCCCTGATCTAGACCTGCTTCCTCTTTTTTTAAGTGGGGAAACTGAGGCCCAGATTGTTCAAATGACTTGAAACATGCCACAAAGTGGACTAAAGGCAGCTCCAGGACTAAAAGACAGATTTCCTAACCCCCCTTTTAGGGTTCTCATCATTGCCCCACACAGCACCCCAAGAAATGCCCAGAAAATACAGCACAACATTACAGTGTGGTTACCAATGTTTGTGTTTCGGTAACATTAGAAATTCAGTCTTGCAACAGATAATAAACTTCATTTATGAGACATAGTAAAAACCAAAGGATAAAATGCCTGTTTATGACTTCATAAAAGAGACTTATCTAGTTGGCGGATTGTTTTTTTTTCCTTTTGCATAATGCCTTAAAAATACAGAACCTAGCCAAGACCCAGCCTTCAAACTTTTTAATAATAATAAAAAGTACCTCAATTTTGATGAACACATTTCTTTTCATTCTAAATTAACATTTTATTGGTGCCTTTTGTTTTTATATCAGTCATTTGCAGATGTTACTCCATCCACCCACCCAAACAATAAGCCTTCTTCCCCTTGTAACAAACAAAAAAAAAAGTTATGGAAACTACTACCATAGAGACCATAGCTGATGGCATTTGCAACAAAATGCATGCAGACTTCCCCACCTCTCCAAGCAATGGAGAAAGATGTCCCATTCTTTGTTGCACATTTTTTCTTATTTTTATTGATAACTTTGGTTATATATTCCCTTCACGTCATCATATGTCCCTCCCTTCCCTAGTGAGCCATCTTGTGTGTAAAAAAAACAAAAAGATGAAAATGTAAGGATAAAAGGAGAGTTGACAAAACCAAACAAGATATTAGCTATGCCTGGCTATGTATGCAAAATATTACATATCCCTGTTGCCTCTAGTCTGCAAAGCATCAAGGTGGCCATAGTGGATTTAGCATTAGGTTTGGAGTCAGAAAGACCAGAGTTCAAATCCTGTCCAAGACACTGTTGTGCCCCCTCAGCCTCACTTTCCTTATATGTTAAAATGAGGGGATTGAACTCAATGATCTCCAAGGTTTCTTCCAGCTCTAAATCTATAATCCTACAAATTTAAAAATAAAAAGAAAGAAATGTTGGGTTTGGAATCAGGTAAGATCTGGGTTCAGATCTCACCTGTGGCACTAATTGTATAGCCATGAGCAAGTTGCTTAGACTCTCTGAGTTTCTGATGTTTTTACATCATCTCAATTTCCCCCTTTGGCCTCCTAAAGGTCTTTCCCTTACAACAAAGTTTTTTTCAAAAGAAAAAGATGAATAAGAGAAGAAAATTCCACAAACTAGATCAATACATTGACAAAAATGACACCATATGCAATGTTCTACACCCTTCTTTCCCTCCTCCTGCCACCTTTGCAAATGAGTGGAGGAAAAGATCTTCCCATAGCCCTTCTTTGAGGCAACATTTGCTCCTTATCATTTTTAACATTCATTTTCACTTGTTTTATGATGGCTATTCTGGCCATTTGCATCAATATAATCTTGTGTCACTTGTTTTCTTGGCTCTACTTACACCACTTTGAATCAGTTAACATGTTTTTTTGTATTCATCACTTTCATCATTTCTCACAACACAATATTCATTGCATTCATGTACCACAATTGGTTTAACCATTCCCCAGTTGATGAATATCTACTTTGTTTCCAATTCTTCTCTACTGCCAAAAAAAAAATAGCCTCTTGTAAATATTTTGGTGAATATGGAGGCTTTCTTTTTATTGATGACTTCATTGGGCATAAGACTAATAGTTGGAATCCCTGGATCAGAGGGATGTCAGAGTGACATTTTAGTCACTTTATTTGCATAATTCCAAATTGTTTTCCAAAAAGGTTGTACTAATTCACCACTCCCTCAGCAGCTTACTAGCATACCTTAATACCTCTCCAACATTGACTGTGTCATCTTTTGTCATTTTTGCCAGTTTGTTGGAAATGAGGGAAAACCTCAGGACTGTTTTGACTTTCATTTTCCTTATTATTGGTGCTTTGGAGCATTCTTTCTTATGGTAGTTAAGTTTTCATTTTTTCTTTTGAAAACTTTATATCTTTTGACCAATTATTTATTGGGGAATGACTTCTACTTAGCTAGATAGTTGGATGATTGGTAGATACATAGAAGGATGATTGGATAGACAGACAGAGAGATACACATACACATATTTGTGCATGTATATAAATATATAGTATATGTGTGCATGTATACATATATATTAGTTATCTATATATCTCAGATACTAGCCCCTTGAGAAATTTGATGCAAAGATTTTTCCCAAATTTAACGTTTTCCCTGTCTGTGCAGAAGACTTTCCAAGCTGATGTGATTCCAATAGCCAATATCATAACCAATGAACTTAGGGTCATTTCCCAAAGCTTCCTGGTCCCCACTATTTTGGTTTCATCCTCAGTTCCCTTTCTCCTTTCCTCTTGAGTCCCTTCACTGTTGATTATTCCAAGCTGTATTGAATTTATCCTGTGTATTCCCTCCAGGGTCTTTAAACTAAATGGCTCCTAAAGCTGTCTCTCCATTCAAGGCCATAACTCTTCTCATTCATTCCAGGATTCTTTTTTTAACCACTCTTTTGCTTTTAGTATTTCCCACACACTTGCTGCATTTCACTGCATGGTTTGAAAATTATCCCCAGAGTCCTGACATTTTAGGGGTTTTTGGACTCACTACCAGACTCTGGGCACTTGGTGTAAAATTGAGATACTCCTGGAGCCTCCGTGACTTTAATGTGCCCTGTAAAAAAGGACACTAAATGTAGAAGTAAAAACCAGCTGTAGAGGCAAAAGCATGTGTTCTTTCTAAGCAGTCCTGCCCAGATCATTAACCTGAGACTCTCTGAGCAGCCCCTGTGACCTAGAGAGAGGGGAAGGGGAGTGGAAGAGTTTAATTGTTCATCACTTTCCCAGTGACTCAGGGAGACATCACCTGGGAGAAAAAAAAAGTGGTTTTAGCAGAAGGGAAGGGAAGAATTAATGTCCATATCAACTAGAAAAATCAAAACATCTAGAGCTGCAAGGGACCTCAGAGATCATCTACTACAGTGACCTCTTTTTAGGAGGATTAGGAACTGAGTCCCAAAGATGTCCTTGTCCAAGGACAGGCATAAAGCATCAGGAGTAGAGTGTTAGAACCCTAGGATCATAGACCTAGAGCTTCAAGGAAACTCAGAAGCCATCTAGTCCAATCCCCTTCATTTTACAGTTAAGGAAACTGAGGCATAGGATGGGATAAGTGACTTGCCCAAGGTCACACAAGTAGTAGTTATTAAAGGTACGATTTAAACACAAATCCTCTGACATCATATAATACTACCCCTCACATGAGGGGATATTATAGTCTGATAGGACATCAAATAATTTTTTAATGATTAGGCTCCAAAAATTTAAATAAAAAAGCTGTTGGTGTGACACAAAGGAAAGTGTTCTAGGTCTGGCATCAGAGGACTGGATTCAAATTCTGCATCTTCTCTGTGACCTTGAGTGAGTCACTCTGTCTTCCTGAGTCTGTTTCCTTCTCTGATAAATGAAGCAGTTGGGTATCTGAGGTCTATTCTAGCTCTCAAGGTACGATATTATGACCCTTGGTTAAGTGTTTTGGTGGTCTCTGAGGAGAGACATTCATTCCCACTCACTGGGCTATGAGAAAAACGAATAGAGAGTTCTTTCTGTCTTCTCCTTTTCCCTTACCTTCTCTCCCTGGACCTTCTTTCTTAGGATGGTTGTCTACAGTGGTCGGACCAACAAGTCGACTGTCCTCTATGATTCCTTCCAAACGGAGAATGTTCCCTTCGAGGGTCTGCTGAGTGAAGGGTCTGCCATCCGGATCTATTTCATGGCTGAAGAGGCCAGGGCCTCCACAGTCTTCAACATTCGATTTGAAGGTGATCTCCTAGCCCCCTAGGGAGGGGACCAAGGGGTAGAGTGTGGCTGTCCATGGGGCTCTCAGGCTCTAGATCTCAGAATGGGACATTTGGGGAAAAGTAGATGGGAATAGGTACAGGGTGGAGGGAGGGCCCTCTCAGGAGGGGTTTAGAACATTGTAAAACCAAGGGCTAAGCTAGGATTTCCTCTTTGAAATGAGGAGCAAGTCTTTAAAATGAATCACTGGTTGTCATATTTGATCAGAGTTCATCAACCTTCTCCAAACAAGTTCATTTCATTCTCCAGGTGACTCTGTCAGTAGGCATCGCTTTGAGTCTAAGCCTTACGGTTAGAAAAAGAAAATGCCCCATTGTCCTCTGGGAGTCAATTTAATTTAACCTAATTCCATTTAGCAATAATAATGTTATTTTGATATCAATAGCTAACGTTTATGTAGAACTTTAAGGTTTGCATATGTTAACTCATTTGATTCTCACAATAATCCTGGGAGAGAGGTACTATTATTTTCCTCATTTTACAGATGAGGAAACTGAGGCTGGAAGAGTTCAAGTGACTTACCCAGGGTTGCAGAACTAATAAATGTCTGAGGCAAGATTTGGACCCAGGTCTTCTTGTCTCAAAGAATGCAGTGGCTCCCCACTGCATAGCTTAGCTAAGCAGTAAGAGATGCCATCTGTGTTCAGGTTCTGTACTAGGCAATGGGGAGCCAAAGGTAAAAAAAAACGAGCTTATATTCTCTTGGGGGAAAGCATATTTAAGGGGAGTCCAAAAAAGCAGAGAAGCGTAGAGCTGCCAACAAAAGCTATTCCCCTGCCCTGACAAAAGCTAAGAGTCTTACAGTCAGATTTAGAGCTAAAAGGAATCTGAAAATTTTTATCTAGACTAAACCCTTCATTTTATAGCTGGGAAAAGTGAGTTCTAAAGAAGTCAAGTGACTTGCCCAACGTCATACAAATAGTTACGGGCAAATGCAATAGTTGTACTCAGGCCCTCTGACTTTATTGCCAGTACCCATTTCATTACACCACTTTGATTTCTTTGCTTGTACTTAGGGGTACATTTTCTTTGGACAGAGAACAGAGAGCACAGGCCTGAAAGGCCGGGAGGAAATACAGGAAGATTTGATGGAGGCAAGAGGGGAGAGAGAGAAAGAGAGAGACAGACAGACAGACAGACAGAGACAGAGAGAGACAGAGAGACAGAGAAAGAGAGAGAGAAAGAGAGAGAGAAAGAGAGACAGAGAAAGACAGAGACAGAGAAAGACAGAGACAGAGAGAGAGATCTGAAGGCATGAATTTTTCCAGGAAAATCTGATCCTTGTGGGATATATCAGTACAGGTTAAAAATGGGGTTTGGTGATAATCTAGTTCCATGGGAAAAGGAACAAATTGGAGTCAGAGGACTTGAATTCACATTTTGCCTCTGATATTTGCTACTGAATATTCTGAAACCAGTCAATTACCTTCCCTAGACCTCAGTTTTCTCATCTACAGGAGATGGGGCCTGGTCATACAGATGTGTGGAAGATCTTGGTCTTCCTGACTATAACCCCAGGGCTCTAGCTCCAATACTTCATGTTACAGATAAGGAAACTGAGATTTAGAACTGGGAAGGCATCTGCCCAAGGTCATATGGTTAGTATTAGAAGTGGCATTCAGGCCATGAAGTTCAATGTCATGGTATATTCCTAACCCAGAAACCCCAGAGGAAGTCTGAGGAAATGTCAAGATAGTATACATGGAACCAGGAAGGCTTGAGTTCAAATTCTGTCTCAAATATGTATTAACTGTGTGATCCAAGACAAGTCACTTAACCTTTGTCTGCCTCAGTTTCCATATCTGTAAAATGAGGGCTTGAAATTTGATGACCTCTAAGGTACTTTCAAGCTCTAAACCTGTGATCTATGATTTTATGAAATCCTAGGAATTAAGATCAGGAAGGACCACTTCCCCTTATGGGCAGCCATGCATACCATGATCTGATCTTTCAACCTGCCCTCTCCCCATCTCCCTACATCACCTTCTCTCCTTCCAGCTTTTGAGAAAGGTCACTGCTATGAGCCCTACATCCAAAATGGTAACTTCACAACCTCGGACCCAACCTACAACATTGGAACCACGGTGGAGTTCACCTGTGATCCTGGTCACTCTCTGGAACAGGGACCTGCCATCATTGAGTGCATCAATGTCCGGGACCCTTACTGGAATGATACAGAGCCCTTGTGCAGAGGTGAGGTCACCCTCTCAGCTCTCAGGCCACACCATCTCCTTCTACCACTGGTGCCCCCAGACCTTCTCAGAGTCCCTGAGACAAAAAGCCAATGAAGGGGATTATCAGAGAGGAAGCAGGACCAACCCAAAGCTGTACAATAAGCTAATGATAGCAGAGAGTCAAGAAGCCACATGAGTTCTATTTAATGAGCAATGCAGAACCTTCTGTGTGCCAGGCACTGATCTGGGTATTAGGGTTATGAAGACAAAAACAAAATAGACTCTGCTCTCATGGAACTGGTGTTCTTCTATGAGTGAGATGCATCCAGCATACATACAGATAAGTAAATACTATATAATTTATGGAAAGAGAAGAGGAGGGGAGGAAGAAGGAGGAGAAGGAAAAAAAGGACAAAGAAATAGAACAGAAGGAAAAGAAGGAGGGGAAGGAGGGGATAAGAATGAATTGATTTACATTTTTTATCTATGACTTGGATAAAAGTATCATACATGACATACTCATCAAATTTGCAGATGTCACAAAGGTGACACATTCCATGACCTTCTTGACAGGAGAGAGCATTGAGTTCATTCTAATAAGATAGGCATAATCCAATATAAATGAGTTTAAATGTAAAGTCTTGCACTGGGGTAAAAAAATCAATTTCAGTACAAAGTGGAGGAGAGGCAAGTTTAGAGAGCAGTTGTTCTGAGAAAGGTCTGAGGACCTTACTGCATCACAAGCTCAATATGAGCCAGTAGTGTGAGGTCACTGTCAAAAAGGCTAACATGATCTTAGGCTACATTAAGAGGATATACCTTCTAGGAATAAGAAGGTGGCAATCCCACTACATTCCACCCTAATCAGGCCAGATCTCCAATACACTGTCCAGTTTCAGGCTCCTGGGTTTTTGAAGAGTATTAATAAACTGAAGACTATTCATAGGAGGGCATCCAGGAGAGTAAAGGGCCTTGAGTTCATGATATATAAGAATACGTTAAAGGCACGTGGACAAGAGAATTATCAAAACAGGCATGAATAGCTGCTCTGGGGAGAAAGGATTAAAGCTGTTCTGTTTGACAGATGACAGAATCAGGGGCAACAGGTCAGAGTTGAAAACAGCAAAATTTAGATTTGATATCAGAAAATCTTCCTAACAATTAGAGCTGTTCCAAAGTGAAATAAGCTGCCTCCAGAAATGTCAGGCTCCCCTTCCCAGGAGGTGGGCATGGAGAGGTCGGGCAGCCACTTGTCTGGGATGTTCCAGAGATTTTCTTTGGACCTATAGGTTGGACAACATGGTCCTTCTCAACCCTCAGATTCTGTGACTGAATAAAGAAAGGAGAACCCAGAACAAAGCCATGGGAAACAAGGCTTATTGTTCCCAATCCTAGTATCTCTGTGTCTGACAGAACATGCTTTTCTCCTGAGCTAATCACCTTCCTTCTTCAGCTTCTTCTCTTTCATCTTGCTGCTATCCTTCACTGAGCTGACGAGGGTCAGAAATCTGCCTGAGCTCACACTTAACTGCCTAAAAAAGTTTAAATAAAAAGAACTATCTTTCCTTTTTTGGCAAAGTGAAGTGGTCTACCAAGACCCCAGGCTTTGGGGGAATGTCTTCTGAGACCTTTTCTGCTGTATAAAACAATAGGGCAACAGAAGATTCTGCAAGATATCATATGGCAAGAAGGGAGGGGAAACAGAAAAGGAAGAGAAAGAAGAAGAAAAATAAGTGAACAACTCAGGAAAGAATGGAGGAAAAAGGAGGGACATTGAGGGAAGAAATGAGAGACTGAAGAAAGAAGGGAAGAAAGGAGGAGAAGTTGGGGGAAGAAGAGAAAATGAGTAAAGAAGGAAGGGAGAGGACTGAAGGGAAAAGTGAAAATTGCAGAAAGAATAAAAAAGAGAGGGTAGGATTGAGGAAAGACAATAGAAACAAAGGGAGGGAAGATATTTAGAGAAGAAAGGAAAAGAGGATTAACAGAAGAAAGAAGGGAGAAAGATGGGTTCAGGAAGGAAAAAAGGGAGTCAGTACTTGAAGGAAGAAGGGAGAAATGGAAATATGAGAGAGGGGGAAAGGGAGGAAGTTGACTCCCAGCCCTTGATTCATTCTGTCATGATCCCTCAGTATAATTTAACAGCCTCATAAAATGTCCAACAGGTTTCTGGAATCATCTAGTCCAACCCTTTCATTTTGTGGAGGAAAAAATCAGAGTCCTGTTGGGGGAAGAGACCTGTCCATGCTCACACAACAACTTGTCTCATTCCCCCTTTATGCTTTTCTAAAGCACTTTCATAGCCTTTATTTCACTTGGGTCAACCAATGTGCCCTGGGAGACAGATAAGGCAGCTATCACTGCCACCTTACCCATCACCACTACATTAACTGGAGAAAATGAGGATCAGAAAAGGCAGGTGATACTTCTCCTACAGTCACACAGCAAATCAATAACAGAACTGGGACGAGTACTTAGGGTCCTTTCACTCTTCGCATTTGAGGATGTGGGATCTGTAACGATATATGAAAATATGACTACTTAGAGCAGTATTGATATCTACCCCTTAAATTCCTGTAGCCTCTTTAATGCTTTCCAAAGCTTTCATAGACTCCCTCTCGTTCAATCCTCGCCACAGCACCAGTGAGGCTGAAAGGCTATTAAATCCCTGTAATAGGCATGTTAATACCAAAGGCTGAGTTTACAGAGCATAGATCTTTAAGGCAATCAAAGGCATTCCTGGTTCCCTGTCCTCATTGCTCTCTGTGCTTAAAGTTGGCATGTCAGCCCTGTGCCAGGATAACTCAAACACAGAATAATGAAACAGGTCTCTCCTCTTGGCAGACATCCTTACCCGATTCAGTTTGGCGTGAAATCACAGTCATTTGCCGCCCATGAAAGATTGATACCTATATTAAATGCATGAGTTTAACAGAGTGGAATTTATGGGTGCTCTGGCCTGGACTGTCAGGACATTCACTAGGTAAACACAAAGTTAGCTCCAAAATCTGGCCAGCCCTCACTTGGACTAAGCATTGTGTTCAGTTCCGGAACTAAATTGTATAGAGGAGTGGGAGAGAGGAAGGACTTAGTCCAGAGAAAGTGACCAGGATGTCATGAGGACCAGAGACCATTCAATGCTAGCCTTTGTTGCATAAATGGAAATCGCAGCATCATAGATTTTGAGTTGGGAGGGATAAGAAAGGTCATCTCATTTAATCCCTTCCTTTTAAAAATAAGAAAATGGAGACCCAGAGAGGTTAGCTCACTGACTTTTCCAAGGTAACAGAGGGAAGACAAGGAAACATAGTACAATGGAAAGATAAAAGACTCTAGAGTCTTAACTTCCCTGGGTCTCAGTTTTCTCATCCAAAACAACAAAGAGTAGACTAAGTAACCTCAAAGGTTCCTTCCAAGACTCTCATTTATGAAGTGATGTGCTAAAGAAAAGAGTTGAGATTTATTCTGCTTGGCCCCACAGGCCAAAAAAAGGATGAATGGGAAGAAATTAGACAGTGGAACTGAACGGAAGGAACAATTTTATGGCGATTAGAGCATCCCCAAATTAGCGTGAACTACCTTGGGAGGTAGTGAGTCCCTTGTCACTGAAAAGATTAAAAAAGAGACTGAATACCCATTTGCCCAAAATGCTATAGAGGGGGTTTCTTACTCAGTTAGGGTCTGGAATGGGAGGCCTCTGAAGTTTCTTCCAACTCTGAGGGCAGAAGGCAGATTTTCTGAAATACCTGAAATACACCTTGAGACAACTCACAACAGCCAGCCCATTCTCACTGACTTTAAGGAGAGGCTTCCCAGGCCAACGCATCAGCCTGCGTCCATCTGTCTCCTTTTACAGCTATGTGTGGTGGGGAGCTGTCCGCAGTAGCTGGAGTTGTGCTGTCCCCAAACTGGCCTGAGCCCTATGCTGAGGGAGAGGACTGCATCTGGAAGATTCACGTGGGAGAAGAAAAAAGGATTTTCCTGGATATTCAATTGTAAGTGTTTTCCTATTGTTTGGGAAAATGACAATCGGTTCCTTTTTGGATGGTCAATTTCAACTGACATTACTTACAGGTCATTGAGTAGGTCCATCTCAGACCTGAGGTGCCATCTGAAGGAACCTTCTCAGGACCCTGCACAGCTGCAGGACCCCATAACCTGAAAGGTACTCTGCTTCTAAGGGAAATAAATGTCAATGGACAAAGGTGGAAGGCAGAGATGACAGAATTCCCAATCATCAGAGAGGCAACATTGGACAGAAGAAAAAGAACTGTATCTGGAGTTAGTGGACCTATGTTCAAAGCCCTCCTGTTATATACTACCTGGGCAAGTTGTTTAACCTCTACGCACCTCAGTTTTTCCATCATAAAATGAGAACCTTTGGGGGCAACTAGGTGGTACAGTGGATAGAGCTTGGAATCAGGAAGACTTGTCTTCATGAGCTCAAATCTAACCTCAGAAACTTACCAGTTGTAGGACCCTGGGCAAGTCACTGTTTGCCTCAGTTTCCCCATCTGTAAAATGAGCTGGAGAAGGAAATGCAAACCACTCCAGTGTCTTTGGCAAGAAATCCCCAAATAGGGTCACAAAGAGTCAGACACGACTGAAATGATTAAACAAGAAAATAACAAAATTAGACTAGATGGCCTTTAATAACCCTCTAATCCTAATTCCATAATCTAGATATCTGAAAACATCTTGCATTTAGTGTTGTGTAGAATAAATACAAGATATTTGATGCATAGATTTGTTTTATTTTGAGAGACTGCATGACCCATGGAAAGAATATTGGATTTGGATTCAGGGCACTTAGGTTTAAATTCTTCCTATTATCCACTACCTATCAATGTGGTCTTGTAAAAATTAGTTCACCTCTCTCCATCTATAAAATGAAGGGATTAAACGAATTCAGATATCATTTCCTACAGTAGATCTGTGGTTGTGATAACTAACTGCATTTTCTATACTTTATGTACTTTGGCTTCATATAGACAAAGTCAAAATTACTCCCCAAAGATTACAAAATGCTCAACAAGACAGCATCCTACATTAGAAATTAATTCCTTTCCAAGTAAAAAGAATGTTTAATCTCAAATCCTATCATCCAAAGAATGAAGCGTCCTAAGATGTCCCTTTTCTAGGATGTGGATTACAAATATCTGGGAGTCAGTGTCTGATGTCCACAAGCCCTGGAGTATTTCTCTGGTGGTAGTTAGCAGAACAAGAGGGATTCCTGGACTGAAGTCTATGTCTGATGGGGGTTGGGGTGGGGGGTGACAAGCATCTGATTGAGATTTGTAAGTCTATGCTTTGGTTCATTCCCTACCACTTCCTAATGGTGTTATTAAGAAAGAAAGTGTACTCTTATCCAATTTCCCTCTTATAGTGCATACTGTATCTCCTTATGATAAAAAAAAATTGCTATAAAAGATATCCAGATAAGTAAATATATACACACATACATATATGAAGTATATCTAAAATGATTTCAGAAAAGGAAAGTCCTGACACCTAGGGAGGATCAAACAGCACTGGAGCTGAGATTTAAAGAGCTCAGTTTTCCTAGAAGTGGCTAGGAGGAGAAAAAGCTTTCCAAGTTTGTGCAAAGGTATGGGGAGGGGAAGGGAGAGGCACTTGGGAGGGCTCCTCCTGTGGGAGGGAATGTGGCACAGTGAAAAGGGGGCTGGACTCTGAGTCAGAGGACCTCAACTTGAATCTATGACTTGTTTCCTATGTGACCTTTTCCAAGTCACCTGCATCTCAGTTTCCTCAGGTGTAGCATGATATTATTAAAGTCATCATGACCTCCAGGTAGGAGCCCTTCAACTTTTTGTATAATGGATCCTATGGGGAGTCTAATAACACTTAGGACATTCTTCTCAGAATAATGTTTTTGAATAAGTGAATGAAGTACTAACATTTAGTATTTCACTTCCTTTTGTGCATTGACTTTGCCCATTACACTATAAGCTCCTTAAGGGGAGGGTCTGTCTTAACACAGTGCCTGGAAAATACTAGGAACTTAATAAATATTTATTGGATTGGAAGTTTTGGATAGAAGTGAGTGAAAATAAAAATAATTGGGAGAGTGGCAATTCTAAGACAGTTGGGTGGCACAGTGGAGAGAATACTGGATTTGGAGTTAGGAAGTGAGTTCACATCCTGCCTCAGATACTTACTAGCTATATGATCCTAAGACAAGTCAGCCTCCATTAATTCATCTGTAAAATGGGCATAACAATAGCGCCTACTCTCATGCTGTGAGAATCAAGTGAAATAACCTATGTGTAGTCCTTTGCAAACCATGAAGTATTGAATATGTGCACTAGTTTTAGAATGTTCCCATCCAAGTTCATGGATCCCCTGAAATCTATCCTGGACCCCCTATTCTAAGGGCTTTTCCAGCTCTGAATTTGTTGTCATGTGTCATGTATGGAGAGTAGAAGGCAAGTTGGTTTAGTTGGACCATAGAGGACAGAGAGACAGACTAACTGAGAGAGACAGACAGACATAGAGAGAGATGATGTGAGATAAACCTAGAAAAAGTAGGAAAGTGCTAGTTTGGGAAGGACTTTGAGGATCAAGTAAGGAATCTATATTTGGTCCTCAAGGCAATACAGAGACATTAGAGTTTATTGAGCAGAGGAGTAACATGGTCAGACATTTCCTTTATTATTTTCTGTTATATAAGTATTACCAATGTCTCTTAAGCCTACTCTGTTTCCTGCTTTTATGTCCTGTTTTTCTCACTTGAAAGCTAGAGCAGACCAGGTGTAACCTCTGTCTCTGTCTCTCTCCTCTATCTCTGTCTCTGTCTCTGTCTCTCTCTCTCTCTCTCTCACACACACACACATACACACACACACATACACATACACACACACACACACACACACACACACACACACACACACACACTAGTAGCCAGCCCTGTACAGTACATACAGAAAGTACTCCTTAAAATGCCTGTTAACTGACTGACAGATATAACAGGCAAAGGTCACCTGGGAGCTAGAAGAGGTTAGCTTTTCAGAACCTTTGAATTGTCCTTTGTTTTGTTGGGAGCAACTCCTGAAAAGCTTTCCCACAAGCCTTCCAAAAAGCTCCACGAAGCCTCAGAGAACAGGGACATGGCAGGCTTGAATGAGCCCTGATTAGTCTCTGAGGGGGCAGCCCCAGAGCCAATGAGTCCATTCAATTCTACGTCAAAGAAATTGGCCCTCCAACTTGGCTCCCTGGAGAAAGCCAGTGCTGGAAAACGCTTGGCCCTTCCTCGTGCTGGCAGAAGAGAAGTACCCCACACTGGGGCAGCTCCTTACAACCCAGCTAGTTAGAGGGAATGCCAATTCTCTGGGTTCCTCCTGGAGCCAAATTCATCTAACTGTCTTCCTCTGGATGCCTGCTAACCCCTAAGAGAAAAAGGATATCTGCTACCCACTCAAAGCCATCTCTGGAATACTTGAGATAGCTGCATTCCCCAACTGCCCTCTCAGCTACTTGAATGAGTATCTTGTAGCGGAGGGATAAAAGATTCACTCAGCATGTCCCCAGAGGGCAGACCCAACAATGGGTAGAAATTGCAAAAAGGCCAATTTGGGCTTCTATGGCCATGAAACTCTCCGTCAAACGGAGCTGTCCAAAAGGGGGATGGGCTGCCTTTACTACAAGACCTCAAGTCAAGGCAGATAAGCACGAGACAGGATTCATATTCTGGTAAGATCACATGCCATGACCATGTGGGTCCCTTCCAAGCAGCTCAGAGGGCAGGTCCTTAGATATAGGTTCAGATTAGGCAAGACCAAGGGGTCAGAACAGGCTGGGGAAGAAGAGAAAGCAGCATGGGATAAAAAAAAAGGACACTCTACCTCCTCAGCCTTTCCCTTAGGTCACTCCTCCACATCTGTATACACAAGCTGAAGGAAGGAGAAGTGGCTATTCCACAAGGAGGGTTATGACTTCGATCAGAGGAGGACAATCTGTAGCCTTAAGGCCACATGTGACTTTCTAGGTCCTTGAGTAATACCTTTTCACTGTGTCCAAGTTTTACAGATCAAATCTTTTTATTAAGAGAATTTGTTCTGTGAAGTTTGGATTCAGTCAAAGGGCCACACTCATGGACCGAGACAGTCACATGTGGCCTTGAGGCCTCAGGTTCCCCACACCCAACTTAGACACTGCATTCATGTTTACATTATGGGTAATTGCAGATGGGTAATTTCAATGGTTCAACTGTCTTGTTGTTCACTCATTTTTGTGACCCCACTTGGGATTTCTTTGCAAAGATACTAGAATGGTGTGCCCTTTTTTAATCCAGTTTGTTTTACAGATAGGGAAACTGAGTCAAAGAGAGTTAAGTGATTTGCCTAGGGTCACACAACTAGGAAGTATCTGAGGTTGGATTTGAACTCAGGAAGATGAGTCTTCCTGACTCCAGGACTAACAGTTTACCCACTGTATCACCTAGATGTTGTCAAATAATGGCAGCAATTGCTAAAAAGCTTATTCTGTTTAATTGAATTGAGTAAGAGGAATCTTGGAAGACTTATTGGGAGAGATTAGCTTTGAACTGGATTTCTTTGGGTCAGAAAGTTAAAGGAAATTGGAGTTGACTTGGCTTAACAATTTATAGTCATTCTACAAACATTTATCAAGTGTCTACTGAGTGAAGCCCTGTAACAGATGATGGGCAGGAGCTAGGTGCTGATATTCTATCAGATAGACCACAACACAGGATATGGAGACAGGAAACTGAACTTCTAATCTTGGCCCTGCCACTAACTACTTCATTGTTTTCTGACATCTGCCTATGTTACCATCCATGAAGTGGGGATTATAATGCCTTTAGTCAGCAGAATGATGGAGTGGAATGGAGAAGTCTGGGACTCAGCGTCAGAAGGATGTCAGAAATCCCACTTACTGACTGTGGAACCCTGAGCCAGACTTCTCTTACTTTCCATTTCCTCATCTATGAAAGTAGTTAGACATAATAATCCTTAAGATCCCTTCCTTGTCTGAATCCAATAATCTGAGATTTCAACACAATTTTTGGAAGTTTTTATAAAAATGCTTTGTAGGCTAATCACTTTATTATGTGGTGTAGTAGTAGCAGTAGAATAAGAAGAAGATGATGATGATGACATGGTCCTTGCATCCCTCAACCCCGCCCCCATACAATTTCCACTTTAAGTAAGGAAATAAAAGTCTTCTTTTGTATCACCAGGACTTATGTAATACAGTGTTGGGTATGTAGGCACTTAATAAATGCTTATTGACTGATTACCATAAATTAAGCTTACTGAAGTTCACAAAATGGAAAGATTACTGCAGTTGAGTGGAGGTAAGCACTGAAGGCTTCCTGGAGGAGGTGAACCTCTATCTAGCCTCCTTTTTCAAAACTTTAACAAAGAGATGGGGAGAAGGTGGGGGCTAGATCCTACCAAGTACACAAGCAAACAAGCTGCAGACCAGATCGCAGACTAAACTGAGACATTGAGTACAGGATTTGGTTCATTTCAGTGGTATCAAACATCCTAGATTGGGAGCAGGTGGGGACTTGAGAGATTATGGGACCATAGATTTTTGTTTGTTACAAACTGTCTCCCTCCTTCTTTCCCCATCTCACACTAGAGAAGACCACTATTTGACACAGATATATAAATATAGAGATACGTATGCATATGTATGTACATATGCATGTATATATGCATGTATGTACATATGCATGTATACAAAACCATACAATGCATACTTCAGTTTTTCAGTTCCTTCTCAGGAGGTGGATAATGGTCCTTTGCAGTTGATTTAAATATTTGTAATACTCAGAATAACTCAGTTGTTCACAGTTATTCTTCAGACAATATCTTCAATACAATGTTCTCTTGGTTCTGCTTATTTCACTTTTCATTATTTCATGTGAATCTTTCCATTTTTCTGAAATCAACTTGCTCATCATTTCTTATGACTCAATAGTATTCCATCACAGTCATATACCACAATTTTTTATTCATTCCGCAACTGATGGGCATCCCCTTAAATTCCAGTACTTTTCCACCACAGAGAAAGCTATAAATCTTGTAGAACATACAGGTTCTTTTCCTTTTCCCCTAATCACCTTGGTAAACAGACCTAATAGTGATGTTGTTGGGTCAAAGAGTGTGCACAGTTTTATACCTCTTTGGGCATCATTCCAGATTGCTCTTTAAAATGGTTGTATCAGCACACAGTTCAACAGTGTGTTATTTTCTACATCCCCTCCAACATTTGTCATTTTCACTTGCTATCATTTTAACCAATCTGACATGTGTGAAATGATGCCTCAAAGTTGTTTGAATGTGCTTTTCTCTAATAAATAGTGATTTAGAGTATTTTTCATGACTATATATAGCTTTGATTTCTTTATCCATAAACTGCCTGTTCATATTCTTTGATCATTTATCAATTGGGGAATGACTCGTAGTCTTATAAATTTGACAAAGTTCTCCATTTGATATATGACTTTTACCTGAGAAACTATGTATAAAAATATTTTCCCAATTTTCTACTTTCCTTCTAATCTTGGCCACATTGATTTTATTTTTATAAAACCTTTTAACTTAATGTAATCAAAATTATCCATTTTACTTCTCACAGAGGTTTCTTTCTCTTGTTTGTTCATAAATTCTTCTCCTATCCATAAGTCTGATAAGCAATATGTTCCATGCTCTTCCAGTTTAATTAAGATACCTCCCTTTCTATCTAAATCATGTATCCATTTTGACCTTGGTAAGAGGTGTAAGATATTTTTGTGTGTGATTTAATTGGGATGGTATTGAATAGGTAGACTAGTTTAAGTAGAATTGTCATCTTTATTATATTGACTCTGCCCATGCATGAACAGTTAATATTTCTCCAATTATTTAAACCTGACTTTACTTGTATAAAGTGTTTTATAATTATGTTCATGTAGTTCCTAGGTTTGTCTTGGCAAGGAGAATTCTAGATAATTTATGCTATCTACAGTTATTTTAAATGGGGTATCTTTTATTATCTCTTATTGAAGGGTTTTGTTGATGATATATAGAAATGCTGATGATTTATATGAATTTATTTCAAATCCTGCCACTTTGCTAAAATTATTCATTGTTTCTACTAACTTTTTAGTTGAATCTCTAGGATTTTCCAAGTCTATCATCATGTCATCTGCAAAAAGACAGTTTTGTTTCTTCATTATCTACTCTAATTCCTTCAATTTCTTTTGTTTCACTTATTCCTATTGTCAGCATTTCTAATACTATGCTGAATAATATCGGTGATAATGGCATTCTTGTTTCATTATTGGGATAGCTTCTAGCTTATCCCCATTACAAATAATGCTTGCTGATCATTTAAGGTAGATGCTTCTTATCATTTTAATAAAAAAATCCATTTATACCTATGCTTTCAAGTGTTTTTAATAGGAATGAGTGTTGTATTTTATCAAAAAGCTTTTTCTGCATCTATTGATATAATCATATTGTTGTATTGCTTTTTATTGATATAATCATTTACATTAATAGTTTTCCTTATTTTAAACCATCCCTGCATTCCTAATATAAATCCCACTTGATCACAATGTTTAATCTTTGTAATATATAATCTTTGTGTGTATATATATATACATATATATATATAAAACATCCATTTCAAACTAGAAGAACCTTTAGAGGTTATCTAGACTAAGCCCCTCATTTTATGGGTAAGAAAACTCAGGTCTTTAGAAATGACATGATTTCCCTCAAGGTCACACAGGTAGCAGCTGGCAGAATCATGATTTGAACTCAGTTCCTCTGAGTCCAAAATTAGGACTCTTTCCACTGAATTATCCTAGACTGACCTCCTCATTTTACAGAAGGGGAAATGGAATCCCAGAGAAGGAAAATGAGGTAGCCAAGGTCATACTGAGAGTAAAAATCATAAGACTGCAGATCAGAGCTAGAAGAAAGTGCCAGGATTTGAACTCAGGACTTCTGATTTCAAATCTAGTGCTCTTTCACTGTAACATGCTGCTTGGATCTCTTCATTATGTAGAAAAGGAAATTGAGCCTCTGAGATGGGAAGGATTTTCCCAAGGTCACCCAGGTGGGAAGGAGCAGAGTCAGGATTAGAACCCAGGTCTTCTGATGATAAATCTCACCCTCTTTCCATGACATCAGAATCCTAGCAATGGAATTCTTATTCAGCACATTGACAATATGTGGGACACCCCACCCCCATTACTTTCTATTTCTTGGTCTTTCCAACCTAGAAGGACCTGTCACAATTTCCAGCTCAGGGAAGGGAGGATGGGGTTTGTACACCTTGTTTTTCAGTAAGAATTTCAAAGCAAGAGGTGACAGAGACAAGACTCTGTAAGGAAACTCTAAAACAAGAATTCTGTTTCCTCCCTCTGGGTGTCAAAGATGCAATTAACCTTCAGCATAACACTGGCTTACCCAATTTTCCTTGAAGAGCTGAGAATATACTAGAGTCACCAGTATGATCATGTCTTATGCTCAAAGCCCAACTCCTTCCCTAAGCCTGGCTTCAGGAAAACCTAGCTTGTGATCACTCTCTATGGGAAGGGCCACCTCCAAAAGAACCTTGGACCGGTGGTAAGGAGCCCTGGCCTTTAATCCTGGTTCAATAGCAACTTAAGAAGTTGCTGTGTGATGACATTGAGAGAGTCCATTTCCTTCTCTGGGCTTAATTTTTCTCCTCTGCAAAGTGAAGTTTGAGGAGGGGAGATGGTAGATTATATAATCCCAGATCTCTGCCATCGCTGACTTCTATGGTTCTACAGTAGCTTTCTGATCTAATATTCTCTGTTCTGTATTTCCAAATCTCTTTGAGCTCTAGAAGTCTATGTTCTGTGCTCTAAGCTCCCTCTCAGCTCTGATATTCTACATTCTAAAGCCCATTACAATTCTGATGTTCTGTGCTCTAAGATCTTTTTAAATCTGGCATTCTGTGATTCGACCATACTTTAACAGAGGTGTCAAACTATAAACACTCAGCCGCTAGAAGAATTCGGTTATAATATAATTGAGAAATGCTTAGCAAAATAAATGAAAATACATAGCATCATAGATAGTGTTAATTTGTGGTTTTCTAAGTCAATATGCTGCCAGCAGGAATCCATTTCTATTTTAATTTGACACCACTGCTTTACAACATTAACATTCAGTGCTCTGTGTTCTAAGGCCCCTCCCAGTTCTGATATTCCCTGTTCTAAGGTCCCTCCCAGCTCGGACATTTTATGATTTTCTATTTTCCATAAATACTCATAGTTCTGGCAGATTTATATCCAGATTAGAACAAGTCCACAACCTTCTGGAGAAGCATTTTTCCACTCAGTAATAGTTTGCCACCAGGGGGTGGTGGGATTTGCCACAATTACACCAAAGCTCTTGGATGCAGATGAAATCCCCTATGAGGTAGTGAAAAGTGGGCTGAGTTCCATTTAAAAAATCCTATAGTTGACAAAACAAAAGAGACAAAAAAGAACCAAACCTAAAACTTGCCCACTTTGGACAGTAACCAGAGGTTAAGAATCCTAAGTAACTTGTCTGAGTCATGTATCACTTAAAGATTGGCAAAGCGTTTTCTTTCCCACATCCCTGATGAGGGAGGTGTTCATTTCAACTCTCCAACAAATTCAAAAGTCCATCAATGTGGATGGATGTTCACTCCACTGGTGTAGACGACAAGCCATTCATTACTGTCAATGGAGGCTCCATGTCCTCCTGCCACCTTCTCCCCATTGGTGTGTCCACCATTTGGGAGACCCTTATTAGGTTCTTCTTGACATGGTAAGGCTAGCAATACATCTCGTCACATGATGGACCCATCTTTTGTTCCCCAGTGATACATTTTCTTTATACCATGTCTTCTATATTATTTCCTAGTTTGTAATGTGTTATGGCTGCCCTTGCCCATTTCCTGTTGTATCTATTCAAAGTATATTACAGATGGACTAGTTCTACATATTCTATGGATTCATCATAGCATGGACAATAAGCATTCTGCATCCGCTTGGTTTTTAATATGTGGATAGTCAAGCCAAATTCTTTTGAATGCCTATGGGTGTTCTTTAGGAGTTTCTGCAGTGTTCCAGGGCTTGATATTATCATTCACTGTCATTCACAATCAGGAGCAGTTAGACATCCTCACCATCCATAGGAAAGGCCTCTTTGATTTAACTTCTATGCTGAACTTCCACCATGCCAGTTGTGATCACAAGCTTTATTAACTTCGTTCTTTTAATTTTTTTTCCTTTTTAATGTCTAGATCTGTGACCTCATTCCTGTAGGGAACTCCCAGTGAGAAAACTTTATCCATTGAGCTTATTGATAATATATGCATTTAAAGAGTTGGATAGGAAACCAGAGGTTAAGTGACTCCCCCAAGGTTCTGCAGTTTGTTAGTGGAAGGGTAAGAAGACTAAACCAAGGTCTTCTAGTAAGACAAGCCTTCCCCACCCCCAATAACATACCTGCTCCCAACCAAAGGGAAAAAATACTATAATCTAGAATAGAAGGATAAAACACATATCCAGAGAAGTAAATACAAGCAATTTAAGGAAAAGGAATACAAAAACAACTGTGGAAACCAAGGAAGATTTCTCTGGGGAGCTATACATTAAAGAAAGCGTATCCAGACTATGTACAGATGCATGGAGGCTGGAGATGCAAGGCAAATCTTGGAAACCACTAGGAGTCAGGTTTGGCTGCGATATAGAATGCGTAGGGTATAATAAGTATGGAAAGACAAGCTGGGACCAGACTGTGAAGGGGATTGAATGCCAACAGAAGGAGCTGGTATCTTGTGTCCAAGTTATTCTTTCCCTCCCCTGGATCAATCTGGGAAGCAACAAGCCCTCCCCCCAGCCTCTTGGAGAGAAAAGGACCTTATACTTTCATCATTTATTATTGTTATATAGGAATAGAATATTATACAAATAACATACAAAGCTTTCCTTTTTATAAGTCCCTCACGCTTTCATTTTTGTTAACTACTTTTTTTCTACCTATTATCTCATTGGATACTAAAACACTCCTGTGAGAGGAGCGAGGGCAGATACCTTTACTCTCATATTACGGACTAGGAAACTAAGGTCCAGAGAAGCTATGTGACTTAACTAGGGTCAGACAGTGAGCTAATAATGGTGAAATCAAAACTAAAACCCCAGTGTATGGAGGGCAGTCACTGTCAACAGATGTCAGCTAAATGCTTCAATCAACAAACATTTCTTAGGGACCTACTATGTGCTGTGCACTGTACCCAGCACTAGGGATACAGAGACAAAATGAGATGAATTCCTGCCCTGAAGAAGCTTACATTCTGTAAAGATAATAAATAGATCATATTTGAAGAATGTATATAACAAGAATTGATAAGGGACTGATAAGAACAAGCATTTTTTTATTGAGTTGATATATTATGTTCTTCCATAATAAAAGTAAAATGGTGA
>CM053773.1:235488873-235608142 GCA_028658325.1 Potorous gilbertii
TCACATTTATACACGCACATATATATGTGAAATTTATATCCATATATAGAAAGAGGCTATGAAGGTTGGTATGTACATACACAGACTATCACTATTGAGATATTTTTATAGAAGAGTAAGAGATTGAAAGTCTGTGTGTATATCAACTTACACAACTTCTCTCTATACATAGATATAGATTTTACTTGTGTGTGTGTGTGTGTATGGGGGGAGGGAGGGAGGAGGATAATTTGTGTATTCATTTTTGTATACCTACTATCTTGGGGTGAAAAAGAATATATGTTCACGTGTGTGTATATGTATAAATATTTGTGTGTATCTGTCTACAAGAGAGAGATATGTAGATAAATAGATCTCAATAGAAATGGCTATATAATAGGGAGAGGGGCCAGACTGATTTCACTGGTACGGGGAACTCCAGAGTAAAGAAACTCTCTCCACTGATGCAGGTAGGCACCTGCTCTGAAATTTATAGTCTTAGAAGAATGGAGAGGGTAAACTACCTCCCTCAAATCACACAGCCAATAGATGTCAGAGACAGGCTTGAAGACAAGTCTTCCTGACTTTAAGGCAAGCTTTCCATGTACTTTGTGACCCTGCGTTTATAGGTAGAAACAAGTAAAAAAAAGACATCGTGATGTAGTGGAACGAACTCTGGACTTGGCAACAGGAAGGCATGAGTTCAAATCCAGCTTCTGACACTCACTAGCCATGTGACTACGTACAAGTTATTTAATCTCTCTGAGTGCCAGACTACAAGGAGCAGTATGCATGCTACATTGGCAAGAACCCTGAATTTATAGTCCGAGAACCTTGGTTCAAATCCTACTTGTGAGTCTCACCACCTTTATGATCTTAGGCACATCACTTTAATCCTTGGCCTCAGTTTCCTCATCTATAAAAAGAGAGGGTTGGACAAGATGGCCCCTAAAGTCTGTCCCTTCCAACTCTAGAACTATGGCATCTAGTAAATGTTTGTTGATTGATTACCTAGATGATCTCTCTGGTTCTTTTCAGCTCTAATGACCATGAATGGTTTCAGCAGCCTTGCCTATTTGCTCAATGATGTCTGGAATTATCTAAAAAGGAAAAGGACTTCCATTCCAGTGGAACTTTAGGAGTACAAAACTCTCCTCCAAACAATCTTCTGAGTTAGGAAATGCCCCAAGAACTCCAATCTAGATGTATAGAGAGATTGTAAGCCACCATGGCATAGGGTATTCTCATGCTAATCACATCCCAGGTCCTCTGTGTTACTGATATACACATATGTAAGGCTTCCTGCTCACCAGGATCCTGGAGGACTCTTCACTCTGAAACAACCCAGCATAAGTAAAGAAGAATATGAAGGAGGCATGACAAGCAGTATCTGACTATCCATACAAAAATGGAGGAGACAAGATGGTGCCAGGCAGCATGGACCATGGACATGGAGTCAGGAGATAGTGGGCCAAAATCCAGGTTCATACCCTCTATAGGTGCATGACCTTGAGTAAGTCATTTCGTTTCCCTGTGCCTCAGTTCCTTCCTCATCAAAATGTAGAATAATAACTCTTGCACTACCAAAGTCACAAGATAATTCTGATGAAAGAGTTGTATACTCTTAAAGGGCCATTAGAATAGAAATTGATTTGTTTTTTAGATAAGTCAAGGACTAGTCCATCTGTGAGGTCATCACTGAGCAGCAGGAAGGGTTGCTGAAACCATCCATGGTCATTAGAGCTGAAAGGAACCTAAGAGATCATCTAGGCAATCAATCAACAAAAATTTATGAAGCACTTAATTATCAGGAATTTATAGGAATGTGTTTGATAGAGTGTAAACTGCTTTAGGGTAGAGGTAGAACACTGAACTTGGATTCAGGAAGACGATTCCAATGCTGCCTCAGACACTTATTAGCTGTGTAGCCCTGAGCAAATCACATCATGTTTCTCATCCTTAATTTCCCCATCTATAAAATAATAATAAGACCTATCTCACAAGATTGTTGTAGGTTCATGTGAATTAATATTTGTTTCTGCTGTTCAGTCATTTCAGTTGTGTCTGACTCTTCATGACTCCAATTTGGGGTTTTCTTGGTAAAGATACTGGAGTGGCTTGTCTTTCCCAGCTCATTTTACAGATGAGGAAACTGAGGCAAACAGGCTCATACAGCTAGTAAGTCTCTGAGGCCAGATTTGACCTCAGGAAGATGAATCTTCCTGACTTCAGGCCTGGAGCTCTGTCTACTGCCTGTAATATTTGTAAAACACCATATAAATGCTAGCAATTCTTATTAGTATTACTGGTTCATATCTCCAGTGTCTAACATATAATAAATACTTAATAAATTCTTATTGATTGATCAATGACTATAAATGCATGCCTCATTCTAGCATCTATCACACTGCCCAGAGTGCCTGTACCATGGATATATAATCAGTGCTTGCTGAGTCACCGATTCATTGGTTTAAAGTCCATTCTCTCATTTACAAGATGGGCAAACTGAGGCTCAGAGAAGGGAGGAGCTTTCCCAAAGGTCCTAGTTAGAGGTAGAGCCAGCATTTAAAAAGAGACTTCTTCACTTAAAACCCTAGTCCTCTGTCCATTGCCAGAGCTACAACATGTGTAGGGTCCCTAGGACTTTGCCCCAGGGATCCAAAGCTAATAGCTTTTAGATTCCTTCAATAGGAAGAAACACTTGAGCTGACCCCAAAGAAGGCCAGAAGAAGGAGTTAAAATAAGGATCTGTGAGGATTCTCCCCTCTTTCTGGGGATGGTGTACCAGGTAAACAATGCCTTGCTCTGCTCCCTGTTCCCCACTCTCAAGAAAGACTTCAAATGTCTCTTCTCCCTGCAGGGTATTGTCCCTGGAACCACTGTGGATCCTTGTATCCTAAGGCTCATAATCTGTGCCCAAGAAGACCTTAGCAATCATCTGTAGTCCAAGCCTTACATTTTAGACAAAAGGAAACTGAGGTACAGAGGGAGCAAATAGCTTGTCCTGCATCACATATGTAGCAAGACTAAGCTTTATCCTCTGCCTCCAGATTAGAAGCTCTCTCCCCTCTTCCAGGTTCTCTGCCACCCCCACCTTGATCAGTCTAGAATGCTTCCCAGAATAGAGGTGGGGATTCAAAGCTTCTGAAACAGCAGAAGGGAAGCGAGTTAAGGGGATTCAGGGTGGGGGAGCATTCACAGCCCACAGCACTGCTCAGGGCAGGGCTCACCGCCAAGAATCTTTTGCTTAGACAATGTAGACCATCGAGCCAGAGTCCCAGGGTGATGAGGTAGAGAAAATTACCAACCCAGGACCCTCGATGGCCTCTGCTAATCAGTGTAGCAGCCAAACCAAGACCCTGTTTTCTTTGATCAGCATGGAAAAAGACTCACTCTTAGGTTCTGGAAGGTCTGAGCCCTGCTGCACTTAATTTATTTTTTTTGGTCTTCACTGACAGATTTAGTAAACCAATTCTGACTTGAGAGTAAAAAATAATTCTATCCTCCAGGCCCCTCAGCACTGCTTAAGTGTTTTCTATTGTTAGTTATTGACATCAGTGATAGGAAAAGGATCCCGGAGTCACTTTATAGCTGGTCAGGTGTATCTTAGCAGCAAAGGGAGGCTTAAGGGAACCCTGTCACCACCACTGCCACTACCATCACCATCACCACCACCACCACCATCACAACTGCCATCACTACCATTCCAGTGAAGAGGCTTTCTTTTAGCCCAACTAGATGTTTTGGATGTTGGCCTTTTAGGTCAAGATCAACTCACTTGTGGAATGCTACCTCAGGAAGGTCACATGAAAGAATTCTTCTGTACTTTCAGGCAGAAATGCTTGCTGGGGATTTCTGGAAGAGAAACAGCTAACACAATATACTCCCAACAAATACTTACTAGATGCCTTCTGTTAGAGATGTAGAAAGAGTACTTTTGAGGTTCCAGATTTCACTTTTTGGGTTCCAAAGGAAACAATCTGGTACATAACAGCAAGAGCTGACAGTTGGTTGTCAGAAGATCTGGTTTGACTCCTGCCCCAACTACCTGCTCTCTCTATATTCAGGAGTGAGTTATTTAACCTCTCTCTAAGTCTTTTTCCTCATATGCAAAATGGAGTGATTGGACTAGAATGCCTCCAAAATCCCTTCCAGTCCTAAATGAAATTTTTCCTGGAATCCAATATCTTTAGAATCAGGAGATAATCTGGATTTGAATCTTCACTACTAATTAATGGTTTGGGTCACCTAGACTTGAGACCCAGCTTTGTCACTTATTAAACCTTGGTTTACTCATCTGTAAAGTAGGGATGGTAGTACCAACCTTCCAAAGTTTTTGTAAGGATTCTGAGCAGTAATCAACTAAGACAGACTATTGGCAATTTCCTTTAGTAAGAAGCCAGAGCACATGTCATCCAGTGGGAGGGGTGGAAGTTTTCTAAGGCATGCTCCATGGGCTAGCTCCTACCATATATTAAAACCCTATATGTGTTATGTCTAAATGTCAGCTGCTATTATAATTCCTGTTTAGGGGGCACTGAGCTAGGCACTGTCAGTACAGGGTAGATAAAATACAATCCCTCTCTTCATAGAACTAATATTCTAGAAGGTTTCTGGGTGGGGGTCAGAGGAAACACAGATAAAAACAAAACCCAAAAATTCACAAGCAAATTGGGGAGGGTCAAAACAAAAGATGAAGTCCATTAAGCCTTCCCTCTCACTGGGAAAAAAGCAGCTGTGTCTCTCTTACAGAGCCCCAACTAGCAATTTTGGTGCCTGGGGCAAACAGCATGAAGCCCTCAAAGCAACTTTGTAATGTGATACTTAATAATACAAGAGGTAATTAAGACAAATGCAGTAGAGCAGAAGGGTGAATTAGTTGCTATAGTGCCTCACTGATGGATACTATTAACAATGTACTGATCTGCTAGCTTCTAGTTTTAACTAATTATTCTTACTAAGTAGATGCTGTGCTCAGTTGCTTCAAAAGAGGATGAGTTTAAATGCTTGTTCTAAATTCCAGTGCCCTGGAGCAAAGGCCTGATTGCCCTGCCCTAGTTATATAGCTGCTGTATCATGTGCTTTGTGGCCTAGAAATCCAGATAAATACTAACCTTTTTCAGTCCTATAGGATTTTTCATTCTTCCTTTTTTTCTCCTAGTGGCAAACAGCATAGAAGAAAGGGCCAAAAGATGACTCATTAGTAACTCATAAAGCAAATACTTCCATCACCCTGCCTCAGGCAAAGGGACATTTTCCCATCTTCAAGGACATTTTGGGAGTCTCTGCTAAGTGTCTCCCAAAAGACCTACAAGGGAAAATACTTTCACTCCCAGGCCGTGAGGAGCTGGTGCTTTTGTGGAGTTTACCTCTCCTTTTGGGATTGTGTTGGGCATAGTAAGCAGGTCCTGGTGATCCTTTGAATTAGAGTGGTTTATCCCAGTATGATTCAGAGAAAATGGGGCAGAGTGGACTGAGACCTAAGTTCAAATCCCAGTTCTACTACTTACTGCCTGTGGCCAAATGCCCTTGGATAAATCACTGTCCTTTTCCAGTCTTGGCTTCCTTATCAATAAGGGGACAGTGCCATGGACTAGGTGGTATCTAAGTTTCATTTTTAGCTCAAAAACTAGGATCCTATGAGCTGAGAATTCTAGTACCAAGTATCCTATCTAATAGATGTGTATCTGTAGGCAAGTCACTTTCCTTCTCTTAAAACCAGAAAGGCAGAGTGGTGTAATGGATAGAGAGATAAACTTAAAGTTAGGAAGGCTTGGGTTCAAATTCTGCCTCAGGTACTTATTAGCTATGTGAGCCTGGTCAAGGCATGTAACCCCTGTAGTCTCTATTTTCTCATCTGTAAAATGAGGAGTTGGTCCCATCCAACCATAAATCTTTGATGGTATGATACTATGAAAATGATGAGGTGGGGGTTGAAGTAGAAGACTCTTAAGTTATCTTCTGTTGGGAAAGTCCTCTATTCTAAGGTCCTTCCCATTTCTAACACTCTCTGTTCTATGTTTCCTCCCAGCCCTGACATTCCCTATTCCAAATCCCCTCTCAGCTCTGGCAGTCTAGGAGCCTTCTGGCTTCTCTCAAAGTCTGGAAAACCTCAGTCAACAGCTCTTGCCTCCCCTCTGTTTGGTTCGAGCCATGGCAGTGTTCCAGAGGAAGCCCTCTGAGCTGCATGATGGCTGCCATATAAGAACATAAAGACCCAAAGTGTCTTTGGACAAGGCACTTAATTTTTAGAGCCTGGAGTTAACTCAGCGCAGATCAGAAATAACAGCCGCTAGAGAAAGAGCTTCCACAGATAGCAATTACAGTCATCCTGTTGTTTGTTATTAAAATGGTTTTATTACCCTGGTAGAGAACTGAGCTCAGGTCCATAAAGGGCAGGCAGCTTCCAGGTAGGTAGACATAAAAGGTAGATCATGATAAAGGGAGAGGGCTTCTCTTAGGAGCTCTGATATGACAGGGAGCTGGTTCATGCAGCTGTCCATGGTGCTGACCACACTCGCCAAGTGGCTGGGTGGAACTCTGTTAAAGCAGAGGTTCTTAACTTGGGGCCCATGGGAAGATTTGAAGGGGTACATGAAGTTGGATGAGAAAAAAATAATGTCTTTATTTTCACTAGCCTCAAACTGAAATTTAGCATTTCCTCCAATTATATTTTGCTTAAACACACACACATACACACGCGCACACACACACACAAACACACACACACACACACACACACACACACCATTTTTATGAGATGTCTACAGGCTCCAAGGGGGTCTGAGGTATAAAAAAAATATTAAGAACTCCTATTTTAAAATTCATCCCAGTAAGTCAATAAGTATTTATTAAGGGTTCACTAAGGGTCAAGCGTTGGAGATTAGAGAAAGGCAAAAATAGACCTTCCCTCATGGACCCCATGCTCTATTTGGGGAGGCAAGATGTACATAATGAGGCATGTGCAAGATATAAACAGAGTGGATGGGAGATCATGTGGGAGGGGAAGCATTAGCAGCTGCGGTGACAGAAGGTGATGCTTGAGTCAAGTCTTGAAGGAAGTCAGGGAAGTCACAGGTGAGAGCAGAAAACATTCAAGGCATAGGGGTACATGATTGGAATTACAGAGAATCACTTGCCATGGGTAGAAAAAAAGTGTAGTTTTAATGATCTGATCAAATATTAAATTTGACTCTGATTTATTGTGCTGCATTGGACTTGTCAATTTCCCTCTTAGCCTCAGATTGCTTCTCTGTAATCTAAGGGGATTGGAATAGATGCCCTATAAAACCTCTTTCATTTCTCATATTTCATCGTGAAAGGCTCCTTCTGGCTCTATGATTCTATGTTCCGAGATCTTTCCTATCTCCAGGATTCTACGTTACAGATCCTCTTCCAGCTCAGACACTCTCTGTTCTAAGACCCCTCCAAGCTCTGACATTTTATATCATAAGGTCACTTGCAGCTCTGACATTCTATGTTATAAGGTCACTTATAGCTCAGACTTTCTAGGTTATAAGGTCACTTATAGCTCAGACTTTCTGTGATTCTGTTGACTTCACTTTCAGGCTAGCAAATAACCAACTCAATTATTTTTTTAAGTTTCCAGTGAGTTGTGTTCTGTAGATATAATCTAAAATCCTCCTTCCTGATATGAACTCAGTTCTAGGTGGGAATCCTATTCCTACATTCTACATCCTTACCTTGGTGCCACTACCACCACCCCCAACCTTTACTCATACTTTGTCCCTCAGAAACACAGTACATATCCTGAATCTGGTTGTCTCTAAGAGTAACCGTGGGAGGGTGTGGGAACCCAGCCTGAAGCTGGGACATTGTGTTCAAAAGCAGACCCAGCTCCAGGCACAGGGTGTTCAGACACCTCTGCAGCAGATGAGCTGTATTAGAAAGATACAGCTCCATTAAATAGCCCCTGATGTCATAGTATATACAATCAGCCAAGAAGTGCCTTTTAATGCAGTTTGGCCTTTCCCAGGGAATGGAAGCATGTCAACCCTTACTGAGAGCCGTGGGGCTTTTCAAAGGGTGGTGTGTGTGTGTGTGTGTGTGTGTGTGTGTGTGTGTGTGTGTGTGTTATACCCTGATTATACTGTACACATTACTCCTTCCACAGATTTGCAGGGTAGGACGAAAGGGAAGACAAAATAGGAGAGCATATATTGAGCTGCTGGGTTTTTTTTCTTGAATATATGATGAACAAGATTGGAAGGTATAAAAATGGGAAACCATCAGGCTTCTGGATATCGTGTTGGGCATACAGAATGACAAAAACCAGATGTTCCTGTGGCTATTGGCCTAAACTAAGAAGGATACAAGAGGGTGATGTCTTCTTCCACCTTTCAGCAAATCAAGTGATCATCACCCAACAAACCCCCCAAAAAAATTTTTTTAAAGAGTTGCATCCTTTTATGACATTAGTTTATAATGGAAAATAGGCTAAACTTAGAATTTAATGACTGGGATTTGAATCTCAGCTCTTCAGTTTATTACTTTTGTAAAGCTGGATCACACCTGACACTTCCTAGCTCCAGAGAGTTGACCCTGAGAAAACCAATCCATCACCAGGAACCTTAGTGTTCTCCCTGGGAGAATGGGGATAAAACAAGCCCTACATAAGAGGGCTGTTACAAGGATTAAATGAGTTAGTGGATGTCAATATTAATCTTAAAGCTCTTTGTAAATGTGAACCATGATTAGCTTATTTAGGACCTTCAAAAGTCATGGTCAGGATGAGGGTATCAGGTAAGGAATCCAGTAAGGGAATACAGCCTACTGACCTGGAAAGAAGACTGGATTGTGGCCCCAGCTGTAACAGTCATCCCAAATGGGAACAATTTGTACTTCAATTATATCCATCTGTAAAATGGAGAGGAGGCAGGGGACTAGATTATATGATAAAGTCCCTACCCACGCTATCATTCCCTGTTCTAAGGCTCTGACATTCTCTGCTTTGAGGCCCCCTCCAAGCTCTCATATTCTATGCTTTCTTTAGAACAAGCCCTGTTATAACAGTGGCTTTGGATCACAACCAGTTGTTTGTTTTTAACTGATCAGGTACAAAGCGTCAGAACTGGAAGGAATATCACCAATTCCTGACCCAGGTTTCCTGACTCCAGCTCTGCCTGCCCATAGTCCCCTCCAGTAACTAGGACTGACAAACACCTGGTGAGGCACAGGCATCATCAGTACACAAGATAATGGGAGGAGGATGAGGGCTGATTGAGGAGTGTTCACTATGCCTCCTTTGTGTGCTCCCTAAGACTTGCCCAATACATGGTGGGTGATGCAATTCCTGCCAGGGACTTTTTCATGGAGATGAAAATGCTCACAGTCCTCCTGGAGCATAGTACATCAGAATGTTCCTAGTCAGGGTCAAATCGACCCAAAGAAAAGGGATTTCTAGGTCTGACGTCAGTTTCAGATTCAGTTTTCTCCTTGGTGATAAGTGGGAAATCTGTGCAGGAGAGAGAAGCAGAGAGGCTGGAAACCCAATTCCAGATTGCAAACCAAGCAAGAAAGAAAGTCAGCAAAGAAGAGTGAGGAAGGGGGGATGAGGGGCCTGTGGAAACGTGCAGTGAACTGGAGGACTGGAGAGTGCTTTTCAGGAAACCGAGAGAATGTTCTCTCGTATGCACCAGGAAGCAGAGAATATCAGAGCTGGGAGAGACCTTAGAAGTGAGGTCAAAGCTGGGAGGGGCCTTAGAATTGGGAATGTCAGAGCTGGCAGGGGCCTTAGAACAGGGGATGTCAAGGTGGGAGGAATCTTGAAACAGAGACTGGGCAGATGGTACCTCCAACAGGTATACATGTGTCTAGCATGGAAAGGTTTGCAGAGCTCTTTGTATGCATAACTTCATTTCATCCCCACAGACAGATTAGGTGATCTTATATCTCCATTTTCTCAGTAATGAAATTCAGACTCAGATGTTAAATTGACTGGCCAAGGGTCGCCCAGCTAGAGTGTATCCGAGATAGGATTCAAACTCAGGTCTTCCTGATTGAACATCCTGCTCATCACCTGATGTCAGGAAGATTTAAGCTCCAATCCTAGCTCAGACACTGACTAGTTGTGTAACTCAGAGCAAGTCACTTCACCTCAGCAAGTCCTAGCCTCAGTTTCCTCTTCTAAAAATGGGGTTAATAGTAGTACCTATCTAGTGTTAAGAATAAATGGGATAACATACAAAAAGTACTTTGTAAACTTTAAAGTGCTACATAAATATTATTATTCCGTTATTTTGTAGTGATTGATTACTATTTTTAAAAATATTCAGTAATAACTTAATCTGTGCTGAAATGAAATGTTTGAAGCAAAATCGTCTCAGCATGATCTTTATTAGAGAAGATGGCCAGTGCTGAATGAGAGACAGAAAACTGGTCTAAGAAGCACGATTTATTGTTCAGCCAGTCTTTGTGATCCCATGGACCATAGCGCTGCACGCCTTTCTATCCCCCTCTGTCTTTCAAAGTCCATCCAAGTGCATGTTCATTGCTTCCGTGACATCCATCCATCTCTTCCTCTGCTGTCCCTTTCTCCTTTTCCCTTCAATCTTTCCCAACATCAGGGTCTTTTCCAATGAGGGAAATGAGGGTCTTCTCTTTAAGTATTGAAGCCTCAGCTTCAGTATTTGAATTTCTAGTGAATAGTCTGCATTAATTTCTTTAAGTATTGAAGAATCAGGATACCAAGGCACTAACTTTCTGTGAAAGAGCATATCTCTTTCTTGTCTTGGTCCTAATCACCTAATCTATAAAGTGAAAGGGTTCAAGCCCAGGAGTTTTTAGCCTAAGATATGGGCTAGATTTCAGGAGATTTGAAATATGATATGGGGGAAAGAATCACATCTTTATTTCACATAATTTATTTACCTCTATATTTTATTTTGTGTGTTTAAAAGCATTATTCTGAGGAGTCCTTTGGCTTCAGCAGACTGATAAACCCACCAAAGGTGGAGCAGGAATCCTTGGACTAGCCGATCTCTCAGACCCTTCTCAGATCTATCTCTCTGTGGCTAAATGTGTATCCATGAAGGGATTGTTAGATCAGATTTATGGAAGGTAGGAAAAGTTCTAGTTCATAAGCTGGAAGATCTGAATTCACTCTGGTGATTACTGCCGTGTGAGGCCTTCAACCAGGGGCTTCATTTCTCTGGTCCTCAGTTTCCTCATCTGTAAAACTAGGGAGGTTGGCGAAGGTGGCCTTGGAGCCCCCTTCAGCTCCCAATGTATGATCCTAAATCTCTTCTGAGCCTTCTAAAAACCTCAAACACTTACTAGCAAGTGGAGCAGGAGGCAGGGCAGGGTGGAGGGGAATAATGGCGTTTTCTCCTTCAGAATCAGGGAAGTGTTTGTGGGGTTGCATTGAGAGAATGGAACCGAATACTGTCTAAAAAACTGGGAGAACAGTGCCCTCTGCTGACTGATGAAAGAAACACCATCCCTATGCATTCTGTTAACTTGGGTTCCAGTGCTTAACACTGTGCTAGGCACATAGCACAGGCTTAATAAATACTTGTTGGCTGACTGGCTTATTGGGTTTGGCCCAAGTGAGAGAAATGGACTCATAGAAGCTGGCAGGCATGGTTGGGGTAGCAAGTTGAAGAGTAAGAAGGTTGAATTTGGATTTTAATTTCATAACTTTCTTTCATCCAACCCAGTCCCCCTATTTTGTCCTGGTTCTTTAAAACTATTTAAAAACCAAGGGAGAAATGTAAGGGCTCTTTCACTGGACCTGCTGGTGAGGCTTTCCAAAATGTGCTGCTTGGTTCTACCCTCATCAGAGTTGTTTCAAGGCAGTCTGAGATAATAGAAAGTTCATTGGTCCTTGAGGGCTTGCTTTGTCCTGTTGAATTTCTAACTTAAGACCATAAATTTGATGTTGGGAGGGGGAAGTCACCTAGACCAACTCTTATTTTTCAGAAAAGAAAGCTCATGCCAAGAGACATAACGTGACTTGCCCAAGATCACATAGGGTACAGATGTGGCAGTACCAGCCCTGGAACCCAGGTCCTCTGATTCCACAATTAATGAGGGTTTTCCACTGCGCCATGCTGCAGTGGAAACCCTAACACTGATTCTTAACTCCTTCAGGATACAGAATACAGTAGAAAGAACTTCAGACTAGGAATCAAAGGACTAGGTTCAAATCCCAGTTCTTACACATCCAGTATGCCATTTATAGAATTTTATATTCCCTGTGTGACTTTGGGTAAGTCATTGTAGAAGATTGTAGGAAATTGTAGGAAAGTTGTGGAGTGCATTATTGAGTAAAGTTTCTCAGCATGGAGTTCCCTAAGCAAATGAAATCACAGGTCTGGCTGAAACCAACAACAAAGAATGACTTTATCTACTCAAAGAACAAACATATTCATTGGGTTCTAATTTCAGCCAATCTCTAGATTTGGTCTTTGACCACTCTTGTTATGACATATATTTCAAGGCAATGTGGCACAGAATAAAGAACTCTGAACTTGGAGACCTAGATTCATGTGCTAGCAAGTTCAAAATTTGCTAGCTATTACCTTATGCAAATCACTGGAGCAAATCTGCACCAGTCTCCTCATGTACAATGTGGAGGTAATATGCTAGTTAGTATAGTGGATAGAGTGCCAGACCTGGAGTCTTCATGAGTTCAATTCTGACCTCAAACACTTACTAGCTATGTAACCCTGGACAAATGCCTCAGTTTCTTCATCTGCAAAAAAAAAAAAAAAAAAACAAGGTAGAAAAGGAAAGGGCAAACCACTCCAGTATCTGTGCCAAGAAAACCCCAAATGGGGTCACAAAGAGTTGGACAGGACTAAAAATGACTGAATAACAACAAACCCTTTGAGCACAGGACCTCGCTTTGCCTTTTATTGTATCCCTAGCACTTTAGTACAGCCCCTGGCACATGGTCAGCACTTAATGATTGATTGACTGATTGATTAAGACTTTTATATGGAGTGCATAACAAAAAAGTGAAAAGAGACTAATGACAAGCAACCTAATTATCAGCTGAGAAAAGGTTTAAACAAACTGGACCTCTAGCAGCCCGGAGGTGGGGAGGAGAGGAAATCTAGTTAGGGAACTAGCTAAGTGAACAATTGAGGTACCTATTGTGCGCTTAGGAGTCCTTCTTCCTTTTATGTGGCTCTCCTTGGAGCAATTCACCGCTCCGATACGTGAAGATGGGCAGTAATCAGGTCTCTCGAGGTACGGAGTGGAAGACAATAGAGAAGGAAAAATTTACGGCAGATTGTACAAATGTGGAAAATCGAGAGTATGATAATGGCTGTTGTATCTTATTCCATGGGGCCCAGGAGTATGCATTGTATAATCTAAGTAATTGAAAGTAATTCCATATGTGTATCTTTGCCACTAATATCAAGATATTAGATCATACAGTTAGAGTGTATTGCATGGGTCTTAGCATATAGTTTGTCAGAACTAGAAGAATGTTTGAGCTGGAAAGGCTCATAGAACATAGTGTGTCGGAGGTGGAAGGGACAGTAGAATATAGAACATAAAATGTCCAAATTGGAAGGGGCCTTCTGAGAAGAAAGTAAGAGCTAGAGCAGAGAATACTGGGGCGGCGGGGGGGACCCTAGAAGAGAAATGTCAGAACTGGGATGAACCTTGAAGACCATCTCCTCCAACTCCTTCATTTTCAAGATGGAGAAACTGAGTCTCAGAAGAAGGAAATGAATTTTAGATCAAACAGAAGGTGGATGGCAGAGCTTACAACAAGATCCCAAAGGTCTCCTCCCTCCCCGATTCGATCTCCTTCCCCTCCCCCACCTAAGTCCATTTGGTGCAGTGTGTCCAGACACCATCTCAGATGTTAAAGCAGAGCTAACCTGTGTGCTCTCTGGGAGAAGGAACAGCAGAGGAAGTGGCCAGGGAGTAGAGGGTTATTTTCCACTGATGTCTGGCAAGAGATGTTAGCAGGATAATTTCCAGGGAATGTCTCAGAAAATTGGAAAACAGATGGACTTGATTTTTTGAAATGAATGGGAAAGGGGACGATGCTGGAGGGCAGATTTGATGAGAACTGAAAGATGAAGTCATGTCAGGAAGGAAGGAAGCAAGCATTTTGTGCTGGGAACTGTACAAATATTATCTCATCTGAACCTGACAACAACCCTTGGAGGGAGGGGCTATTATTAGCCCCATTTTACAGTTGTGGAAACTGAGGCAGATAAAGGTGATGTAACTTGCCCAGGGTTACACCGGTCAGGGATTGAGCCTGGGCTCAAATTTGGAATTCCTGATTTCATACCCAGTGAAAGAGCAGGTATAATTAAAGGAGTTGGGTTTCAGAGACTTTTTAGTGAAGGTTTTTTTAATGATTCCTTGCTACTTACTCCTCCTCACCTAAGGTAGCTGCCACCATCCGGTGCCTCATTGAGACAGGACATTAGCCATCAGAGTATATTTCCAAAATAAGCACCTTGGATCACTCCCTAGCTTAAGAATTTCAATGGCTCCCTTTTGCCTCCAGGATAAAATATGAATTCCTCTGTTTGTCTCTTGAAATCATTCACTGTTGGCCTCCAGCTTCCATTCCCGGCTTACTTTCCCTTTCTACCCCTTGAACAGTGTATCTGTTCAAACTGATGTTCTTGCCTTTCTCTGAATAGGACTTTGGATCAGAGAGTTAGAACTATAAGAGACTTGATAGTTCCTTTTTCATATAAGGAAACTGAGTCCTAAAAAAAGGAAGTGACTTGACCATGGTCACAAAACTAGGATCTGAGCTCAGGTCTTATGAAGGAACTAAAAGTCACTGATCATTCCCGTTTTATCTTTGTGGTCCACTGTGACCCTCAGAGGTTTTTTTTTAAACATTCTTGCTACAGCTGGTACCTTTCTCAATCTTACATTTGTGGATTTTTATTTAAATCCCTGAAGAAACTCCCCTATTTTCCACATTAAATTCCATATTTAATATAAGCCTCATATTTCACACTTTCCATTACTACCAAATTTTCCAGTTTCCCAGGGTTATCATGAGTCCACCTTCTTCTACCAACAATATTAACTTATCCAAGACAGAGGGTTGGTCTTAGAGTCAGAAAGACCAGGATTTGAAGCCTTACTTGGGCAATTATTGGTTGCATGACCATAGACAAATCTCTTACCTGACCCTCAGTTTACCGATCTGTAAAATGTTATTTTATTAATATTCATTTTATTGATTAGTTTATTAGCTAAATTTATAGCTCCACCTCACAAGATTGCTTTGGGAATCAAGTGAGATAATGTCATGATGATGATGGTGGTGGTGGTGATACAATGGTTATATAACGGAAGAGCTCGAACTTCAAGTTAAGAGAGACCTTAATTCAAGTCTTGATTGTGCCAATAATTCATTGGGTTGGTTTTGGTCAAGTATCTTCCTTTCTATTGACCTTGGTTTCTGCAAAGTGTGGAGTGTAGATTCAGTGATGTTGGTGCCCTCCAGTGCTCTCCCACAGTATCAAGGTCATGGAACTTGTCTGAGATAAATCCAATGAATCAGTGGCAGAGCCCAGGTAACCCAACTTCCAGGTTAAATCAGTGCCTACTCAGCTAGCACCAAAGATCCTTTGCATGTAAACTCCAATTGTATTTCCAGTATCTGGGACAGAGGCTGACACCTAGTAGTCTCTTGAAAATTGGTTTTGTTTGTTGACTGATGGATGACTTGAATCCAACCCCAAGCTTGTGTCTTCCTCTTAGAGGAAATTATCCTATCTTGTTAAGTGATATGGTAGACTTGGAATGAGGAAGGCCCAAGCTCCCATCTTGTCTCAGACACTTAATATCTGTGTCACCCTGATCAAGTCCCTTCACCTCTGTTTGCCTCAGTTCCCTCATCTGTAAAGTGGGGTAATAATGACATCCAGGTTATTGTGAAGATCAAATGAGATAACGAATGTTCAGTATTTTACAAATCTTAAAGTACCACATAAATGCTAACTACTGTCATTATCGTCATTATTCTAGGTAATATTCATCTTAGTTCACCTGATAATCTGCAAGTTCCCCAAGGTCCAACATTGTGTTTAGACTTGCACATAGTGGTTATTGATAAATGGTTTCCAAAGTGACTACATCTTTACTGGAGACTGTTTTCCATTTCCTTTTACCTTCCCAGCTTAAACCTGAGTAACAGTGACATTCTGACCATCTATGATGGGGATGAGGTCATGTCTCATATCCTCGGACAGTACCTAGGCAACAGTGGACCTCAGAAGCTCTACTCCTCTAGCCCAGACCTCACCATTCAGTTCCACTCAGATCCTGCTGGCCTCATCTTTGGGAAGGGCCAAGGGTTTGTCATGAGCTACATAGGTAAGTATACCATTAAGTCAGTCAAAGCCCCTGTTGGCTTTGGGGTCATGGGTCATTCCTGCTGGGCACACTCAGTCTTGGGATTGCTAACCCTAACATACCCTAATTTCCACACTGGGGTGTGTTCAGGTAAATTATGAGAGCCAACAGCTCAAAAGCAGGGAGACTGTTAGAAGAAGCACCAGAAAAATATGCTGACCCCACGAAGGTGGTGGATCACATGAAGGAAATGAGGCATATGTGTTCAGACAGGACCAGTGGGCTGATTTTTTTTTGACTGCCTTTCTTTCATAAACATGAGGTTTCTATTGTGAAGGTAGGGGAAAGCTTTAAAGAAAAATTGTTGTGTATATTTTTGATACTTTTTTTTACAAGGCAATGTCTCATAATGGATTGGGCACCGAGCTTGGAGTCAGAAAATGTGTGTTCAAACCCCACTGAGGTCACTCATTGACAATGTGATCCTGGAAAGAGACTGTTTTTGCTTTTTTTACATCTTTAGTGTCTAGCATGTAGTAAACGATTAATAAATACTTGTTATGACAGAATTAATTGTTGAAATAGGAGATCCATTACTTTTTCAGGTCCCATGTCTTTCTGGGGATCTCACTGGAAGGAAGGAGGAGGGATCCCCCCAAATGGAAATGCTTAGAGTACATTATCTCAGTCTGAGCAAAGGTGTTTTTCTCTAAATCCCAGCTCACCAGGAAATCTCCATGCCTGGTTTCCTTTTCCAGGCCAGCAATGCTGATTCATTCTCCCCAGCGGTCCTCCCTCCCCTCAGAGAGAAGGACGAGGCTATCGATTGCTTCTAAAGTTCTTGTTTATGTTCCTCCGGGGCCTCTTTACTCCCTGATTATGCTGATCTGTAATTTTATTCTCCTGGATCTTGTTTTCTGCCTTTTTATGCAGGGCTTCCCCACATCTTCTCTGTCAGGGGTGCTCAGAGTGAGTAATACCACATCTTGTGAAGAAGGACAGCCTTTATTGGTTATTTGGTCGAAATGCCCACAGTAGTTGACCACCCCTTTGTTCAACTCATTTAGAGTTGGAAGAGACCTTAGGACAAATCTAGCCCCCCCACCCATCTTGTTGTTATTTTTTCACAGAAGAAAATGACTTGACCAAGGTCAAACAACTAGAAAGGAAAAGAACCTAAAATTATATCCAAGTATTCTGATTCCTAATACAATGGTCTTTTTATTCCACAATGATTCCTAAATTGGGAGTCATGTACATGACCAAGCAAACCATCATGACAGTCCTTTGAAACAAGGGATAACTCAAACTGTTTCTTTAAACAGACTAGTGACTTCTTAGAATCAACAGAATTTTCTTTGTGGGATGATTGTGATGGAAAAAACATAATCTCATCGTCCAACTACAGTTAGTGGCAGCATAATGGAAGGAATACTGAGTTTGGAATCATTTTAGCTGTACTGCTCACTGTCTGTGGGACTGTGGACAAACGATTGTATCTTACTAACTTTCCCTTTCCTCCTTTGCAAAATAGGAGTAAGTAACACAAGGCTCACTTAACTTCTCAGGGTTGTTGTGAGGGAAGTATTGTATAAATAGAAGTGTTTCTCCTTATTGTTACCTTCCATACTCTGTCTAATGTCAGCATTAGTCGGCTAATGGAAGTATCAGCCAGAAATGCCTGCTTAATGTTCAGTATCGTGCAAAAAATAACAATGCTGGTTGTTTGAATCACTCAGTTTTCATGTTGTTTATGTAGCCACATTAATATTTCATGTTTTATAGTGTTTTAAGGTTTGCAATGTACTTTCTCAAAGCCATGTTGTTCTTTATAAATGAGGAGGATGAAGTTATGAGGGGAGATGTTTTTTACACTTACTTATATAAGTGTCTGAGACAGGATTCAGATCCAAGACTTCATGACTCCAAGACCAGCACTCTGTTTATTATTCCAGGATACTACAAATAATAATAGCTGATAGTTTAGAAAGTAAATAACAACTAACCTTTATGTAGTACTTACTACAGCACTGGGCTAAGGTCTTTATATTTATTGTCTCCTTCCATCCCCACAACAACCCTGGGAAAAATTGTTATCCCCCATTTTACAGTTGAGGAAAGTGAGACAGACAGAGGGTAGGTGACTTGTCCAGGGTCATACAGCTGGTAAGCATCAGGCCTTCCCTTTATCCCTATTCTCCATAAATGTTGTGGGTTTTTTTTCATTTCTACCAACATTAGCCAGTGCAGACTTAAGTATGACCTGGATAATTCCAAGATATGTGTTCCTATCCTTTCCCTCCAATGGGAATGGAGGGGACCAGGTTGTCCTGTGGTAAAGCAGGATAGGCCTGAGGCTCATGGACTGATGTGAACCCCTGAATTTAACTGCAAGAGGTTCCCCATGCCCAGCGCATGTCTCCTCTAGAAGCGCTAATCAGAGATTATCTCAGGACTGTCCCCACCTATACCAACATGGCCCTACACTCCTGAGATTTCATTAATCCTGGGCACCCCTTCATGTTTTCTACCTAGTAGCCATCACCAGAATTCAAACAGAAGAAAGAGGAAAAGCAGGAAGGAAAGAATAAAGGAGGGAAAGAGAAGTCTCACAGTATTTTCCAAAGGGAGGTAGTCTGGCTTAGAGGACGCATTGTGGCACTTGGAGTAAGCAGATCTGGCTTCAAGTCTCAGCTATGAAACTTGTTATGGATGGATCAATCTGGTCATGTGATTTGGAGCCTCAATGTTCTCATCTTAAAAAGTGGGATAAAGGGGAAAGTCCTTCCTCTTCCAACTTCCTGTGATGACAAGTTGTGAAGAAAATACTTTGCAACCCTAAAAATACTGGGTAAAAGTCAGTCATTCAGTCAGCAAGCATTTATTAAGTGCCTACTATGTGCTAGACATTGTGCTAAGTGCTGAGGACACAAAGGTAAAGACAATCCCTATCCTTGAGGAGATCTTTGTTTAATGGGGGATACCATGTAAATAACCAGGTATATACCAGTCCTACTATGTGCTAGTCACCATATTAAGCATGGAGAATGTAAAAAAAGGCAAAAGACAGTGAATTATTGTTATTATTTGATAGATTAATACTTTGAAGGCCTATTCAAAATCTCCTTTAAGCAAAAGGAAGTTCTCTGAGACTTTGTAAATTCTCGGCCATTGCCAAACCCAGTCCTGCCAAGAGAAACTGTTTAGTCAAATCAGCATTTTAAGCAAAGGGTTTCAATGACCAAGTATGTATGCTATGAGAGAGAAAACCCAGAAAGAGCAGGGACCCAGAAGGATAAGGATTTCTTGGGGGACAACTCCATGCCAGAAGGCTCTTTTCCCTCAGAGTAAAGAGCAGAGCATTCTTGCCTGACCTTGGGAACCCTGATATAAGGTACTCCCCAGGCACTGGGAGGAGAGGCTGAGGAAGGAGAGTGAGCCCTGGGCCTGATACCACCTGAGATCTCTTTGGGATTCCAAAGTAGACCCTTCCACCTGGCCACCAATAAGTTTGTTAGACTCTTGAGAAAGCCCAAGTCAGGGTCACCTCCCAAGGCCAAGCACCAAGTAGATTTCCCAAGACATAGTGGGTTTGGGAGAGGATGCCCTTGTATGAAACTTGTGCCTTTTCCAAATACCTGGAATATAGCTCCAAAAGGGAGTTGGGAAACTTTTCAAAGCATCGTAGATTTAGACTTTAGAGGTCATAGATTCAAGATTATTGATTCGGAAATGGAAAGGACCCAAGGAGCCATCTAGGCTAATCCTTCATTTTATAAATGAGGAAACTCTTAAGTCTCAGAGAGGTTAAGTAACTTGCCCAGAGTCACACAGCCAGTAAATGTCAAATGTAAAATTCAAACCCAGGAATTCTTTGCTCCAAGTCTACTATGCCATATTTGTTGTTGTTATTTAGTCGTGCTCAACTTTTCATGACCCTGTTTGAAGTTTTCTTGGCAGAGATACTAGAGAAGTTTGCCATTTCCTTCTCTGTGTCATTTTACAGCTAAAGAAACCGAGACAAACAAAATTAAGTGACTTGCCCAGTGTCACACAGATAGTCTGAGGCCAGATTTGAAGTCGGGTCTTCCTAACTCCAGGCCTGATACTCTATCCACCATAGCACCACCTAGCCATCCACCTTCATTTTACAGAGGAGGAAAATGAGTCCCAGAGAGGCTGATTGTCCAAGCAGATACTATTAGGAAGCAGGGAGAGCCAAGCCAAGGAGAAGTCTCATTCCCTTAGTATGCGCCTCTAGGTCTATTTGAACTAAATACTCTCATCTACTCTATTATTTCTCTCCTACTGAAGGACTGCAAGGACTCTCAGTACCATTGAAATTTAGCTTTCTGGGGCCAAGTCACAGTACCCTGGTTACAACTCTGTGCTAGAGGTCACACAGGTAGTAAGTACTGGAGCTAGGATTAAAACCCAGGTCTCTTTCCATTATACCTTTATGCCCCTCCCTTTATCCCAGATGGAGGAACTGTGGGCCAGAGAATGGAACTGGTTCCTCCATAATCATGTAGCTTATTGGTTACTGAGCCAGACACAGGATTCAGGCCATCCCAGGTATATAACTGAATTTTTCTACTGTTTTCACCCAGACAGTGAGCACTTTACAACCTCCAATCCATGGCTCTCTTGGTGTTTTTAAAAGGAATAAAAATAGGGTTTCTCTTTCCTTATGAAGTCATTTTAGAATTCATTTTCCAGTCCCTTCCCTTCACAGACACCCAAGAGATTGCTTTTCCCAGTTAAAACTGTGATGAAATCCCAGGAAAAGCCATTGCTTTTATCTTAGAATTATCTTCCATCAAATAAGCCAGAGCATTCTGCTCTCTCTGACTCCCCAGAAGCACATAAGAATGGCAAATTAATTACATGACATAATTAGCTCTCTTTCCTGAGGCTGTGTGGTGGGGCATTTCTGAGCAGGGAAAGCCATGCAAGCACTTGGGATTGTTATTGACCTAACTGGGTGACAGGTGAGGGAGGGTGGATGCCAGGGGGATGGGACATCAATGGGAGAGTAAGAACCTCAATTGAAGGGGCTCCATTATGAATCAAGAAAATATTTCAAATGAAATTTAATAGAATTTATAGTAGCTCAGAAGATAAGATCATAGATTTAGAACTGGAAGAGACCTCAGAGATGATCACTAAGACCAACTTATTTGGTCATTTTACAGAGGAGGAAACTGAGGCATAGAATGGTTAAGTGATTTGCCTAGGATCACAAAGTGAATTTCCAAGCCACATCTTCCTGATTTGAGGTACAGCACTCTGTCTACTGCAATAACTAGAATTTGAACCTCATAACCATGAGAGTAAGGTGCAATTATTATTCACTTTGCAGATGAGGAAAATGAGGCAAACAGAAGTTAAGTGACTTGCCCAAGTTCATACAGCTAATAAATGTCTGAAGCCAAATTGGTGCTTAGGTCAGGGCAGCTAGGTGTGGATAGAGCATCACGCCAAAGACACATCTTCTTGAGTTCAAATCTGGTCTCAGACACTTACTAGCTGGACAAGTCTCTTAACCCTGTTTGCCTCAGTTTCTTCATCTGTAAAATGAGCTGGAGAAGGAATTGGCAAACTACTCTAGTATCTTTTCCAAGAAAATCCCAGATGGGGTCACAAAGAGTCAGCCAAGACTGAAACAACTGAACAACCACAAACTGATGACTGATGACTAGCCTTCATGTTGTATTGGTATCCATGTTTTGTCAAGAAAATCTGAGGATACCCCCCCCACACACACACATCCACATACCCCTAAAGAAATTAACAGGGAGATACGGATGAGATTTCTACAGTGTGGACATCCATGGAGGGCTTGTGACTTGCGTGCTTGGAGGAAATTTCTAAATGAGTGAGTTATAGATCCGTTAGAGTACTAAAGATTCTATTCAGTTCATTCAGTCGATTAGTCAACAAGAATTTATTAAGCACCTGTTATGTGGCAGGCATTAAGTTAAGAAATGAGAATACAGAGAAAAAGCAAAAAATAGCCCTGGCCTCAAAGAACTTATGTTCTATAGAGAGAAGCAACATGATATAGAGAGAGGAGCTGTGTAGTACAAAGGATAGAGAACTAGAGACGAGGAATCAGGAAGACCTGAGTTCAAATGTGGTATCAGTTACTTACTAGATATATGACCCTGGTCTAGTCACTTAACTCTCTGTCTGTCTCAGTTTCCTCACCTGTAAAATGGAGATAAAAATAACATCTACCTTGCAGGGTTATTGTGAGGAGAAAATGAGATGTTTGTAAAATGCTTTACAAATCTTAAAAGACTATATAAATGCCATCTAGTGGTTTTATGATGCCACATTGCCAATAACTGTTAAATCAATGAAGGCATGTGGCATAGAATGGAAGAGGGGTGTAATAAAATTACTGAAATTACATTGTTGAAACTTCAAGGAAACTTCAAGGGAAAGAGTAGCTATTTCTGAGAACTAAAACAGGTTCAAATTTCACCTCTGACTTCACTGTGTAATCTTGAACCTTGGTCTTTTCATCTGTAAAATGTGAGGATTAGTCTCTAACATCCCTTCAATCTCCAGATATGTCATCTATCATCCTTCCTCTAATTTTTCTGGTTTCCCCAATTGTCGGTGGGGGCAGGTGTGGGAATTGTACCTTTGATTTTTACTAATTGTGTGATCATGGACAAGTCACAACCTCTCTGAGTATCAATTGCTCTAATCAATTTAGACAATCAACAAACATTTATTAAGGGAATAGTATTATACTAGGCACTGGTGATGCAATGATAAAAAATGAAACACTCACTGCCCTCAAGGAGCTTACATTCTACTGAAGAAGATAACAGATATTGCCAACACCCATACAAAGCAAACACAAGGTAACATTGGAAGAGAAAATGGAGTTAATGATACCAGAAATGCTGGCTTCATGAGGATTTTGGTGAAGTTCCAATGAGATAATACTTTAAAATATTTCACAAGCCTTAAAGTGCTATATAAATGTCAGCTTTTAGTAGCATTATTGTTAAGTGAGGCATATGTCTTTGCTGAAGTCAATTATTTGTATCTTTCTCTTAAAGAGGTGTCAAGGAATGACTCCTGCTCAGATTTGCCTGAGATTCAGAATGGCTGGAAAACCACATCTCACACAGAGCTGGTGAGAGGGGCAAAGATCACCTACCAGTGTGACCCTGGCTATGATATCGTAGGCAGTGACACCCTCACTTGCCAGTGGGACCTGACATGGAGCAGCGATCCACCATTTTGTGAGAAAAGTAAGACAAATCTCAGACTTTCCCCTGGGTCAATGATGATTGTAGCTAGACCCTATACTGCAGTTTGAGGGTCTAGACATAGTAAAGTTAGTGTAGCAATGGGGCACTCAAACTTTCTTGTTGTGACCCTGAGTGGGACACCAATGGATCCTTGGATTCCTGAAGTGAATAGGAAGACAAAATAGAAAGTATACTTTTTAAGCTTTCTATGTAGGACACCACATGTTCTCATGGAATCAGAGTTGGAAGGGACCCCAGAGGTCATCAATTCTAACCAAGGAGTGAACAGGAATCCTTTCTACACCAGCCCCCACAAGTGGTCATCCAACTTAATGCTTGAAAGTCTACAATGAGGGGGAGTTCACTACTTATCAGGGCAGCCCATTCTGCTTTCAAATAACTCTCATTGTTAGAACATTCTTCCATATTTTGAGCTCATATCTGTCACTATCTGTCACTCTCCCTCTGTGTGTGTGTCCCTTGTTCCTCTTCTCTCCTCTTCTTTTCTCTTCTTTCTCTCTGTCTCTGTCACTATCACTCTCTCTTTCTCCTCTTTCTCTTCTCTCTCCCTCTCCTCCTCTACTCTTTTCTTCTCTTCTCTCTCTCCCCCTCCTCATCCTCCATCTCCTGCTCCCCTAAATCCCAGATGCTGAGACAGAATGTAAAGATGTGCACCAGTAGTCCATTGGAAGGGGTAGGGAAGGGATTGTCCAGCATATAGACACATGACACTTAATGAACATTGTTGATTGGTTGCCTAACTAGTAGGAGGAATATCAGACACTGTATCATTTTCTCAGAAGCTTTTGGCTTTCCAAACACAATGCATCTGGCTTTCCCCACCAGAGACATATTATTTAATAGGTCCAATTTACCTAAAATCTAGGAAAACTAAAAAGTCTATAAAAATATTTTTACCATTTTCATTAGTGTGATAAAAATTATAGCACGATCTCTTCCTAAATATGAATAAATGTTACTAACTATATCTTGACTACATAGTACATATTTATATGTATAATAAATATGTGTATATACATATAGAGAGATGTGTGAATATAAATATAAATATAAAAAATTCAGCCTTGTGTTCCCCATCACCAGTCTGTTTTATGCTTAGCAAGGAAAAGAAAGAGCATAATGTCTTCAGTGACTTTTCATTTGACCACTAGTGACATACATGTGCATGCAAATATTTCCAATTTTTTTGGTCTAAACATGTAATTTCATCACTGTGGGAAGCACATGATCTATAAACTTCCTCTATTGTTCAAGATCTACCATTTATGTGGAACTTCTCATCTCAATGAGAAACAGAAGACATAGGGATGTCCAATGACTTGCCCAAGGTTACTCAATCAATATGTGCCAGGGGCAAGATGACAATTCGGGTCTTTTCTGACTCCAAGCCTGACTTTCTATTCACTCTACAGCACTACCTCATATGTGAATATAAATAGGACATGTTACTAATCTAATTCTTGAACACATGTGTTTATGTCAAAACTAGACAATTTTGAGATGTTTTTTCATGGAAAAAAATAAGATATGCCAGAAGAATAACTAAGAACTAAGAACTAAGAACTTTCATGCTTGAGGAAAGAGTAGGACAGGACAGTAGGCTAGGGGTGGAGGGAGGGGAGCTCCTCTGGGGTATAGCTACCATGGAGAAGAATATCAAGAGGTTTGGCTGTTCCTGGGAAGGAGAGGGAGAGGCAGGGACCAGGGAAAGAAGTGTGCCCTTGGATGGTATTGTCATCGTCATTCAAATTTTCACACCCTGGACCAAGGCCCCAATCAACTTTCATTAACTATAGCTCAGAGATTTACTTATAAAAACACTTTGGTGAAAGGACCTGAGAAACAAAAATGCTTAGGTACTCTAAGGACCCAAAGTCTATCCCTTTCTCCCAACCTTGTTCTATATTTAGCTGGGAGGAGAGACAAAGAGGCAGAAGCAGAGACAGAAAAGGAGGGGAGGAGAGGAAAGGAGAAGAAAGGAGAGGAAAGGAGAGGAGAGGAGAGGGCCAATTGAGATTTTATATAGGTATAAAAATTCACTCAAAATCTGATTAAAATATCTCACAGAGCACCAAATGGCAAAAATTCCTACTGTCCTTTAAAAATTCACTTGTTTTCCCTGCTCTGTTGTAATAAGACCCTATATAGTACATTCAGTGAAATGTAATCTCCTTGGGGATAATAAACATTTCATTTTTGTATTTGCTATATGTAGTACAGTTCCTGGTAGATAGTAGGTGCTTAATAAGTATTTGTGGAAATAAATTGAATCCAGTTGAATTGGGTGATAAGGCGCCAGAGAGCCTGTGTGTCTGTGGTTTTTCTTGGCAGTTATGTACTGCACTGATCCTGGAGAAGTGGACCATTCAACTCGTTTGATTTCGGATCCTGTGCTCCTTGTTGGAACAACCATCCAATATACCTGCAATGCTGGCTTTGTTCTTGAAGGAAGTTCCCTCCTGACCTGCTACAGCCGAGAGACAGGAACACCCATCTGGACATCCCGACTCCCACACTGTGTCTGTGAGTCATGTTTATAGACTGGATCCATATGGTCTATGGGAACTTTGATCTACAGCCTCTTGGCATGGTGTTGGATGGGATATTTGGAAAGAGTCATCTCTATATTTTGGGCAGTTCATTCCTACTTTTGGAAAACTGGTGAGCCTACAGGCTACTAGGAGGGGTAGTCATAAGCTACTTTCAACCCTATTTACACATAGTCACCAAATCACAAGCCTGTAGTCCTAGAGTGGAAAGGACCTTGGAGGACATCTACTCCAATCTCATTATTTTACAGAGGAAAAACTGCATCACATGGAGGTTGAGTGACTTGTCCAAGGTCATCCAGTGGCAAAATCAAATTTCAAACTCATGTCCTGTGACTATAAGTTCAATACTCTTTAAATTTACAGCTAGAAGTGAACTTAGGAGCCTCTAGTCCAAACCTTTCATTTTGCAGATAAGGAAACTGAGGCACAGAAAGGTTAAATGACTTTTTCATAGTCACAAAGGTATTAAATAAGAATAAAGAATAGAGCCCAGGCCTTCTGACTCCAAACCCTGTCCTCTAGCCATAACAATATGCTAAATCAAAAGTGTTGATTAAAATATTTAGGGGTCAGAGTTGAGTGAGTAGCACAAAGCCACTTTTAGAGAGAAATGAAAAATAGTTGATTCCTCCTGCTACCTCTTTGGGTTCAAAGTCATTCTATATACCTGGGAAATCTCATGACGATGCTGAAACTAAAGATTTTGATTCTTAATACAAGTGGATTCCCTTCCAAAGAGCTACTCAAAGTATTGCATAGAAGAGATGATCAAAGCAGCAACTGAGTTCCAACTATCCAGGAAGAAGACACACAAGCCTAGACAGCAGAGGGAAGGAAAACTACTCACAGCAGGTTCACACTCTTACCAGGGCCAAATAATAAGTTACCAGAAATTTGGCCAACATAGTCAGCAAGGTAGTTAATCAGGCAATCAACAAACATCTATTAAGCATTCATGATGTGTCAGGCTTTACACTAAGCAGTGGGGATAAAAAGAAAGGCAAAAACGTGCCTTCGAGGAACTCAAGTTCTAATGAAAACATGCAAACAACTAGGTACGTAACACAATATATATGGTGTAAATGCAAAAGTTGTCTCAGAGGAAAAGCCATAGTAAGGGTTGGAATGGAAACTTGAAAATGTTTATTGCTGAAGGTGAAAGCCAGGGAAGCAAATGTAATCTTCTGATCCATTAAGATCCATTAAGAGAAGCTTAGTGTCTATCCTTAGGGAGGGAACTGTCCTGCTGTCCTGAGGCCTGAGGCAGAGCAAATCTAATGTATTGTGTTCTATTCTGAGAGCTGTGTTTTATGAGAGACATGGTAGAGAGCCATCAGGATCAATTAAAGGAAAATGTGTAGCCTAGAGGAGACAAAACTTCATGTGGACACATAGTAGCTCTGAATAAGTATTTGGAGGGCTGTCATGTGAGAGGAAATTAGTTCAGGAGATGTGTTCAGCCCCAAAGGGTAGAACTTAGAGTGATACTGTAAAATGGCAAGCTTCTAACAATAAAAGCTGTCCCCAAATGGGGAGGGCTGCCTTGGGGGCTGGGGCACCCACTCCCTTCCTCATTGGAGATCTTAAAATGGAAGCCAGGGCATGACTACTTCTGGGATAGGATGGAGATAAAAATTTTGTCCAGGTAGAGGTTAGCTTTAGAAGTCCTCTGCTTTCCTTTCTGACTCTAAAGTGCTATTATCCTCTAGAGGTACACAATCTCTTTTGGCAAAGAGTAAATCCCTTTCCCAGATTCCTACAGGGAATTCTGTTTCTCAGAATCATAGAGAAGATCATAGGATTTAGACCTGGGAGGGAGGGCCTTAAAACAGAGACAGTCAGAGCTGGGAGGGGCTTTAGAACAGAGACTGTCAGAGCTGGGAGGGTGCTTAGAGCACAGGACATAGGGGTTTGGGGAAGGCCTGAGAACAGAGAGTGTCAAGAGCTGGAAAGGACTTTAGAATCATGCACTCATAGAATGTCAACACTCCTTTTTACAGAGAAGAAAATTGAAACTTGGAGAAGGACTTTCCTCTTCTCCAATTCCCTTTCCTTCAACTTCACATTCAGCTCCTTTAGAAAAGCTATAACCCATTGATCAGCCCTTGTGGGATTGAACATTTACTCCTATTAACTGCAGGAGGTTCCCACCAACCTGTTCCACATGGTAGGAGCCATCAGGAATTGATTCAGTAAATGAAGCCACCAAAGACCCAGGAAGAGAAATTCTAAACAAAAGCTTGTTTTGAAATGCTAAACAGTGAGATGTTGCTAAAGGGATGGTGGTTGGGGATTTTATAATGAGGTATTAGTGTGATGGCCCTCCAGGATCCAAGAGACTTGTGTTTTCTGCATCCCAGGCCTCTCCTGCTCCAAGACTGCCTCTTAATAGGCATTATCTCTGCCACACTGAGTTGTGGGGAATTCCTTAACACTGAATGCTAATGGGTTCACAAGCCATGAGGATGTGAGACAGCACTCAGGATTGAGGGTGTTCAGCAGAGAAATTATGAATGCCAAGGCCTGGTCAGAGTCAAACTGATAAATTGGTCAGGACCATAGACAAGGATCGGTGCTGTCTGGCAGTCCATGACAACTACAACTACATGAAGTTTGGGATTCTTGCTCTAAGGGCATTTTTTGAGGATAGGGTAAACCGACAGACAGTATTTTAAAATGCTTCTATTACTGAGAAGTTAGAGTAGCTCTCCTTGTTAGGTGCAGTTAGTAGCTTTCTGTGGACTTGGTAAAGTGCACTCAGTCTTCCAAAACATGGCACACAAATTGCACTCATAAAATAATAGTGGTGAAGATGATTGGAAAAATTGTAATGAGAATGTTATGGGTGGGTCTCCAGGAAACTGCTTAATCTAGCTATAGAAAGCATATCCTCACAGAAGTTGCAGATCTTGTGTAACCTCCTGACCCTGGGGACACATGATGAGTATGAGCTAGTCTTCTAGCCAGAGTTTAGAGAAGTCACATCCAGATTGGAATACTTACTGATATACTTATTGAATATCTTGATACTTACTTATCTATTACACTTTGCAGGTATTATCTCCTTTGAGTCAGACAACAACCTAACAGAAACTATAAAATCCCCATTTTGTTGATGAGATTCAGAGACAATTAAGTGATTTGCCAATGGTCACAAAATTAATGAGTACCTGACATAAGATTTGAACTCAGAGACTAAGTTCAGCATTCTACACTACAAAGGAGTTTGGATTTCAGAGTGGGTGCCCAGTTTGAAAGTACATTTGAGTTTTTTATTGGACTTATATGCATTTGATAAGTAGCCTAATGTTATTTCTAAATCACTGTTCCTTGATAATATTTCACCACTATTCAGGAGATCACCTGAATGCACACACATGAATGCAGTCAGAGAATGAATGTATTGGCAGAGAGGCAGCATTCTTAGTCATCTGGAGCTAGGGAGAGACCAGGGATAGAGAGCTAGCCTTGGAATCAGGGAGATCTGAGTTAAATTCTACTTGTGGCTCTTGAGAGCTTTATAGTAATGGGCAAATCATTAAACCTATGTGATATTCAGTGTTCTATAGGTCCTCTCCAGCTCTGATATTTTATATTCTAAAGTCCATTCCTTCTCTGATATCTTTTTTTTGTAAGGTTCTTCCAAGCTTGGACATTCTCTCTCTTCTAAGTCTGCTCTCAGCCATGATATTCTCTCTTCTAAGGTCCCTCCTAATCCTGATATTCTGTGTTCTAAGATCTCTTATAAATGTTTATCTAGGAAGTGCAGTTAGTGAATAAATTCATGTTTAACCATTTTTCAGTCATGTCCAATTCTTTGTGACCCATTTGGAATTTTCTTGGCAAATATATTAGAGTGCTTGCCATTTTACAGATGAGGAAATTGAGGTTGTGACTTGCCCAGGGTCATCTAGCTATTAAATGTTGGAAGCCACATTTTAACTCAGGAAGATGAATCTTCCTGACTCCAGGCTTGGCCCTCTATCTACTGTACCACCTAGCTGTCCATTTAGTGAATAACTATACTTTAAACACTTGACTTTGCTTTGGCAATGAAGGACAAACATAATACATTAAACAAGAATTCCTAGAGGGATGGCATGTGTCAGAAAGTATGACTTTCATAAGATCCATGGCAGTTCAGAGTTCCAAGCAATCAAATAGCTATGTAGAGGATGTAGAATACACCAGTCTCCAGACTGGTCCCCACAGCAGCATCAAAAACACATCATTAGATTTCTCATTGTTGAGACAGTTATATTTCCTTTGGTGAATAAATGCTTCCCAACTTGCATCATCCAGAGTGCTGTGTTCAGCTCTAGGTACTGCATCTTTGAGAGGACACTGAAAAGCCCACGAATGGTGACCAGAATGACAAAATGGATTTGAATTCATATCAAATAAAAATTGGTTAAAGAACCTTAGAATGTTTTGCTTATGAGAGAGAAGACTTGGGCATGTTTTTGCAAGAGAAGGGAAGGGAAAGGAAAATGAGATCACAAATTTAAAGCTTCAGAGAACCATGGAATCCATTTCATTCAATGTGCTAATTTGTCAGGTGCAAAAACTCAGACCCAGAGAGGTTAAGTGATTTACCCCACGTCTCATAAGAACGAAGTGGCAAAGCCAGGATTTGAACCTGGGTTGTAGCATTGTTGAATCAAAGAACCATAAAGTCTTCAAGCTAGAAACAGAAATAAGAAATCATCCAGTCTAACACTCTCATTTTATAGTTGACCAACTGGGGGACAGCCAGGTTAAATGGTTTACCAAAATCCATACAAGTGGCACATATCAGAGGTTGAATTGTCATCTAGATCAGGGATGGGGAACCTGCAGTTTTGAAGTCACATGTGAGTGGTCCTAAGTCCTCAAGTGCAGTCCTTTGACTGAATCCAAACTTCACCCACCAAATCCCCTCAATAAAAAGGATTTGTTCTGTAAAACTTGGATTTGGTCACAAGGTCGCACCCAAGGACCTAGAAGGTCACATGTGGCCTCAAGGACACAAGTTCCCCACCTCTGATCTAGATTCTCTGAATTCAAACGCCAAATAATCCATCACATCAAAAAGTTGCCTTCCAGTATTTAGAGAGGTGTCGTGTGGATCAGAGTCATTCCTCTTGGTGAGAGTTGGGAGAGGTAGGCTAAGTAGGAAACAATTCCAAGATCATTTCACTTAGTCATAAGGAAGAACTTCCTGACACACAAGTGCTTTCCTGAAAGGGAAGAATAAGCCTTGAGGGTTTTCCATCACTGGAGGCCCTCTAGTAGAGGCTAAAGGACCACTTTTCCCAAATACTACCTAAGAGAGTCATGCTTCAGGCAAGGTGTTGGACCAGATACCTCCTAGAGTCGCTTCCGTATGAATCTAAGAGTCTCGGGTTCCAACATTCTATTATGGGACGTTATGATTATGAGTTTCAATGACTCCGTGCCACCTGCTGGCATCTTAACAGCATTGCATAGTTTATTTAAATGTTAAAAGTATTCCAGAGAATGTGACTAAAGTGGTAATAATTCCAACCAACCAGTGGTACAGGATGGCATGTGGGAAAAGCCTGCTTACCCGCTCTCATCAGTGCCTTTTATCTGATTCTTATGGTATGGGGCATCAGGGCATGAAGATTCCCTCTCATTCCAAATCCAAATTTCTTATCAAGGAGCTAAGGGGCCTAGAGGGCTTCCAAGAATAGATGGGGTCCCCCAAGGAATTTCTTTGTGAGGTAGAAGGTTGAATGTGATTCATCTCTAAGGTCCCTTTTAGCTCTAAAAACCTGTAAGTGAACTCTGCGTCTGGAGAAGGCCTCTTCCAGGTCCAGTTGTCTGGTCCAAGAAAGAATCACAGAACCACAGAATTTGAGAGGTGGGAGGGACTCCAGTGATCGTCTAGTCCAACCCTTTCCCATACTCGGCATATTGTCATCCTGGGGCAGCATCAGGCCTGGAGTCAGGAAGACATCTTTCTGAACTCAAATCTGGCCTCAGACATATGCTAGTTATATGACCCCAGGCAAGTCACTTAACCCTGTCTGCCTCAGTTTCCTCATCTGTAAAATGAGCCAGAGAAGGAAATGGCAAACCACTCTAGAATCTCTGCCAGGAAAATCCCAGAAAGAGGTCACAAAGAGTTGGACACAACTGAACAATGAACAATATTGTCATCCAGTTTCTTTCTGAAGATCTCTGAGGAGAAGAGATCCCACCTCCTCTCAAGGGAGGCTATTCTGCTTCTGGACAGCCTTCATTCTCAGGAAGACTTTCCTGACATTAATCCCCAACTAGCTTCTTTGGGATTCCTACCCATTGCTCCTGGTTATTTTCTCCAGAGTCAAACAAATCTAATCCCTCCTCCATGTGACAGCCCTTCATATACTTGAAAAGAGGTTTATCACACCCCCCTCCAGCTTCTCCTCTCCAAGCTGAGCATGCCCAGTTCTATTCATTGACCCTCATATGATATAGACTCAAAGTCCTTCACTGTCCTGTCTGGGCATTTGTTAACTTATCAATATATTTCTTACCCCATGGCACCCAGATAAGACACCTGATGAGATCTGATGAGGGCAAGAAGCAATGATACTCTTGGCAGCCTATTCTTAGAACCTCTGATTTCTGAATGTGGCCCAAAATTGCATTAGCCTAGAGCTCAAAGTTTTTGACAAACTATTAAGTTAGTGATTTGTTATGTAGGTGACCATATCACTAAATGACTATCATTTGTCATGAGAGGAGGGAGGGGATAGGACCCTGGAATGAATCCTAGCTGATGGAGGACATTTCCCAGATCACTTATCTACTCACTGAGTTTTGTAAACTACAAGGAGTGCCCCATCCATTCAGCTCCTACTTTATTGACTGATCTCTGCAATTTTCCCTTTCCTAGCAACATGGGACTTACAGAACTCTCCAGGGGCCATTTATGAGATATTTCTGACTCCAGGAAACACTATATCCATCAGTCATAAAGTGAATCACAGTGATCATAAGAAAAAATGAAAGGGAAAAAAGGCATTTATTAATAACTTAGTATGCACAAAGCATCGTACTAAGTGCTGGCTAAACAATTTGAAAAGTCAGACAATTGCTGCTCCCAAGGAGCTCACATTCTAATGGAGGAGACGGCACACACAAGAGGCTTTAGCTGCAGGACAGATGGAAAGGCTGAGCTGTCCACAGAGTATAGCAGCAGGGCAGAGAATAATATTGTGATCCTAATGGCAATCACAGAGAGAGTGAGGCCTGATGCTTCTGATTTCACTCTCTGTCCTCTTTCCACTCCTTCTTTGGTTGCCTATGAGATTTGTCCCCATAGGGAATCTAAGGAAATCTGTATCAGATGAATGCATGTCTTCTCTAATGCTGGCAGGAAACTAGAGACATCCCAACAACAAACACTGGCAGAAAAATAGAGGCATCCCATCAATGATGCATATTTGAATATTAATATCCAGAATAATTCATATTAACATTATATGATTGTGTAGAATTTTCATTGTACATTTTGACATTATGTGGTCTCATTTACCTGACCATACACACACACATGCATACACACACACATGCACATACATACACAAACATACAATGTTAGAGTTAGAAGGGGCTTTAGAAATTATGGAGGCCAAGTCCATGATTTTACAAATGAGCAAATTTGAAATCAGAGAAAAGATTTCTTTCCCCAATTCACACAGCTAATGCATTAGTTGCTGCAGAATTTGAGCACCAGACTGGTATAATTTAGTTGTTTTGACAAATATTTAATGTGTATAATATGTGTATGGATGTCTATATGTATGTATGGCACAGAGATTACAAAAGAGATAAATACCCCAAGTGTGCCCTCTGGAACTTCCTAGTCCAATTGCAAATCACAGAATTGCAAAGTTGGAAGGGATGTCAGAAGCCATGGAGACAGCATACGTGAAAAACAATCCCACCTCCAAGATGCTTAGGTAGTCACTAAAACTTTGTTTAAACACCTTGGGGAACCCACCAGGTTCTCCTGGTACAACTCAATCTAATTGTGAATAGCTTTGATTGTTTGGAAGCTTCATTTTGTTTTTTTCCCTTGTCACCTAGGTTAAATTGACTTATTTGAAATGTTCATCCACTGCTCATAGTTTTACCCCCGGATCCCAACAGATGCTTTTTCCATCTTACAGTCCTTTAAATACTTGAAGCAGCTCTCACATCCCATCTAAGCTTTCTCTTCTTCAGTCTAACCATTCTCATTCCTTCCCCTGATCTTAATCATGGCAGGCATGAACTCAAGGTCCCTCCTCAACCTGCTTGTTCTCCTCTGGCTGCTCTCCAGATTATCAATGTCCTTCCTAGAGGGCTGTGCAGATAGAAACTGATCTAGGAAGACTCCAGAGGAACTACACCTTAGGATTGCCATACTCAGTGCTGTCTCTCTTACTGGAACCCAATATCACCTTCATTTGAGGGAAGGGAAGCAAGTAAAACAACAAAGTCAATAGTTCAGCCTGAACACAATCAGACTCCGTTGAGAAAGCAGAGCTCCTATGCCAATGGCCATGTGACTGGCATAGACAATAAGTTTTGTAGGGGTTGGGAGTGAGCAGAGATGAACGTGGCAAGCCATGATCAAAAAAAGCAGTGTAACCAAGGAAAGGGTATGATAGGCAGAAGAAATAGAAAACAGCATTCGTGGAGGGTTAGGGACAGGCATGATGTCTACAAAGAGACATGGAGCAAGGAACTGTACAAGGGAACGATTAATAAAGAGACTTGCTCAGCTAAAGCAGAGGGATTATTTTAAGTAGGATAAAAACATGAAAGATGGTGGTACAGAACTTTACAGTTTTCAAATAATTTTCATAACGATCATAGAGTATCCTAATTTAAAGGGATTCCAGAGATCATCTAGCCCAATATACATCTGAACAAGAATATTCTCTACTAGAGGCAGTTGGTGGCACAATGGATAGAGTGCTGGGATTGACTTCAGGGAGACCCAAGTTCAAATATGGCCTTAGATACTGGCTGTATGACCTTGTGCAACTCACTTAACCTTTTTTGCCTCAGCTGTCTCAACTATAAAATTAGAATAATAACAGCACGTACCTCCCAGGGCTGTTGTGAGGATTCAATGAACTAATATTGGTAAAACGCTCTTAGCGTAATGCATGGCACATGGTAGGTTTTTCCCCTTCGGGTAGAAGGCACATACATCATCTCATTTGTTCTTCATAACACCACTGTTTGAAAGGGAAGAGTATTGTCTTCATAGGCCAGAGAGAGGAAATCAAGTGCTCCAGGTCAAACAGTCAGTACATATTAGAACCAGGACAAAAACTCATGTCTCTTACTAATAAACCTAATACTCTTTCTGCCATAGTTCAATTCAATAAGCTATTAATGACTTACTAAGTACCAATATCCATTCTAGATACTGAGGAAATAAAGGGAAAAAATGAAATGAATTCATCCCTACCCAACTCCAGACTCTGACTCTCTCTCTCTCTCTCTCTCTCTCTCTCTCTCTCTCTCTCTCTCTCTCTCTCTCTCTCCCCCCCTCTTGGCTTCTCAAGCTTTCTTCAAGTTCTAATTCAAATCCTACCTTCTACAAGAAGCATTTCTGAATCCCCCTTAGTGCTAATGCCTTCTCTCTGTTAATCATCTAGAGTTTATTCTGAATATATCTTGTTTGTAGATGACTGTTTACATACTATCTTCTCCATTACAGTGTGAGTTTCTTGATAGCAGGGACTGTTTTTTGTCTTTCTTTGTATCCTCAGCACTTAGCACAGTGCCTGGCACTGAGCAGGGGCTTAATAAATACTTGTTGACTTGTCATTCTACTGGAGGGATATAATATGTACACAAGCAAGAAAATGCCAAGTAATTTAAACAGGGAAAAAGAACTGCTACCTGAGGGTTTCCAGAAAGGCCTCAAGGAGGAAGTGGCATACAAGCCATGCTTTGAAGAAAGGTAATAGGTTCCAGGCACTGTATAAAAGCATAGAGGTGGGAGGTAAGAAACTACACGGTTGCCCTCTTCAGTGATCTTCAGTGTTCAGGAGATCAGCATCACCTGTCCATTGTCTGTATTTCTACTTTATGTTGCTACTACCTTAAGGCAGGTACATGCTACATGCTACAAGATTTGCTATGTGACCCTGAGCAAGTCACTTAAACCTGTTTGCCTCAATTCCTCATCTGTAAAAATTGAATTGGAGGAGAAAATGGCAAACCACTGCACTATCTTTGCCAAGAAAACCCCAAATGAAGTCACAAAGAGTAGGACATGACTGAAACCTGAAACAATGGAATAGCAAAAACAACTTTTGTTAGAATGTAAGTTCCTTATGGTCAGGGGACATTTTGGTTTTCTTCTCTGTGTCCCCCATATCTATAGCAGTTCTTGGAATATAGTAGGTGCTTAATAAAAGCTTATTGAGTGGCTGAATGGTTGATTTAATGCTTTGGAGTTGATCTTTTATACAGCTGAAGTAGGGGCTGAGAAGAGTTCATGTGCCTGTTTGAAGCTCAGTCATCCTTAGTGCAGAGGGGTCTTTGCTAGCTATTAGGTTTAGTTGTTATTTTTAGCTTAATTTGGAGTGAGGTTTCCATTGTAGCAGCAAGCACCCTGGCATACACAGGAGCACCTGCTGTGCAGGTTCTTAGATCTGCTTTTCTAAAAGAAAAGCAACTTTTGAGGGGTTAACAATCTATTTTAATTACATTCACTAACAGAGAAAATACAAGCAGAGAAATAAAGACCAACAGGCAGGGCTTCTAACTGTCTGATCATAAAAACCAAGAGATCCAACTGTCTGACCATTATATATATACATCCATAGTTACAAGAGAGAGATGCACCAACATCTGGGTTTTCAAAGTGGGGAAGGGAGGTGGGGTGGCTCCTTAATGACTACCCAAAATCTCATCTGGCACATGAAATTTCTTCCAAGCCCCCAGAGCAAAACCTCATCTCAGAGTATGTATACACTTTTCAGAGCTAGAGGGCATCATGACCCTCCTGACTCAGTGCCTCCTAGAAATTAACAAAAGCTTCCCTTAATGGGTTTCAGGTGAGGCCTAGTCATGGGTGGGGAAGATCTTTAATTCTAATTAACATTACACCTGTATAGAGTCCCAGATCTGACATTTATTCACTTTGTGACCTTGAGTAAGTCACTTCCTCTTTCTAAGCTGTTCTCATCTGTAAAATATGGACAAAAAGTAATTAATAACAATTACTGACCCTTGCTTCTTCACAAGGCTACTCCAAGGAAAGTACGTCATTGATTTTTTCTTCCCTCCAGATCCTCCCCACCCACTGGGAAGGTAAGGAATATGGTACCCATGTATGTGTGAAGTCATACAAAACATAGTTTAAGGAGAGTTCTTCATAAATTATAAGATCCTGTATAAATGGGGACTATGGTGGCACTGCCCCTGGGAAGGCTATCAGTCTGAAAGTGTCTTGTTTTGAGGTTGTATAGACCTTGGGTCTACTGTCAAGGTTAATTGCCACTAGCCATAGGTTGTGTAGACCTCAGGATGACAAGTCTCTGAGTCCCTGAACCCTATCTCTACAATGTCACCTAATCAACTGTCACATTCTGCTTTCATTGCAGCTGAAGAGACTCTTGCATGTGATAACCCTGGGCTGCCTGAAAATGGCTACCAGATATTATACAAACGGCTCTACCTGCCAGGTGAATCCCTCACATTCATGTGCTATGAAGGTTTTGAGCTGATGGGAGAAGTGACCATCAAATGTATCTTGGGTCAGCCTTCCCACTGGAGTGGACCACTGCCTGTCTGTAAAGGTAAAGATCCATCTCATCATTCATCATGGCCACACTGAAGGGACACTCATACATGAAAAAGACAAGTACTTCCCAGCTTCCTCAGACAGTACTGGTTATGAGTGTTATTACAGAAATGCCAAAGCCGGGAAGGAACCATGAATGAATGAATGAAACACATTTACAATGCCTACTGTGTTCCAAGAACAATATTAACCTGCTGATTACACACAGTAGTAGCTTAATAAATGCTTATTGACTGTCTAGCTAACTGCTGGATTATAAATAGAAAAGTAAGACCATCTCTACCTCAAAGAGCTTCTATTAGGGGAAGACACATATAAGGAGTATGACCAGAGAGGAATTTGGGTCTGGGAGATCAAAAAGATGGTGAATATTAAAATAAAGTGGTCCATTGCCATATCCTTTTCCAGACATCACAATAGCTGGTTTAATGGTAGTTAATTTAATTATAATTCTGAGACAAGGTCAAAGGGAGAGTGTTGAGGATGGAAAGGAATGATGTGAAGCATCAGGGTGGAAAATATAAATGTGACACATAGTACCAGGGAGCCCAGAGTTGAGCAGCAGAACACAGGACACATACTATGGCAGCAGACTGATACCTTAGAACATAGAACAGAGAATTTTTAAAGCCTTGGAACATAGTGATCTTAGAAACCGTCTAGTCTTAACTCCTCATTTTACAGGGGTAGGAAATAAGGCCCAGAAAGGGAAAATGATTTCCCTGAGGTTACACAGCAAATCAGTGGCAGAACTAGGGCTTAAACTTAGGTCTTCTGACTCTGCCTCCAATACTTTTTCCCCACACAATGCCACCTCTGCATGAATGTATTCTGAACTTGATTCTAAAAAGGCAGGGCATACTTTGTTGTAATTCCTAGAACAGGAAAGGACCTCAGAGGTCCTCTAGTCCAACCCCCTCATTTTACAGACGAAAAAACTGAGACCCGTGGAGATTAAGTGACATGCTCAAGGGTTGTTCAGGTAGCAGGCTCCAGAAGCAGGATTTAAAATTAGGTCCTCTTGATTCCAGAGCTAGAAGACTCTTTCTCATATACATACAATATTCCCTTAAGTAAAAACACACAAATATAAAAAGGATGTGTATGGGTGGAGTAATTCAAGAGGTGGTGGATAAGTCCCTCTCTAGCCTCCATCCCTGAAAGAAAGTATTTACTCCAGCTGCATGTTGATTCTCAGAATTACATTATTAGAAACTCATTTGTTTGGCTGCAAAAGGCAAGTATCTCCAGGAAAGTAATGAAGGCATACTTAACAAGTCATTTATGATTTGATGTCAATGATTTTTTTAATCCTCTTATCTGAATACCATTTTTCAGAGGCAGAAAGTAGGGGTAGAGAACATATAAAAGGTAGGCTGAAGAACTTTGCAAATCTATCAGTTTTGTTGAAGGAAGGCCAACCCTAATGTGTGTGTTTCTCCTTATTGATTTGAAGATTCAAATTCTCAGGATAAAAAGGGTTGAGTTTCAAAGACAAAAGTAACCTATATCTTCTATATTATTACAAAGTATCCTATGAGTACCTTTGTTATCAATGAGATTTCAATACAACTTTTCCTCTTGCAAAGTATCTATCTATAATTTTATATAAATAAAAAAACATATTTTAACAAAGTAGCCTATGATTCCTACACTATTGCAACTATCCTATAAGGGCCTTTATTTATAAGAAGCATCATCTCTAAGCCTTGCTATTATAAAATGTCTTCTAACTCCCATGTTGTTACTATGATACATAGTGCTCTACTGATATAAAGTATCCCCCTATGTCATTTCAAGACTGGTTCTATCAGATATATTGTTACAAGGTACTCTATAATTCCTCAATGATCACTGAGCTTCTTCACCCTGGTAGAACCTAGTCTATGACTCAGTCTTCTTAGAAAATATTTTATCATAGGAAGGGATGATCTCTAAAAAATAAAATTAAGTGGTGAGAGGAATGTCCTGGGAGAAAGAGAAAAGGAAAGGTAGAATGTAGTAAATCATCTCATATAAAAGAAGCAAGAAAGAGCTTTTATGGAGAAGAAGAGGGGGAAAGTGAGAGGGAATAAGTGAGCCTTACTCTCATTGGATTTGGCTTAAGGAGGGAATAGCATATACATTCAACTGGGTATGGAAATCTATCTTACCCTACGGGAAAGCAGGAGGGAAAGGGATAGGAAGGGGAGATATTAGGATGGCACATTGGGGGAAAGGGTAATCAGAAGCAAACACTTTTGTGGAGGGACAGGTCAAAGGAGAGAACAGAATAAACGGAGGGCAGGATAGAATAGAGGGGAAAATAGCTAATCTTTCGCAACATGACTGTTATGTGTTTTGCTTGACTACACATGTATAACATATAGAATTCCTTATCTTCTCAATGCGATTGACTGGGGAAGGAGAAAGGGAAAGAATGTGGAACTCAAAGCTTTACAAATGAATGTTAAAAATTGTTTTTACATGCAACTTGGAAATAAGATATATAGATAATAAGATATAGAAATCTATCTTGCCCTACATGAAAATAGAAAGGAAGGGGACAAGAAGGGGGGCTAATAGAAGGAAGGGCAGATTGAAGGAAGGGATAATTAGAAGGCACACTGTGCTGGAGGCAGGGAGTGGGGAGAAAATTTAAAATTCAAAATGTTAAAAACTGAAAATAAATAAGTTTAAAGATGAAAAAGGAAAAAAAATATTTTATTATTCGCAAAGGGATACATTTACCCTAGAGTCTTAAGATGAATCCTATAACTCCCCTATTTAGATGGCAAATAGTTAAGTTTTAATATTAAATTCACCGTAAGGAGAAAATTAATAGACTCTTTTCTGGATACATGGACACTACAAGAGTGGATACTGATTTTGACCTTTTCATAGACTCATGGTTCTTGAACTGTTAGGGCTGAAAGGGGCATTTTGAGTCATCCAGTCCAGTAAAAAATAAATTGATCAGTTCAGGGTCACTTAAACTGCCAAATTGGCCCAGTCTTGAATTCAAGCCTTTTTGCCCCACATCCTGCGCTCTCTCCATTCCATCAAGCTTCAGGGAGTCTGGCTTAGAATCACATCACACCATGAAAATTCTTTGGTCTCTGACCACTAACCCACAGGTCTCCAGAGGATGCCATCTGATCTCTTAGGTAGCTCTTCCTGTGGTTTTTGATAAACAGTTAGTTCTATCATAGCAATTTTGGAAATCGACTATTTAAATTCCTGTCCACTTCCTGGCAATTACTGTGAACTGGGGGGAAGGAATTGGTTATTGGTGCACAAGAAAATGTGCGCCTTCACTTTATGTCTCTTGGTTCTCCAAAAATGGGTGAACAAAAATTGCTTTCCAATGAATGAGCTAAAAATAAAAAAAAAATTAGGAGAGAAGGTGAAATCAGAAAAAGCCAATCCACATGGATTCTGCACCAGAGAAACACTAACAAGTTTCACAGAGCAGTTCTGCATGCCACTGAACAACACTGCCTTCTAATACCTTAATACAATGGACAATGAGTGGCTCTGGTCCCTCTCGTGACTAGCTCATCTCCCTAGTATAAGCCACTCACCCTCAGCTTCAATTCTCTTCAAACAACATGCATTAAACATCAACTGTGTGTAGGGCTCTTTATTTAGTTCTTAGTGGGACAGAGAGAGGGAGATGAAAAGATTAATAGAGTGTCTGTACCCTGAGCCTGAGACTTGAGATGACCTCTCATAGCCTGAATATAAGCCACCCTCCAAAATCAATTTCTTTGAAAGAAGGAAATGAAGCAAAAGGAGAGAGGAGAGGAGAGAGGAGGAGAGGGGAGGGGAGGAGGGGAGGGGAGGGGAGAAAGGAAGGAAGGGGAGAGGAGAGGGAAGGAGAGGAGGAAAGAGAAGGTGAGGGGAGGGAGAGAGGGGAGGACAGTTGAGAAGAGGAAAAGGGAGAGGAGGGGAGGATGGGAGAGGAGAGGAATAAAGAGACAAACAGAGAAGAAAGAAGGGAAGGGGTAGAGAGGAGGGCAGAGGAATGTGAAGAGAGGAGAGACAAGGATGGGAGAGGAAGAAAGTGAAAGAAAGGAAAGGACATGAACAAAGGAAAAAAAATAAAGTTCATATCTGTGAGATCACCAATCCATTGAAGTATAAAAGTCCTTGTAAGAACTGTGCTTAATTACCTCCCTTAATCATTTACGTTTATCAAAATAGGCATATTTTCAAATATGAATGTGCACACTCATACATGCATGTATAGAATATGTATATCATGTACATGCATATATACATATATGTGTATATACATATGTGTATATGTGTACAGAGAGAGAGTCTCTAAGGTTTCCATCAGTATAGGAAACCCTCTCTGCCAATGCAGATGTACACATGCTCAGTGATTTATAGTTTTAGAGAATTATCAAGGAACATTTAGAGTTTCTCATAACTAGTATTTGTCCAGGTTCAAGTCTTGAAGCCATGTCTTCCTGACTCCACAACAGAGAGAGAGAGAGATGTGTGCAGAATATATAGCACACATATATAGTACTACTAATACTAGGTGCTACTATATTATATGTGTATATGCACATGTATATACATATATATGCTTATACATATATCTGTATATATACATATGTATTGTGTAATATGTGCATACATATACACACATTAATTAGGGACTAGACCTTTTATTTCATTGATAGAGGGAACACCTAGAAGAGAAACTTTCTGCTACTATCCATCTACCTATATCTATAGAAAGTATCAAGGTTAGATAAAATATTGTTCCATCTCTATTTGTTTATACTCTTGTTGGGTGCATTGAAGTAAGGATTCCTTTATTTATTGGTTGGACAAGATGACTTTTGAGTTTCTTCCAGTTCACAAATTCTGTGAATCTGTAGTCACTGAATCTTTAAGAGAATGTGTGTTTTCCATAACTTGTAGTACATATGACACACATTATTGTATAAAGGAGGGGGAGAGAGAGGGAGGAATAGGGAGGGGAGGGGGAGGGGACTCAAAATCAGGAAAATCTGAGTCTAGATCTGTCTTCTAGCACATACTGGCTAAGCATACTTTAAGCACTAGACAGATAATGCTGGCAAATCATTTAAATTCTCAGTGCCCCTAGGCATTTCTAGGTCCAAAGGTGACTGAATAGGCAGGATGCCCAGGAAGCTTGTCCTCGTGGACAGGGCATTGTTCTCCTCTCCTCCCTTCCCCTTCTCTCTCCTCTCCTATCCTCCCCTCTCCCTTTCAAAACCCCCTTGGCCCCTTTTTTAACTAGATGACCTTAACCTCCCTCAGCCTCAAGCATCTTCCTAGGATTTGTCATACACGATTTGGTGGCGCTCCCTTTGCTGACATTTCATTTGCTATGTATGTATGTACCAGGCTCTGTGCTAAGCACAAAAGCAAAAAAATCAGGCCCTTCCTTCACAGAGCTTGAATTCTACTGGGAGGGAGGCGCAGGTATGGAAGGGGGAGCTACATCATGGAAACCATTTAATACAAAGTAACTTGAAGAGAGAGAGAACACTGGCAATTAAAGGGGAATGAGAACCAGCTTCCTGAAGGAGGCAGCACCTTAGTAAGTGTTCAAGAAAGACAGTCAATCAGGGTGTATGTATTAAGCACATTAATGTCACATTAAGTGATATTCCTGTCACTGAAAAGTGCTGAGAATATGAAGATTACAGGCAAAAACAGTCCCTCACCTCAAGGAGTTTACATGCTAATGAGCATGATGACTTGTACGCAGCTAAGAATGCACAAAATCCAAGCCAAGTCCATAAGGTAATTTTGAGGGAGGAGACACCAGAGGAGAGGAGGCGGGAGGACATTCCAGGTATGGGCTATGGCTTATGCGAACGTATCATGATGGGAGATAGAAGGCAGCTTCAGAGAAAGCCTAGCAGTATGATTTTGACTAGAAGGGAAATAATATGAAATAAAACTGGCATGAATGATTGGGGCCATTCCAGGCTGAGAAATTTCTACTTCATCCTAGAGGCAGTAGGTAGCCCCTGAAGATTTTTGAGCAGGTGACGGGTATAGTCAGACTTGTGTTTCAAGATGATTTGGGTGACTTTGGGGAATTTCCTTTCATTGAAGTATAGAGGAGGAAAATTATTTCCTTTAATGGAAAGACTTTATGTCTTTGCTGTCATGGGGCACATTGTATTGGGATCAGATACCCAGGAAAATGGCTGGCTCTGTGAAGGTGCTTGGTAGGAAGGGTTTTGACTCATTTTCTTTTCATGTTTCACCGGACTAGGATGAATGCATTTTCCAAGTCCCAATATTTTCCACTTTCTCTTTCAGTTAATCAGGACAGCTTCGAGCATGCTTTAGAAGGTGAGTTGCACAACGAAAATTCTCCCAACACAACTTAACAATGGGAAAGATGGGGCAGGTCACTGATCATCTTTATCAAACTATTGCAAAGCCCATTTCTTTCTCTGCCAACAGCTGCATGGGCAGTGCCATTGTGAAAAATAATTGGATATTCACTTCAGATACCTAAATACACCAGGATAGTGATTTGGCACCAATTCCCTGCACAGGAAGATATAAAAGAAACTGACATTTCATATGTTGGAGAAGCAGTTTATTCAAATAACCCAGTTGTAAGATTTTTCAGCCAATTAAGCAATTTGCCTCAGCACGTCAGGGAGTGAATTAAGCTTCCTGATGATAAGTAGCACACCTGGAAATGGGGACTGGGTTAAGTCAACTCCATCTGATGTAATTGATAGCACTTTTATATGGACCCAGGGACAGAGCCAGCTAAGGAGGAGAAAGGGAAAGGTAGCAGCAGGGGGCAGCAGTTCTTTACTCCATTTGATAAGTTGGAGGTGGATACTCTCTTGGTAGGTCATGTAGTGAAGGTGAAAGGGTACCAAACTGGGTATATTGGACTTAGAGTGACAGAACCTTCACCCAATCCAGGTTCTTGCTGTGTACCCTTGGTCAAGTACTTCCCCTATTCAAGGCTCAGTTTCCTTGTCTGCAAAGGATTGGTTTAGATGACTTCACAGGTCCCTTCCTGCACTAGCTCTATGGTCCATGATTGTTTTCCTGCTAAAACTTCCCCTTTTTGTGCCTTTACGGGGGGGAGGGGCAGGAGAGGGGTGAACTATGGGAACTTCCGACATGCCTTAGCTGCTTGGTAACACTGAAAATCACAAAGGCACGTTAGGCATTTACCATGAACACTTGATAGAAGGGTTCTTTCCAAATGACTCTTCACGAGTGGTACCTCTACCCAGTTCCTGTTCTTAGCGCCACAGAAATAATGCCATACTGAGGTCCTTGGAGTCATCCAAGGGACAAAGTCTGGTTTTGCCAGCTCTGGGAAGTGTCTCAGAAAGATGACCTTCAGAATCTCCAATGCTTGGAGATATAAAAGACCAAAAACACGCATTCAGCGCACAAATCACCCTGCCTGGAGCCATAACTAAGATGGGGCAATCAGAGCTTTGTTCCAAGGCAAGCGACAGAGCATGTAAACAACACTTACTAGCCTTTTGCCATATAAAACAGCAAAAATTAGTAGCTATTAATCAAGAATAGTTAACCAAGATGGCTGGAGTGAGACCCTTTGCCACTTCTGCATACTACCTCTCCCTCTCCCCCAGTGTACCATCTTTGTGTCAGAGGCCCAGAATGTCACTCTCTATCCTTACCATGGAATAGCATTCTCCCCTCAACAGAGGTAATACTTTATTCTATCTGGACTAGGTAAGTATTTCCTTCTCTGAGTCCAGAACTGAACCCCATCTTTTGTTCCATTCACCTTTCCCTAAAACAAAACCCTTTCCTTTCCTCTCACATCAAGGAGGCAGCCTGGTACAGTGGAAATGATGTTTCATTTTGAGTCAGAGAACTGTGCTTCAAATGTCTAACTACTATGCCTTGTTTTAGCTTTTGAGCCATTCAGCCATGCCTGACTCTTCATGACTCCATGGTCTTATCCATAGGGTTTTCTAGGCAAAGATGCTAGAGTGATTAATCATTTCTTTTTCCAGTATGTTCCCATTTTGCAGATGACAAACTGAGGTAAATGTGGTTAAGTGATTTCTCAGAATCACACAGCTAGTGTCTGAAACTGAATTTGAATTTAGATCTTCCTGACTCCAGATTTGGTACTCAATTCACTGCACTACCTAGCTGCCCCCACTTGCTAAGTCTGTGACCTTGGACAAATCATCCCATTTTTCTGGGCCTCAGTTCTCTCATCTGTAAAAATGATGAGATTGGACGAGATGGTCTCCAACATTCTTTCCAGCTCTAATGCTATTATCCTATGACCTTGTCTGATTTCAGAGCTGGCACAGAATCTTGAAGGTCTGTGGCATCTGAAAAATCATCGGGTCCCACCCAATGGTAGGAAACTGAGGTAGCTTGATGAAATATGATTTGCCCAAGGTCACACTGAAAGTTAACGATAAAACCAAGACTAGAACTCACAGTTCCCACTGCCTAGTCCTGGGCCTCTTCTGCTGTCACATTGCTTTTATATATGGCTATGGTATTTTTTACCCACATTCCCTCCTCTGGGCCCTGCCTCATCTTCCTCTTTGAGATGATCATCTGGCACTTAAGACATTCAGGTCTTTCTACTTCCAAGGGAATATTGATTGGCTGGGTTCCTAGAGTCCCTAGGGTGGGCAGAGGAATCAATAACAAAGTTGTAGAGTTGGAAGGGACCTTAGAAGCCACTTAACCCAGACTTATCAGAATGAAAGCCCCCAGCAAGAGGTCACCCCAAGCCTTTGAATAAACATCTCCAGGGAGGTGTCAGATTTCTTGAGACAGTCCATTTAATTTTGGGGCAGTTCTACTTGTTGGGAGGTTTGTTATTGTTATGGATATCTCCCCATGAAATCAAGCCTGACTGTGACTCTAAGAACAGTCACCACTCCTGATAGGACCTTCTGGGGCCAAGACTCCTCCCTCTTCCAAGTGATAGCCCTTTGAACAGCCACCATGACTCACCTGAGGCTGCTTTCCGCCAAGCCAACTCTTTCCAGTTCCTTGGTTTTTGGCATGTTTGCAGGGCAGAAATATCAAGGAGCCAAACATGAGTTCCTATAAGGATGGAAAACTCTTTTATGTATGTCATAGGAGCATAGAGTCAACGTTGGAAGGAACCTTAGCCGCTACGTAAGCCATGATGTGAGGGGGCACATAGGCTAGAGGCTATTTAGAAGGAAGTAAGCAGGTTGGTGAGATGTCATATGAGCATCAAGGGAAGGAACTGCATGAACAGAGGAAGAGAAGATGGAATGGGGAAAGTGAGGAGCATGAAGAACTCTCATATAGAAGAGGGGTTGTATTCAGTCCATCTGACCCCAGAAGGCAAAGCCAGGAGCTGCTGGAAGTTTCTGGAAGTTGCAACAAGGCAAATTTGGACTTAAGATCAGAAAAATGATCCTAATAATGAGTTCTGTCCAAAAGCAAGATGGCCTGCCTCAAGGGTAATGGGTTCTTCTCTTTGCAAGTCTTCAAGCAGAGGCTGAATGACCATTGGTCAAGTATATTGCGGTGGGGTTTTCTTTCAGGTATATGTTGCACTAGATGGCCATTGGAATCTCTTCCAGTTCTCTGGTATTCTGTGAACCCCCTCCTTTTATATGAAAGGAAACTGAGGCCCAGAGAAGTCAAACTTTTTTCTAGGATCATGTAAAAGTATAAGTGATTGAGTCTGTATTCAAATTCAGGTCTTCTTTCTCCAGATCAATTGGGGAGCAATCATTTGAAATGCCTTCTGTATGCCAAGCAGTGCTCTAGACATTAGAGATCAAAAAATATAAATAAATTAGACCTTGGCCTCACAAAGTCAGGGGCAAATAATATCTACCATGTGGGAGGGGAAAAGCAAAGGAACGGAAAGGAAGAGAAGAGAATGGAAAGGAAGGGAAGAGAAGAGAAGGGAATGGAAAGGGAGGAAAGGGAAGACAAGGGATGGGATGGGATGGGAAGTTAAAGCAAGGCAAAGGAAGGGATGAGAAGGAAAGGGAAGGAAAAGTCTCATGCAGCAAGTGGCAGTTGAGCATTGAAAGAAACTAGAGATTCCATGAAGCAGAAGTAAGGAGGAGGTACATTCCAGGCATTGTGAACAGTCTTGGAAAAGGCACAGAGATGGAAGATCAAGAGCATGTAGAAAAGTCATAAAGCAACTTTACCTGGACCAAAGAGTTCATGAAAGGATATCACATGTAATAAGGTGACATGGGTAGGTTAGAGCAAATTATGAAAGGCTTGAAATGCCTAACAGAAGAGATTGTATTTTATCTGAGAGGTTAATAGGGAGCCATTGAAATACATTGAGCAGGAGGGGTGACATGGTCAGACTTGCCACACTTCCACTGTGCCCCCTGTGAAACCTCTAAGAAACAAGTTCCTAACAAATGTCTCCTTTTTAGTAGCAGAAGCGGCAGCAGAGACCTCCCTGGAAGGGGGAAACATGGCATTGGCCATCTTCATCCCAGTGCTCATCATTTCCCTACTGCTGGGTGGTGCCTACATCTACATCACCAGGTAAGAGCCAGCTACCATGCCAGTAGATTGCATGAATCCTTTAGCCAAATGCCTCCAATCACCTTCCAGATTCTGAGTAAGCCACACAGGCCCTGGGTAGAATGAGGCAGAGGCGGGTATATCTTTTCTTATTGTCTCTGAGTTCTGCTTCCTGCCACTACTGTTAGTAAGTAATGATGATTAGAGTTCATGTTAGCTAAGAGAAAAGATACTATAAGTGTCCCTGGATGCCTGTCAAGATTTGTGAATTATTCAATTATTCAATCAATCAATAAGCATTTATTAAACTCTTATGCCTAACAAGGCACAGTGCTAAGTGCTGGGGACAAAAATGCAAAAGTGAACTTGTCCCTGCCTTCAAGAAGCTTACATTTTATTAGCAGGAAGAAAATCAATCAACAAACAATGATTTATTTTATAGCCTAATTATAAAAGTAATAATAGATAGCATATATATAGTGCTTTCGAATTTGCCAAGTGCTATATAAATATTATCTTACTGTATCCTTACAACAACCCTGAGAGAGGTGATATTATCCCTTTTTATAGATGAGAAAACTGAGGCAGCCAGAGGTTGAGTGACTTGCCCACAGTCACACAACTAATACGTAACTGAGGCTAGATTTGAACTCAGGTCTTTCTGCCTCCAATTCCAGTGCTCAGTCCCACTGAGTGATCTTGCTGCTTCATTACCAAGTTTAACACTGAGAGGAGAGGGTCTCAGAAAGGCACTGGATGAGATATAAAGGTGCAAGCAATTGTAAGAGAGGGTGATCTGTTTGCCAATAACACTGCCTTAATTCAATCATCTGTAGTATATTAGGCTTCTCTTCAGTACCTTTCTTAAGCTCCTACTATGTGCAAGGCCCTATATTAAGTTCTGGTAATATGAAAGCCAAAACAAAATTATCCTGAAAGAAATTGTAATCTAGCTAGGGCAGACAATATGTGCACAGAGAGATACCAAAAAAATCACGCAACATGGAGCCAGGATAATTTGGGGAGAAGAAACTCAAAGCAATGGGAATCAAGAAAGGCACCATATAGAAGGTGGTGCTTTTAAGCTAAGCCCTGAAGAAAGTGAGGGATTCCAAGGGCATGGGAACAAACTTGCATTCCTTCATTGCTGTAAGATATTTCCTTGGGAAGGTAACTTTTTTGTCCCTTTCCTGTTCCCCTCCAGGTGTCGATATTACTCCAACTTGCGCCTGCCTCTAATGTACTCTCACCCATACAGTCAGATCACAGTGGAGACGGAATTTGACAACCCAATTTATGAAACAGGGGTGAGTGGATCTGTATTCTCATTCTTGTGCCTTCATTTTCTTGGTGCTGAAATGATGGAATATTGAAACTGAAGACTTAATTCCTCATAACTCCCTGAGCAGTTGTCAAAGGGAAGCAGCTATCAGGGCTCTCTGCATCTCCCACCACAGGCAGTTAGGGAGACAACCATTTTGTTCTTTGGTATCTCCATTGAAAAATATGCTAGGAGAGCTTAGGAGGAGATAAGCACTTGGTTCCTTTACATCAACAGAGAGTGACCAACTGGTAGGAAGGGCTGACCCTGCAGGCTCCCCAGGAAAGGAGATTTAATTGAGCTAGAATTTGAGAGTGGTCAACTTGAATCTAGAGGGTGAAGGAGGATAGGATCCCCTCAGGGAATGGACTTTAAAAATAACAGTAACCAATGGTGTTTCAATTGTGCTTTACATACAATTACAAAGAGCTTTAACTCCATTGGGCAGTGAGAAGTAGTGAAGAGGGAGTCAACCTTAGAGACCCCCAAGAGGAGAAATAGTTGGCAGGCCCAAGGTCTTTATCCTTAACATAATGATGACAGATGAGATGATCTCTAAGTCCCTCCCCCAGCTCTAAATCCTGTGGTGTTATATTTCAAGGAGTAAGAAAATATGGCAGAGGATGGCCAAAAGATGTCAATAAATACAGGGAAGTATTTTAACCCAGTTTATATAGAGTTGATTGTAAAACTGGTCATATTTAGTCTGAAGAAAAGAAAACTGGAGCAGGGGAAGAAAACTGGAGGTGTGTGTGTGTCTTTGGGGATTTGAAGGGCTGCCACATGGAAGATGGATGCAACTGGTTCTGCCTGGGAGCAGAGAACAAAACTAAGAATGATGAGGGGAAGTTACCAAGAAGAAAATGGAAGTTTAGTGTCAAGAAAAGTTTTCTAATATACAATTAGAGCTGTCCTGAAGTGAAATGAGCTGCATCTGGATGTGGTGGCAACTCTTCCACTGGAGTGAGAATTCTGGATGGCCACTTGTATAGAAAATAAGAGGCTTACAGCCCTAGAGATGGATAAGAGAGAGAGAGGCAAGATCTGAAACTAGACCCCAAGATCATGGATTGGGAACCAAAAGGGAATTCTGAGGATTCTGAAGTCCACAGAGTTTGAGGCATTTGCCCATGGTTACAAAGATAGCGGGCCCCTAGGTGGCGCCATAGTGCAGAGTGCTGGGTCTTGAATTCACATACTAGCTGTGAGACCCTGGGCAAGTCACTGAACCCTGTTTGCCTCAGTTTCCTCATCTGCAAAATGGTCTAGAGAAGGAAAAGGCAAAACCCACTCCAATATCTTTGCCAAAAAATCCATATAGGGTCACAAAGAGTTAGAAATTGTTGAAAACAACTGAACAGTGCAAATAGAAACAGTCAGAAGTAGAACATTAGAGAAAAGATTTTCATTCCAGAATGGGTTGCACTAGATGATCTAAGTTCCCTCCAATTTAAATTCTGTGACTGCGATACTACTACCAGGTTACCTTTATTTAGTACTTTGCAATATATAAAAAATTTTGCCTACATTCACTCCTTTCATATTGTAGCTTCTTAATTCTGAAACAGAAAGTATAGGTTATGATATCCCCATTACCATGAAAGAAACTAGTTCAGAGAGGTAAAGGAGTTTGTTCCAAGGCATACAGCCACTTCTAAAACTAAGGGCCCCAATCCAGGCACCTTGCAAAATTTAAATTACATACTTTTTCTTCTCTCTGTCACAGGAAACAAGAGAATATGAAGTTTCAATATAAAGACAGTTCTGCTCGAGATGTGACCTGTGATGTGAATGACAATAGGACTTCCTCAGTAACTCATCCAGAGACCACGTGGCATTCGATTGAAACCCTGGCTCTTACATTGTCTTTCCTTTAGACTCCTTATTGAAGATTTTCTGTTTTCTTCACTGTATTTATTATATTTAAATGGAAATAGGTATGCACGACTGTTTGGAGTGGCTGTCCATGCCAGGCACTTGGCACAGTTTCAGTCCCAAGGGCAGATGTGTATGTGTGTTTGGTCATTCAAGTTAAAGGGAGGAAGATGGACCATAATCTGCTGGTGAAGTCTCTCTGGATGATGGCACAAAGGAAAATGGTGCATTGGCAAGGTTGCTGCAATGTCCAGACTTGGGCCACCAGGGGTGAGGCTTTGAAGGTTTGGAGGGGAGGGGAGGTGTCTCTAGGCAGCTAGAGATATTATAGGCCAGATGGCTCAGGATCCACATGACCATGGTTTGGCCCTTGGAGATGACCCAGGGACTTTGGCCAGTTTGATCTCAAATATGATGCTGTGTTCTCATGCTTATCCTTTAGGTTTTAATGATCCTTTGTACAGGGTACCAAATCTAGTCAGTCTCTACTCATTTCTTGCCATTTCTCTCCCTCCCTCAGGGGATATCCAAGCAGCAAAAGCTATCCTCCTCACTGTCCAACCTTTTCTGCTTTACCTGTTCATATCACTAGCTGTCTGTGGGGGTAGATGCTTATTTTCAAAGTCTCTGAAGTGAGAGATATCTTCTCTCTCCAGCTTCATGCTTGACTCAGGAAATTGGCATAAGAGGGTCAGTGTCTTCTCTGGGTCTCAGCAGGAAGAGGGAACATAGGGAAATCTGACCCCAGGCTCACCATCTGCCTGTGTGACTTCTTTCCCTGGTGCCTGCTCAGTAAGGACAAAGAGAGAGGTGACATTTGTTGTAGTTGCCAGAAATTAGCTTGCATTTAGGTAGCAAAGTCTTTCCAGCTCTGCCTCCTTAGGAACCCTGGGGAATGCTTACCTTTTTTTTTTCATTGTCTGAAAACAACACCAATTTTTCAATTTCAATTTAAGGATTTCAATTAAGGGCAAGGTATCTTAAACTGAAAGGTTACCTGAATTGTGCTTGAAATCTCTCCCTGACCCCACCCCTGCCATATTATTCCCAAATACTCCTCCCAAATACTCAATACTCCTTCCCAAATTGAGAATACAATTAATCAACAACCATTTTTATAAACACTCACTATATCCTGGGAAAACAGCTACAAAGAAGGAAACCATCTCTGCCCTCAAGGAACTTAAATTCCATTGAAGGAGGATAGACTGAATCAATCCTTTAGCAGCTTTAGAAAGCAGCTCTTATGTGTCAAAGACTGTGAGAAATGCTAGAGATACAGTGATAAAAATGTTCCTGCCCTCAAGAACCTTCTAGTCTACCCGGAGAGACAACGTGCAGATATGGAAGTAGGGGTAAGACAGGTCTAAAGCAGACAGGAAGTAACATAGATAGGAAGGCGCTGACCAGAAGGAACTTCCCCAATTGGTTTTTAGCAAAGCACATTCCAAGGTCTAAACTGCAGTCCCCTTTTCTCTGAAGGCCTGAATGGACTGTGGGTGCAAAGAAATGACTGTAAAGGGCAGAACGGAAGCTAACCATGCTTCTTTCCCTTATGGGAAGTGTAGTGTATGAGGCTGGGGGTGAAACCTTGATCAAGCACCAGGGACAGAGTAAAGACTCAGTAAGACTGAGAATATAATGGGTTATAAGCAACCTGCTACATGTCTCCCAGGTGAGCTGTAGTAGATAGTGGTCTACTGTAGTTTGGGCATCCCAGCAGTCAAAGTGACAATGAATCCAACTACCATCTCTTTGTATTTTCCCCTTTTTGCTTCTCAATGCTTCTTACATTGATTGCTGTCATAGAAGAGGCCTGCATTGTCCTCCTTTCCCTTCTTGTATCTCAGGGTAATGGGAAGAATGCAGAAAGAATCATGATGGTGTATGTGTGGAAGACGAGGGGTGAAGGAAAAAAAAGGCATATCTCTAGGACTTCAGTCAAGTTGGTATTATTAAGTTGAGAGAAGGGAAGAAACCTCAGGACATAGAGGTTATGTAGTCATCTTCTGGCAATTAGGGCAGTCACAAATCCCCTTTAGTCACATAGTGCCAGGGCCTTTTCACTGTTCCTCCAACCCCAACACATAAGATGGTTATACGTAATAGAAATCAGGCCAATGTGGAACTTCTTCTCCTCTGGGGAAGTCATTCAAATAACACCAGAGGTACAGTGGAGATTAGGGGTAGGATGGAGGGATGGAAAAGCCCTACGCTAAACCAATTATTCTTCTCCATCCCTCAACTAGTGCATCAGTGGGACCTGTGCTTACAACTCCCACGCGATGTTCCCTGGCATATGGACCCAGGTCAGGATCTAGGAACTTTAGTCATCCCTTGCCTCACAATCCAAGAATTCCAGAGTAGAAGGGGATCTCAATCATCATTTAGTCCAAGAATGACCTCCCTAACACCTCCAATCATTCCTTGAAAACTCTCAAGTAGAAGGAACCCATTGCCTCTCAAAGCAGTTGTCTCCATTTTGGATAACTCAATATTAGGAAATACTTTCTTGCCTCCAGTTTAAATTTATGTCTTTCCAGCTTCCCCCATCATTGCTCTTAGTTCTGTTCTGTGGGGCCAAGCAGAAATAATTCTCCCCTGCAGCAGCATCAAGATTTTATACTACTGACTCACTGTGTTAAAAGTACCTCTTTCCATATCCCCTTGGGAATCTTAGATTGAGAGATTAAAAAATCTTAGCATGAATGGGTCAGCCGGTTTATCACTTCCTCTCTGGAAATCTAGACTTATTTTTGAATGGTCTGAGGCTCAGGATTGCCCCTTCATGGCAGAAAGACATTCCATACCCATGTCAATCAAGTTCAACTCCCCTATAACTATCAGAGAGAAACCCAAGATTTGCTATGTGAGATCCATGTTTTTGATGGCATTCCCCATCCCCTTAAATATAGTCAAAATGCTTCCTGGAGATGAATGGCTGGCAGGATGTTTGGGGAAGTAAACGTCAACTGTAAAGGAAAGTCAAGGGTTTTTTAAGTGCAAAATTCCATCTTTTATTTATATTTGATGCTTCATCTAACACTATGCCAACTGAAATGATGGCATTCTATTAATATCCCATGATTCTGAAACATAGTGTATTTATGTGGAAAAACTAAACATTTTCCTCTTATAAAGTCTAAACTCTAACCCTGCTCCCCTAAACATATCCAGGTTGGGATGGACTTGGGCATTCCTAGCAATGTTCTGATGGATGGAAAATCTGCTGGTATTTTTTTGGGGATGCCAATGTCTTTTTTTCCAGTCTTCCTAGTGCAACATCTGTAACTATGATGGTGTTTTTAAAATCTGTTCTAGTATAGAGAAAGGTAATATGGATCCCTGGAATGTAAAATACTTTGAAGAAGATAACTTTTTTCTTTTCACATATCTGATTGTATTTGTAATTTGTAAAGGCAAAACAAAACAAAATACCAGTTCCAAGAATGCACCAGGCGTGTCATTTCAGTTTCATATATGGCTGTTTTTATAAGGATGATACTAAAATCATTGGGATTAAATATTTTTGGACATGATACTTCCTTGGAGGAATCTGAGAACTGAGTGGACCTTTCTACCAACCATAACATGTTTAAAGAGTTGAAACTAAGTTTACAATTATTGTAACTTCAGAAAAATGTTGATTCCAGCTTATCTGCCACCAAATCTCCATTCCTCAGAAATTTGTCTGCTTAGCATTCCCCTCTTTGAATTCATGGTAATGTTGAATCAATTTATTAGCATGCTTCCCCTTCCCCACCCCTCCAACTATACCTATGATTTCACTGGCATTAGGAGCTCCCAATAAGGAAATTCCTTCTCCTAATATGGATCATCTGCCACTTTGCATCTTATAGTCTTAGAGTATTGCTTGAGACGGAGGAAGGCAAGAGACTTGCCCAGGATCACACAGCCATGGGCAGAACCATCTTCCCAACTCCAAGATGATCTCTTCATCCACTGTGCTGTGTTGCCACACAACATAAGTTTTCTGATAGAAGGTAGATGGATAACTGTATGATACCTGGAAAGGAGCCTTGGATTTGAGGTTAAATAACTTGAGTCTGAATGCAGTATGACACTGAACAAATCACTTCCTGTCTCTGGGCCTCAGTTTTCTCATCTGTAAAATGATGAGAGATTGGACCCAGTGATCTCTAGGGTCCATTATATTTCTAAATCTATGACATTTGTTTACATATGTATCTATCTATTCTTGGACAACTCCCTAAGGCTATAATTTGCAGAGCAGATGCCTTTCTGCATGGGCTAAGAGTGCTTCACTGGGAATTCCCTACACTGATGAAATCATATAAATGTACCTAGATGTCTACACTTACTGCAAATATTAGTCCTTTTGTATCAGCCTGAAGGCCAAAAAAGCCCAGATGATTCTTTGAAGTGTCGGGTCAACATCTTTGAACACCTCCTAACAACCTGAAAGACCCATGTTGCAGAGTGATCAAGAAGTCCTGTGGAATGCTATGTCTGAAGGTTACAGACAGCTGACTTGGTCCTTCCTGGAGACTGCTCCATAGGACACAAAGAACAGATTGGCTACAGATGAGTGGCTTCCAGTATCTCATGGTGGACAATATCTTCTCAGGAATGACTGAGCCAGGTTTTGCCCCATGGATTTTCATCTTCCTTTTCTTCTCCAAATGAATGTGCTCTAGATTCTTAAATCCAGATTTGGGCCTCTAGAATTGGTACCTTAGAACTTTAAAATGATGAGACTGGGCCATCGTTTCCACATCGGTCAAGTGAGGGTACAGGACTCAAATCCTATGAGTGTCAGTTCTTCATCAGTCATTTCCTACACAATCTCTTCAGAAAAGTCCTGAATAAAATGATAATACTCTAACTTCCTTTTGGTTTTTTGGTTTTGTTTTATTTTTTCAGGCAGTGGTGAAAAGAGCATTAGATTTGGAGTCAGAGGCTTTAATTATACTACTTAGTACCTGTGGGGCCTTGGGCAAGTCATTTAACATCTCTTGATATCAAATCCCCATCTGCAAAATGAAGGTGTTGGACTAGCTGATTTCTGGGGTCCCTTCTAGCCATAAGCCTATTGCCATTCTCCTATTTGTAAATGTCAACTCCAGTAATGTAAATGAAGTGCAGTAGGTTGTACAGGTCACCTTTATCATGTGACAGGGTGGATTATGGCCAACTGGCAAATTCCAAAGTCTCTCTGATCTGTGATTCAATGGATCTAAAGTTTATGGCAATTGGCCCTTCAAGGACATGAGGTGTACAGGCCTGGGCTACAAGATTTAATGCGATTCTAGGGCCATCTGTGAGTGCAAGTCTGGACAAGGTGGATCTGGGAGAATTGCTATGATCCAGAGTCACCACCTCATCATGCCCCAGAAAATGCAGAGGAACAACTGAACAGGCAGATTTGTTCTGAGACCCAGGCTTGTGAGGTGGGTAAAGGACAGATCTCCTGTTCCCTTGGAATACTACATTGAGTATTTGCACTTTTTTGGCCTGCCTGAGTTATTTCCAGAGGTCAATCAATCAAATAATCTTGTTTACCTCCTATGTGTCCAGCACTATGCTGTCCACATGCAATTTTATCACCTGGACAATCCCCAGATAGGACATAGAACGTAACAAGTATCATGGAATCACAAGATGTCAGAGTTGGCAGGGACTCTAGAGGCCATCTCATCCAATCTTTACCTGAATAAGAGTCTCTTCTGCAATGCTTTTGCTGTGGATCCTTCATTCTCTAAGAGAACCAATGACATCATGAGAATGATGTCTTGACTTGTGAGTGAATTGGATTTAAGTGAGGCAGAGCTGTGTCTCGCTCTCTCCTCTAGAGTCATTGAAGTCAGTAGCAAAATAAAAGTCAAGAAGACTGGTGATGGCCTGGGATGCAGTGGATGACCTTGACCTTTCTAAGTTTGTCTGAGGCTATGTCCATTCAATGACTGCGGGCTAAGGAAGAATTGAAACCAGATATGGATGAATTTCCCATCACAAAAATTTCAGTCTATCAAACCAGGGCCCCCAACCTCTCTTTGAAGGATTCCAATGAGAAGGAAATCACTATCTTCTAGGCTGACACAGTACAAAGTGATTCTACTTTAACCAAAATTTCCCAAAGCGGTGAGATCAGTAACATTAACGATTTAGGCAATTGCACCACCACCACCACCAAGATCAACCGAGCAGTTTCAAAGGTAAATAACAATACTCAAACAGCACGATGGTCTCTTTGATTCCAGAGCTCTCTTAGATAATATTAATAGTATAAGAGCTTTTAACTTCACTTATCTAGTTCCAATACACGTGGCTTGAGAAATGCCAAATTTCCCCATGCCAAACAACAATCAACAACACCTTTTAAAGAAAGCTATTCACTCCTGGAGACAATGAGGTCTTGGCTTCTGATCTTGTAGATTGACTGAATTCTGCATGGTCACACTGTCACAGCTTAAAACTTTGATGTCTGATGAGGAAGAGGTCACAATCACAGAATGTCAAAGTTGAAATCAACCTCAGAAGGCAACTAGTTCAACCCATACCTTCAAAACATCCCCCCTCCAAAACACACGCATAACATACCTGACAGTCATCCAGCCTCTGCTTGAAGACCTCCAATGAAGGGGGACCTACTACCTCGTAAGGCAGCTCCTTCTACTTTTGGAGAGCTGTGCTTGATGGGAAGTGTTTCCTTAGTCAAATGCTCCAAGGAATCTGTGATTTTATGAATGTGGATATTCCCTCCAGTGATACAAATCACAATCATCCATGCCTTCTCATCCCATGTGGCACTTGTCCATGTCCTCCCATGGATTTGTCACAGGGGCTCTCCACCCAACATTCCAGGAAACCTACCTCCCTTTCTCTTGACAACATGAAATTTTCCTTCTATTGAGCCTAAATGTGCCTCTTTGCAACATCCACCCAGTAAGATCATCTGGAGAAGAAATCTTCAGGATGCAAAATTAAGCCAATAGAAGTAGGAATGAAAAACCAAACTTGGACTTGTGTTTCCCCCAACTTAGATGAGTGTCAGCAAAAGCTGGGGGGAAAAGTTGGCAATTTTATGGACTCCATCCCATTCCAAGTTTCAGAAAATAACCTGCTAAAGAATGAATTCACCACTATCTATAAGTCACATCTCTTGCCTGGGGGGTCATGACAAAGGACAAGTGAAATAATAGAGAAGCAATCATAGCCAATGCAAATTATCATGGCTCAAAAATCTCTCCATTTGGGAAGGGAGAATGTGTCCTGTGCCACCATTTTTCTTATGACTCAGTTTGTGACTTTTTATAAGTGGTTTGTATGTAGTATAGGGGTTTCACAGCAGCCTGATTATATAAACTACTTCCTATTTTGTTCCTGAAGTTAGGAGTTTTCTCCTTCACATGAACTAGAACCGATTTGTAGAGTAACAGAAATGTCTATTTTCATGCAGCTTTTTTTTCCTGAGCGTACACTACGGTTTCCTATTTGCTTTTTAAATTGTCATACAACTTGAATCTTTAATCTCAATCCAGATGAACTGACTGTCTGCAGCAAAGCTTTTCCAACCTTGGTTCCCATCCCTGAAAATTAGAGTAGAGCTCATTCCCTGGCGCTCTCCATGGTACTGAACCCCTGAGTGCAATAAATCTCTCATTTTTCATCACATCTGAAGTGTGGTCATTTATCTTCACTGTCCAGGAGTGGAATTTCCAGGACATTTGGTACAAAATAAGCACATCCTCTTTTCTGTCACTTATTTGCATTTCTTTGGCTATTTGATAAATGAAATAGTCATCCTAGATGTCCCCCAAAAAACACTAGTGAAAGAATAGTGTGGGGTAGTGGAAAGAGTTTTGAACTAGGAGTGTGGGAAGATGTGTGTATGAAGCCCAGATCTACATTAACTCTTTATGTTACCTTAGCTGGGTCCCTTTTCTTCCCCCATCCTCTCACCTGTAAAATGAGAGGGAGCTAACCTAGCTTTTCTAAGGTTTTTCCTGCTCTCACAGTAAAAAAAAAAAAAGAACCAAAGTATATGAGTTAAATAAAATTTCTGCTCTAAAGTTGCTGTAATTGAATATTTCAAGTATAGAATTTTCTGGTATAATAAACATAAAAAAGAGACTTGGACAGGATTCTGTTCAGTGTAAACAATCCCCACCAAGGAACTAGGCACACCACAATATATCTTAAGGCCAATCGGGGAAGTTATCTAGAGCATCTTTTATCACTAAATCTCTTACTGTACCTCCAATCGAGTCCTCATCCTAGATGCCATCATATTGTGGAAGTGATCTGGAGTCCTCATAGGCTATGACAGCAAGGTATGAATTCTGTCAGGGCTCAAAAAATGGGCTGCTGATGAACAGAATCCCAGAAATTTAGGGCCTTAAAGATACCTTAGCAGTCATTGAGAATAACCCATATCCCCCCAAAGGAGTCCCCCACTATAACATCCCTGACAAGTAGATGTCTGGCCTAAGTTTGAAAGGAGGAGAAAACCATTATTTCTCCAGCTTCCAATTCCACTTTTGGCCAACCTCTTTGGAAGAAGGTTTTCCCTGACATCAAGCTTAAATTGGCCAACCCATTACTCCGAGTTCTGTCCCTTAGAGGCAAACAGAGCAAGTCTTGTCTCTTTTCCATATAACAGCCCTTTAGAAACTTGAAGACAGGAAACATGCCCTCCCCCCAACCCTCCAACCTGCATTTTGCCAGAACAAATATCCCTATTTCTATCTATGTGTCTGTTGCCTGAGGCCTGCTTAGTTAAGCTTAGACAGACTTGGGGAAATAGGTTTCTTAGGGCACAGTAACTCTCAAATAACCATCTGAGTCATTAAAGGGAGTGTCTACCCCCATTGAATTAGCAGCTCTTTGAAGGTCAGATGCTGATAATGTGAAGTACTGGACAAAAGGAAAGAAAAGAAGAAACACTTTTAAAATGCTATATCAGAGGTCCCTCCATGGGGCAAGGCAAGGTGGCAGAGGAGATAGAGTAGATGAAGTTCCGAGTTAAAATCCAGTCTCAGATGCTTCCTTGCTGTATCATCCTGAACAAGTCACAACTTCTGTTTGCCTGTTTCCTCACCTGTAAAATGGAATAATAATACCAGCTGGATTGTTGTGAGGATAAAATGAGACAATATTTTTAAGTGCTTACAAATTTAAAAATGCCGACTGGCGTTATTATTTTAATATCACCGACTATTAAGTTGATTTTATCGTTATAAATATTTTGTGACCATTATTTGTGATAATAACAGCAGTGGTATAAATTAGATGACTTTTTAAGTCCCTCCCAGTTTCAGCATGTTCCACCTCTACATCCCTCTGACCTACGTAACAGTCTCCTTCTCTGTGGTAAGATTCTGGTCCTGGGGACTAATTCCCAAGGAGTGTGCAGAGGGCTCAAAGCTCGACTCACCCTGAGATGGAAACAGGGGAAGTACCTCCCTCCACCCTTCTCCCTGATTTCCCAAGGAGTGAGACCAAGAGAAACCACTCAGCCACCATGTTCCCAGCTGCCTTACTGTAAAGCTTCTCTCCCCACAGAAGATGACTACATGTGGAAAATCTAGGATCTGACAAAGGAACCAAGGATGACAGCAGCCCAAATACTCTAGCTCTGTATCCTCCTAGATGACAGGGATGGTGTTGGCAGTGATACTAACAATAGTAAGAGCCAGGCAATGCAACCAATAGAGAGCTACACCTGGAGTCAGGAAGACCTGAATGCAAATCCAGCCTCAGACACTTACTAACTATGTGTCTCGGTGCTAGCCTGTTTGCCTCTGTCTCCTCATCTAGAAAATGAGCTGGACAAGGAAATGGCAAACTACTCCAGGACATTTGCCAAGAAAATGTCAAATGGGGTGACAGAGTCAGATATGACTAAAACAACTAAACGATAATTAAAATGTAATACAATTAAAAGCCTACAGAAATACTTTAGAAACCAACAGTTATCACTTCACAGAGCATGCTCCAATGGGCATAAAATCTGAGGGCCTTGTTCCAAATCCCAGCTCTGCTCCTTACTATCTGTGTGGCTATAGGCAAGTTACTTAGCCTCTCTGGGTCTCATCTATAAAAATGAGATGGTTGGAGTTGATGGCCTCTAAGATCTAAATATTAATTATAAAAGAAGGTATCAATGGACTGACTTGTCCCAAGACTATTGCTGTCTGAGCTCCATTGTGTAAGATAAGAAGAATAAGATTATAATTCTCATTTATAGTTAAAGAGCTAGTAAGTATTGAAACTGAGGCTGAAACCTAGGTCTTCTGACATCAAAGCCAACACCAAGTCTATTACATCATGTTGCCTTCAAGGAACTTGTATCTGACCTGGAGAAATTGGTAGATAGGTAACTAAATGTGGCATAAGACACCCTACAAATGGAGAATGATTGGATCACAGTTCACAAAGTGGGTAGCACTTTAGCTGAGCCTTGGGGGAAAATAAGGATTCTGAGAGGCAGAGATGAAGAAGGAGTGTCCCAGATTGTGAGAATGCATAGAAGTAGGAGAGAATCCTTTGGGAAGGTGTATGGAGTTTGGGGAATGGTCTGAAGTCTAGTTTGGCTGAAATACAGAGTTTATAAAAGGAGCTCTATAAACTAAGGCTAAAATGGGAGGTGGGAGCCAGAAAATAGGGGTCCTTAAATGTCAGACTAAGGATTTTGTATTTTGTCCTGGGTGTGATGAGAGTTCATTCAACTTAACATTCTAGTCTATCCCATAATTCTCTGCCATGTTGTGCCTTTGTAAACATTTCAACTGTTATGAATGGTATCGCTTGATGGAATTCTCTGGTTTCAAGATTTCGAGAATCTCTTTTTGCATCTCTAGAGGCAATTCCTCCCTTTTTTCTCTCCCCAGAGATTACAAATCTTTCACACCTGAGGAGATGATCATCCTAAATTGCTGTGGCCAAAAAAAAAAAAAAATCCTCTAAGGGAGTTAGTTTGATTCAGTGGAAAGATCGTTGAATTGTGAGTAGGAGGAATTGTTTTTGTGTCCTGGCTTTGCTATTTACTATCTGCATGACATCGGGCAACTCACAAATTGGGTTGTTAGATGACCTCTAAGGTCCATTCCAGCTTTAAATCTACATTGCTGTCATGTGCTCGTTCACACTTTTAGGAAGCTATAATCCCCAGGCAAAGAAAATGAAGAAAATAAGCTATTTTCTTCACCCTTTCTTACTCGGCATTAAATTCTCCTTTGCCGTAAGTTAAGGAAACAAAGATCAGCTGTAATTTGTACTGCTGACTAAAAAATATTAACCACACCAAGAATTCCTTTTTAATAAATATAACTCAAGTCAAATGAGTGCGATGTCCCCTTAAACCACCAGATGTCAGTCAGTGACAGCACAGCTTCTTTCCATTCTTTTTAAAATCTAAAAGGATTATATGATTTCCTTCTCTACACTATTTTGAATATGTCAAAAATCATTAGGGTATCCACTACAAGGTCTGACACTGAAGCTGAAGTTTAAATACTTTGGCCACATCATGAGAAGATAAGACTCACTGAAAAATATCTTGATGTTGGGAAAGATTGAAGGCAAAAGGAGAAGGGGATTGACAGAGGATGAGATGTAGAGATAGCATCACAGAAACAATGAACATGAGCTTGGACAGACTTTGAGAGATAGGAGAGGATAGAAGAGCTTGGTGTGTTATATGGTCAATGGCATCATGAAGAGTCAGACATGACTAAACAATCGAGGCAACAGTATGTCCTGACTAGGATAATTGGGTATAACATGTAATTATAGAATCTCAGAGACACAAAAGAACCTTGGGTTCAACTCAGATCTGAACAAGACTCCCCTCTAAACATCCCCCTAAGCAGTCATCTAGTCTCTGCTAGAAATCTCCAAAGAGGGTGTCCTAACTCCTTCCCAAGGCAGCTCATCATACTTTTGGATGACTCTGATTGTTCAGAAATTTCTCTAGACTTTAGATCTAAATCTATCTCTTTGTACCTGCAAATTCTCTCCTCTGGGGCCAAACAGAAATGTATTCCATCTTTCACATGACAGTCCTTCAAATACTTGAAGCTGTCATCCACCCACACCTCCGCACCACTGATCAAAGTCACCTCCAAGGTAAACATGCCCACTGTCTCCTCTTGTCACTGTACAGCTTGACTTAAAGCTTCTTTCTGAATTCTCTCCAGGTAATGATCACTAAAATATGGGCACAATACTCCAAATATGGCCTAATTAAGTGACTGAAACCAGCACCTCTCTCTTTCTGTACATCATGTACTTTCTGTACATTTTGTGGAGGTAGCCTAAAATCATATTAAGTTTTTATATGCTGTATTATATTCCTGGTTCCAATCAAATTCACTAAAATAATTCACTAAAACTCCATGATTTTTAAAACAGGAATTGTTTTCTTGCTATGTTTCCACCATCTAATCCATGAGAAGCTGACGTTTTGAACCCAAATGTCTAACTTTCTATTTTTTCTATTGGATTTCTTTTGACTCAACTCAATCCAATGTTTTTGTCAACCAATTTTTGGTCAACTCTTTCACTGAACCCTCTCATCTTGGTGCCAGTTGACAATTTAGTAAGAATACTATCTATTAAATTTCATTCAATTCAACAATCCTTTCTCAGTACTTACTTCATAGAATTCACTGACCTAAGTCCTGAAATATATAAAGACCAAATGAAAAGGAAAAAATATCTGTGCATCCAAGGAGCTCACATTCTCTTGGGGGTTGGAAGAGGTACAACATTTAGGTTGATTAATAAACACAGTAAGTTTTGAGGAATCAGTGCTTAACAAGAAAGGCTTCTCAGAAAAAGTGACACCTGAATTGAGTCTTGATGGAATCTACACCACAATGGAAGTTCATCAAAGAGATGACCATGAAGAGTGTCCCTTTATACATGTTCCAGGCACATGTTATCCTGCTATCTATGCCTTTCATGCATGATCTCTATCAACGTCCATTCTGCCCACTGACAATGTGTGCATTTGTGGGAAAATGTGACCTGGATTTATGGTGAAGTTGTTCTGTTGCTACTTTTTAATGTTTGTTTCATTCTATTTAATTCAATGCTTTAGTTTTGACTTAGTACCAGCTAACCAGTACAAATTTGGAGGGGCAGTAATGAACAATGGTTTGAAGTAAGATATGAACTAGTATAATACCTTGAACCTATGGTACCCTTTTTGCTAATGGTTGAAAGTATCCTAGATGTTTTGAATAACTAAAATCTGAGAACTAGTTTATATTAAGATACTGATTTTTTTATTCCTATGCCCACTATTTGTCTAGCAGCTCCATGAGGTCAGAGGTTATATCTTATTGATTTTCTATCATTACCCATCTTCTCTGTCATCTCTAGGAACTAGGAACAAGAGAATATACAAAAATCTGTTTCCAAATGAAAGTAGATTTTGAACCTACCACTCGCAACTTTCCATTTCCTTCTCCCAAAAGTAGGGAGCACTTCTAGCTCTAGAATGTTCTGTCTTAATGAGACATGAAAGGAAAACTTCATCTCATAACTCAAGGCCAGTAATGAGGCAGAGAATCAGGTCTTCCAGGTTCACAGGGCTGCTGCTAAGGACTGAGCCTGTAGGAGGAGAAAGAGTCTTACTAGAAAGAGAAGAGGCTAGTGAGTCCACCGTGACACAGATGTGGTGCACTGCGCACTGCAGGCAAAGCCAGATTTCTTCTTTCTTCTCAACAACCTCCAACTCATTCTGCATTCTCTCTCTCTCTCTCTCTCTCTCTCTCTCTCTCTCTCTCTCTCTCTCTCTCTCTCTCTTTCCCCCACTTTGTCTTTCCATCCCAACACACACACACACACACACACACACACACACACACACACACACACACACACTAGAGCCTCTGTGACTTTCTCTTTCACTCTTGGTCTCCTTTTTCAATCTGTCCCTTCCCCTACTGTGATCCTCCTTTTCCTCTTTCTGTCTCCTCTTTCTCTGCCTCCCAGAGGAGGGAGGGGGCTCTCCTCCTGTGTGTGTCTCCCCTGTCTCTTTCTCTGTCTCCCCTCCTCACCTTCATTTCCTCTTCCTCTTTCACAATTCTGTCTCTCCCTCTGCCATTCCACACCTCTCCTCACTGTCCTCCCCACACATATTCTCTTCACCCCCAGTATCTCCGCATGATCAGGCTATCATGCAGCTCACTCTGTTGACTGCCTCATTAGACCTCAGAGCTCTGAATTCTGCTAAGAGGGATTCACACTCTGATAAATAACCAGAAAGTTTATATTGGCAGAGGTGCTGTTGTACTTCCTTTGCAAAGGTTCAGGTGAGTCAAAGGAAAGGACTGATATATTTAATTCTCAGTTTTACTCTTCAAGTAGCACCAAAAAGGCCCAACCACACTCTGAATGTGGGAAGTTGCCAGGCTCTGTTTTTCTAACTGGCCACTTTCCCCAGAGGCAAGCACCCAAGAAGGACCATGTTGATTTACAGTTTGTTTGTACTCTGAGAGCCTCTCAATGCAGGCCACAGATGTGTGGGGCCAGAAAGCCTGGACAGGGATCTTGAGATGGTTTTAGATAAATCTCTTGTCAGGCACTAAGTGATCTGAAACTGAGAAGTCAGTAGTGCTCACTCCAAGACAGCTGGGATGGAATCTTCCAGTCATCTGGGTCACTTACAGAAGGTGGAGCAAACCCTGAAGCCCACTATCCTCTCAGTTTTTTCTAGACTTCAGTAGAGTCATTGTGAAGATGGATGGAGGTAAATGTTTGGGATATTTCTCCCTCACATTCAGTGGTGTGCTTGTAAATATTTAACAACTGCCTCTCAAAAATAAGTATGCATAGCACACTTTTCAGTTTAATCTGTACCATTATCATTTTTCCATCAATTTCATGAGTCTAGAATGACCATCAACAAAATAATATCATGCCCTGATTTAGAGTGTTTGCTGATTTTTGAGGTGTAAATATTCATACTGAAATTTTCACAATATATTCTCACTAGCCAACACACATGCTCACAATACTCAATTTTGCAAAAAAAAAAAAATGGGAGGGGTGGTGCTATACCCTTATGGACAGAATTCTCTGATGTGACTTCCATAGATCTTTGAGAGGCAGTGTGGTGCAGTAAGTAGAATACTAACCTAGAGTCAGTAAGACCTACATTTATATCTCACTTCTTGACCTTAGTATCTGTATGACACTGTAGAAGTCATTTCAACTCTTGGGCCTCAGTTTCCTTATCTATAGCAATATCCAGTTGGACTGGATATTGCTAAAGACCCATCTGACTCTATAGCTATGATACTATGCCTGAGCTGAAATTCCATCTCTCCCATTCATTGTATAATCATAAATGAGTCCCTTGGCTCACAAAACCTCATTTTTGTCATTTGTAAAATGGGGGAGATGATCCTTGTGTGGTATTACTCGGTTTATAGGATTGTTGTGAGGAATGTAGCATTATATGAATGCGCAGTTATTATTATTTGAAGTGGTTGCAACAATTTTCTTCTTATTTTTGGCATTCTGATTTCCAGCCCCTGGGAGGGAAACCTTGTCGATGTGCTAGAAAAACATCTGAGATGATAACTCAGACCAGAATAAATCGTTCAGGAATATTCCACCCACAGCTGCAATCATGTTTAAATGCCTTTGACTGAACTGAGACAGATGACTACGACACTTTCAAATGTGAAATAACGCAGCAGGGATAACTGTAGAGGAGCAAATATTTTTCAACAAAACTTGTTGAACATAAGTATAAAAGAGACCCTGAAACAGAAGTGTCAAACAGGGCCTGGGCCTGGGCACTCCCCAGAGTGAACTTGAACTAGATTAAAATATAATTGGGAAACAGTTAACAAATAAAGAAACATGATAAAACATAGCTAGTGATATATTTTAAAACTAGGTCAATAGGCAACCTGCAGATATCATTTTGTACAGATTAATACACCCATCTTACCTCTATTTCTGTTTGAGTTTTATACCACTGGCCTGGAGAGCCATAGTTGACCACAAATTGGAGAACTGGAGTATATCAGAGATGAAAAGCACCTCAGGGTTAGAGAAGGAATTAGGTTATCCTACAAATCCCCAATATTTAGCAGTAAATGCTTTCTAAATGAATAGCTATGTGGTAAATATCATCCCTATGTTACTTAAAGGTGAAAGCATGACCCAACATATGCTCATGAATGTTCTGGCTGGGTTTATTAAAAGCTCTCAAGTAATACAAGAGATGAACTGCAGATGGTTATATTTCAGAAGAAGGTTGAATATAAGGAGCATGAATGCTACCAAATATCTCTTCATTAGGTGCTTCCAGATGGGGAGCGTAATCCATTGGACCTTTGTAAGTTTCCATTTGTCCACCAACCTTATCCACACCAGTATAAGGACCAATATCCATGACAGTCACAGATGAGTCTACAGTAGCAATATGAATTCCTACATTACTGTTCATTTAGAGAACATTTGCTACCAGATGTATGCAACAATAACTCTGTTATGTTCGGTTACAGTTTGTAATCCAGCAAGCTACTCTAGCTTTTTATTTCTTCTATATTTAGGGGCAGCTAGGTGGAACCTAGAGTCCTAGAGTCAGGAAGACTCATCTTCCTGAGTTCAAATTTGACCTCAGACACTTACTAGCTGTGTGACCCTGGGCAAGTCACTTCACGGTTTGCCTCAATTTCCTCATCTGTAAAATGAGCTTGAAAAGGAAATGACCAACCACTCCAATATCTTTGACAAGAAAATCGCAAATGGGGACACAGAGAGTCAGGCACAACTGAAATGTCCAGGCAATGTCTACTAGCTGGAAAGTGCTCCTAGGAGAAATTTCACTAAACCAACAGAGTTGTTTTCTATAAGAAGGATCAGGTTAGGCTGAAGAAAATACTTTCATCTATTAGGAGAGTTTGCAGACCCTTACATGGAAACAGGTTTACTTAATTTATAATTGTATAACTGGGTTTTAATAAAGTCAGAATTATAGGTTGAATTCCTTTAGATGCCAAGCAGGTCTTCAAGTAGGCAGCTAGGTGGCACAATGAATAGAGCACCAGGCATGGAGTCAAGAGAACAGGAGTTCAAATCCAGCTTCAGATACTTACTACCTGTATGACCCTGGCTAAGTCACTTAACCTTGTTTGACTCAGTTTCCTCATCTGTAAAAGGAACTGGGAAAAGAAATGGCAAACCATTCCAATATCTTTGCCAAGAAAACCCCAAATGGCATCATGAAGAGTCAGACATGACAAAAACTAAGGAACAACCAAAAGTCTTCTTAAGTGAAAACTGCCCTAAGATGCCTGATGGCAGCAATTATCTCAATTTACTCATACATGCATGTTATTGATCAAACTTCCTCCAATTCTCTACTAAAACTTCACTTTCTGTAAGAAGTCATTAGTGTTTTGTGATTATCTCCAATCGACCCTATTTATATCTTATTTGTGCCTAGCTGTTTACATCTTGTCTCCCTCATTAGACTGTGAGCTCCTTGAGGGAAGAGACTTTTCTATTTTTTTTTTTTTGCTTTTCTTTATATCCTCAGTATTTGGCACAATGCCTGGCACATGTTGGTGTTGTTCAATCATGTCTGACTCTAAGTGACTCCATGGATTTTTGTCCATGGGTTTTTCTTGGCAAAGGTACAGGAGTGGTTTGCCATATCCTTCTGCAGTGTGTTCCCATTTTATAGATGAGAAACTTAAGTAAATAAAGGTTAAGTGAGTTGCCCAGGGTTACATAGCTAGGAAGTGTCTTAGGCCAGATTTGAACTCAGATCTTTCTGACTTCAGGATCTATCCGCTGTCTGGCACATAGTAAGCATTTAATAAATGCTTGATGACTTAATGAGGACGGCCAAGGAATGTGGACACCCGTGTCTGTACAACCCACAACTGCCAGGAGCTTGACATGATGGTATACAACCTTCACAGGGCAGAAACTAACAGTCCTTTTAACATCTTAGAAATTTGTGGCAAAATGAATCTAAGAAATGTTTTACTGCAATCTTTTATGAGGAGGGGGGGATCTAAGGTACCTAGCAGCCCCAGGACATGATCAAGATCATGCAGGCAGAAAGTACCAGAGTTGGGATCTAAATTCAGATCCTCAGAATGCAAACCCATTGCTCCTCCCACAATGTAACACTGCCTCAGTGAGGGTTTAGGGGCTGAACTCTATTTCCCTTTGTGAAATGGGACTAAGGCATCTAATTGTTCATCGAGTGATTGTGAAGAAAGCCCATAAATAATAATATTAAACATAGTGATACTTAATAATGCTCATTAATTTAACCAATTTATTAAGCGCCTATATTCCAGGCCCTGTGTTTTATTTCATTAGGAAATAATTTTAGACTTCAGGGTATAAAGTACAACATGGTACCAAGAAGATGTTGTGGTATCCTAGAGCTGAAAAGAACTTTAGGGAAATCATTTAGGGCAGAAGTAATGCTGTATAGTTAAGACAATACAAAGTGGGGCAGATAGAGGGAGCCATAGTGCACAGAGAACAGGGCCTGGAATCAGGAAGATTCATCTTCCTGAGTTCAAATTTGACCTCAGACACTTACTAGCTGGGAGACCCCAGGCAAGTCATTGAGCCCTGTTGGTCTCAATTTCCTCATCTGTAAAATGAACTGGAGAAGGAAATGGCAAACCACTCGAGTATCTTTGCCAAGAAAACCCCAAATGGGGTCACGAAGAATTAGACACGACTGAAAATGATCCAAGAGGAATAAACTGAATAATCAGGAGACCTATGTTAGGGCCTCAGCTCTGCCACTAAATACCTGTGTGATCTCAGATCAGGAAGATGCTGATAAATATTTAACAACTGGCTTTCTGCCAGCATTACGTACTTTAAAGTTTAATCTGCATTTTTACCATTTTCTCCATTGCTTCACTAAGTCTAGAAATCCACAAAATAATGTAATAAACCCTGATTTGTAGAGTTCGCCAATTTCTTGTGTGTAAATATTCACACTGAAAATTTAAATATCTGCTCTTGTGAACTGGTTCAAGATAACTCTAGCACATTGCTGCCTTGAGCACTTTACATATATCTTCACTAAGTATCACTTACTTTACATATAGAAAAGTCAGTTGGATTAGTTGCTCTCTTAATGGCCTTCCACATCTATCATGCTTTCTTTAAGGTCTCTTTGAGTTCTAAAATTCTATATTCTAAGGCCCCTCCCAGCCCTGACATCTCCTGTTCTAAGAGTTCTCCAAGCTCTAGCATTCAGTGGTGGATGGTTTCTTTGAGTGCTAATATCCATTCTAAATATAAGATCCTTCTCTGTTCCAGTGCTCATCCTTATCCAACCTTTTCCCTGATCTGATGAGGAAACAGAGACCACAAGTCAAAGTAAGCAAACAAACACGCCATTAGCCAACATAATTCCGGGGTGAGACCACATCAGGAAACAAGGCTAAGAGGCCTTGTTTTTCCAGATCAAACACCCAGCCTCCAAACCCCAGTCAAAGCAAAATCAACAGTTCCTTCTCTTATATCCTTGAAAATAACACAACGCTTTGCCGCATGTTCACAGGGGACTATCTTTTTTCACGTCACACACTTTATTAGGGAGCCAAAGAGAAGGAAGGTCACTAATGGTCTCCCACTGACAGTGACTCATCATTTGTGAGTCATGTGAATAAAAGGCTTACAGATGGCAGAGAATGGGGGATCTAATCGTGAATGTTTCCAAATACCAGCAGGTGTTCACTAAAGTAGTTTCTCTGTCTCTGTCTCTGTTTCTGTCTCTGTCTCTCTCTTTCTTTCTCTCTCCCTCCCTCTCCCTCTTTCTTTCTCTCTTGCTTTCTGTCCCTTGCTTTCTGTTTATATCTCTTTTCTCTTTCTCCTTCTTATGTCTTTTTTTGTGTCTCTGTATGTCTCTACCTCTTTCTCTCTCACCTACACACAAACAATGTACCAGTGTGAACCCTAAGTATAGGAATCACGAAAGTAAGCAACCAGCAAGTATTTTTAAGTACCCACTATGTGCCAGGCCCTAGGATAGGTACCAGGGACACAGACAAAACCAAAAATGAAATTGTCCCTACTCTCAAGGGCCTCACTTCTATTGCTGGAAACACCATGTAAATACAAAATACACATGGCTTAAATGGGGCTGGGTGGAGGTGATGAGTGGGGACTAAGGACTGAGGGAACTACAACAGGACTCATGTAGAAGGAGCCAACTGATCAACAGCAAATCCTGTAGAAACTACAACATGGAGTTACTTGGTAGACCTGAAAGTCTTGGCTCTTCTGTTGATGAGCTATATACCTGTCTGTCTATATCATATAATTCTCTAAGTCTCCGTTTCCTCATCCATAAAATGGGTATAATTTTATTACTTCCTGTTCAGGCTCTATGAATGCTATCTGCTACTACATTTTCTTTTCTCCTGGACAAGCTGCAGAGTGCAGCAGAAAGAGCCTTGTATAGGATAGTAAGACCTGGATTTGAGTCTTGGCTCCCTCACCTGGTGCCCATATGACCGTAACCAAGTCATTTGAATGTCTTTGTGCCTCAGTTTCTTCATCTGTAAAATAGATCCCCAATGGGCTTCATGAGGAAAGGATGAGTTGTTGCACAGGGAGCAGAGGAGAGAGTACTGATCTTACAAGCAGGAAGACTTCAGTCCACATCCTGCCTTCGCTGGTTGGTTGGTTAACTGATTAGTTGTTATTCTTCATTCTCAAAGAGGACCAAAATGACATCACTATGTTGGAGTCAAGGTATACTGTGTCTGAATGTGACTGATCAGACCAGTATAAGCTCAGAAGACTCTACCATAGGTCAGGCATAAATAGTCCATGGAAACATTTGGGGTGGATATGTCTCCAAATTTGCCTTGGCTACTGACTTAATGTACCAGTGGCACAAGTCATTTCACCATGGCTCATTTTCCTCATCTGTGAAATGGGGGATCATTACATCTATAGTACATTTCACAGAACTATTGAGAGGCTCCAATGAATTAATGTGCATAAAGAAAAAAGCTTTACTAACTTTAAAGCAATATACAAAGAAATGTTTGAGAATAAGGTAGAAAGGCTTTCCCTGACTTGTGATTTTAGGAGAATATTCAATTCCCTGGGTAGAAATTCTATCTTCTTATACAAATTAGTGATTCAACAACTCATATTGTTTTCGAGCATTTCCCTGGCACCAGAGAGACTATTTGTCCAGTTTAATACAGCCGGTATGTATCAGAGGCAGGTTTTGAACTCAGGGCTTCTTGACTGCAAGATTAACTTCTGTTTCCACTAGGGCACAATGTCTCTAATAAATATAAGGGTTTTTTCTATAATAGTTCTATAATTTTTTTTCCTATAATGTTTCCCGTAAGTGCTCAGAAAACAATAAAATATCAGATGAGTATGGAATTTTTTTCACTGTGGGGACAATGGTCCTCTGGCTCCAGAGTTCAGTTTCTGTTACTCCTGAACTTAGTTAGCTAGCTTATATTAAGCTCCTGTTGTGTGCTAGACACTGTAGTGAGTAGTAGGGATGCAAAGAAAGGCAAAAGAAGTCCCTGTACTCAAGGAGTTTACAGGGAAGGTAAATAACTATATACAAATAAGATATAGACAAGATAAATTAAGGGTAATCTCAGAGGGAATGCAGTGAAGTGGAGAACTTGGAAAGACTTGTTGCAGAAGGTGATAGATGAGTTCCAGAGGGGAAAGTGAGGCTGGTGACGTTCCACAGCCCTTCCTCACTTAAATCCAATTCACTTGCATGTCATGGCATCATCTTCCCAATGTCATGGTCTTCTTTCAGAACCAAGGATAAACAGCAGCAAAGTATTTGAGCTGAGCCTTGAAGAAAGCCAGGGAAGGCAGGCAGGGACAAAGAAAGGTGGGGTCGTAAGAACCTCCTGTAGGAGACCAGCCCAGCCAACATCAGATCACCTGTCAACAGTCATTCTCACCACACCAGTCTTCTTTGCAAAAGCAAGTGGGCAAACCACCATGTGAGTGTGTGGAAACCATCATGACATCTGCTCTCCTCTAGCTGGAACAGTTGCAGTCGGCAGGGTCTTGGCATGCAGGTGACACCATTTCACAGCTTGATCCTGAGCAGGATGGCATTGATCTCTTGCCATTTATTCTGCTTCCCAGAGCAAGACTTGCCTTGGCCAAAAGGGACTCTGAAGTGGGCACCCTTAGCATTGACTTGAAAGGGGATGCTGATACCAAACGCCATGAGCGGCTGCTTTACACTGCACCTGTCACTGGCTCTCCAAAGCACGTCTGGTTTCTATGGCAATGCAAAGTACAGATCCCTTTTTCTTTTCCTGAAAGAGGTGCTTAAAAATTCAACTCAAGACGTCCAAAATTGCCTGTGAGATATGTTACAACATGGTCAGGCTATTAACTGTACCCTGATAACGATGATCACAATACATAATGTGCTGTTGGGGCTGGGCCACTGTGCTTTGGAAGGGCAAATAGATTGAAAAGGGTCCGTTTGCTCCTTCCGTCAATACATTTTTATACCCCTAGTATATATGAGTCACTGTTGAAGATTTCCAAAAATAATAATTAAGAAAGTCCCTGCCCTCAAGAGGCTAATGACCTAGTATCTTGGCCCTTGTTGAAAAATAGGGCAACCCCTAAAATAGGATTGTAGGAAAGAGGAAAAGGGAAGGGAAGGGAGGGAAGGGAAGGCAAGGCAAGGCAAGAGAGAAAAAAAGAAAGGAGGATTCTTAGATCCCAATTTCTTGCTGGTCCCCTCCTTTTTTGAAACTCAATCCATAGGATACACCAGGCAAGACAGATTTGTGGATTGCTGGGCTCCTGACTTCAGAGGGGCCATTGCTCCCAGACAGCAAGATTGGGTTGGGGCCTCAAAGATTTTAAATCATGATATAACAACAGTAATCCGATTGTTAATAAGCTTACTAAATGATCCCCAAATCTCTTGCATACCAATTTGCCTCCTACACACAGTTCTAAAAAAGATAAGCTCAACTTGTAAGACATGCATTTCATGGGGGAGAAAGGGAGGGCAGGAATACTTTCCAAGGCAGTAATATGAAATGAAAGATAACAGCTTTAGCTAACAGCTGTCAGATTCATATGGCAGAAGGTGAGATGGAAGACTCTGAAGGAAGGGAGACTTGGATTATTTTTATACACAGGTTTAAAAAATAATTCAAAGGAAATATGTATTTTTATCACTTTTCATTCATGCCACATTATAAACTTGTCATTGCTGTCCTTACTTTTGTTCTATTATAGAAATTTGAGCACTTCCTTGATGGATTTTTTCTCTTGTTGATAGCAAAAGTACAAAAATTCAAAATCGCTTGTTCCTGAAAAAAAATCGAATATATGCCACTCTTAGAAGTGTCTCAAACGATGGAATTTAGACCTGCAAGAGCAAAACTTATAGGGTATTAAAACTGGAAGAAACCTACTCTCCTTATTTTCCAAATGACAAAATGGAGCACAAGGAGAGAGAAAGGGCTTGTCAGAGGTCCCATGAAAAGCCAGTGACAAAGCTATGGGTCAGATTCATGTCTTGGGGCTCCCAGCCTAGCAAATTTTAGCTTCTTTGTATCCTGCTTAGTTTACCAATTGCAATGAATGTCCAGAGCATAAAGGTGATGGGCACTTCTCCTCCTTTCCCTCTTCCACACTTGATCTTATTATCAATGCCAAGAGCGGAGACAAGATGGTGACCAAATTCACAAGGTAAGCATCATCTATTCGAGACTGTACTTAAGCATAAAGAGATTCAGTCTAACAGAAAATGCAGCTCCTGAATCTTCTGGCTTGGCAAAAGTCTTCTCTTATCTTGTCCAACACAAATCTGGAGATTTAAAACTGGGATGGTCCTCAGAGAGATAACTTTGTCCAACTCCCCCCACCATTTTTCAGCTAGGGATATTGAGGCCCAATGAGTTTAAGTGACTTGCCCTAGGTCACACAGGTAGTGAGTAGAGGTAGACAGATTCAGAACCCAGAGCCTCTGACTCCTGCTTTTCCCACTTCTCCATACTATATATGACTGGACTGTCATGGAACAGGTTCATTCTTCCCCAGATTGAAATATGACATTGAGGTATGGGGAGAACAAGGAAAAGGGAGAGGGAAGAGGGAGGAAAAAGGAGCAATAAGAGAAAGTGGTAAAGGGAAAAATCTGGGTCCATTGTCAGGAAAAATGCCCCACAGGTTAGTGGTCTCCCCTAGGAAATGGCAAATTTCTTCCCTTTGGAAATTTTTAAGAAAAGGTTGGAAGGGGGCAGCTTCTAGTGCATAGAGCATCAGCCCTTGAATCAGAAGGACCTAAGTTCAAATCCAGCCTCAGACACTCACTAGCTGTGTGACCCTGGGCAAGTCACTGAACTAAAAAAAAGGCAAGGTTGGACATTCACTTGTTGGGTACATTATCATGAGCCTTCCTTAAACTAGATGGCTATAGAGAATGTTTCTATGATGCATCTGTGAAAGGTGAAGGTTAATGATCTTAGATGAGTCTTGTGGTGTTTGGGCAAGTCACATCATTCGTTTCTCTATGCCTCAGTTTCCTTATTTATAAGAGGAAGATATCAGACTAGATGGCCTAGATACCACCTACCTTCCCAGATAAAAATTATGTAATATTTGTAAAGTATTTTATGTTCTATAAATGCTTATTGGTACTAGTAGTAGAAGTAGTAGTAGTAGCAGTAGTACTAGTAGTAGTAGTAGTATCTCTTCTCAGCTTTAAACCTTTTTGAAGACAAATGACTGTCTCAAAGTCACACAGACACAAGGGGAAAACTTGGAATTTGGAGTCAGGCTCTCTGGCTCCATACTGCCACAGAGAAGAGTGAGGAGGGCTGAACATCTTATCTTGTCTGATAGCTTATGAAGAAGAAGGAGGAGGAGGAGGAAGAGGAAAAGGAGGAGAAGGATGAGGAAAAGGATGAGGAGGAGGAGGAGAGGAAGGAGGAGGAGAGGAATGAAGATGAGGAGGAGGATAAGGAGGTTTCTAATGCTTCAAGAGTGTATGAAATAGTGGAAAGAACACCAGCCAGGGAGTTGAGCCCTGGATCTGAGTTCCAACTCTGTCACTAGCTTCACTATGGGACTTGGAGCTAGTTCCTCCCCTCCTTTCGATCGCTCTTTTCTCCACTGTAGAATAAAGTACCTGAATGAGATTCCAGTCCAGTGTGGCCAAGTGACCTTTCTCCATTGTGATGATCATGACCAGTAAGTCAGCTCACAACTCAGAGAGTCTCGGAGCAGAGCAGTGTTTCATTTTTAGCTAGGTCACTTATGACATCTGCAGGCAGCCGTTTTCCAGAGTGAACCATGAACTTCCTATATCACTGGGTAGCCTGGACAAGACTCTGAGGAATTCTCAGCCTAGACTGGCTCAGGGGTGGGAGGGGAATGAGGATGAAATGATGTGATGTTGGCACAGTTGAAATCTTGCAAAAACAATATTCCAAAAAACCTGAAACATGATGTACCTCATCTCAATCTCATTCCCCACCCCCATCCCCCACCCCCGCTAGATATATGAGAACCAGATCAACTCACAATAAATCCAAAGGGAAACTCACTCTATGTAGGTTAGCACTCCATTGTAAATTACTGCAATGTACCTGAGTTTGTCACAATGGTTCCTGGGACCAACAGACCTGGCTGGGCAGTATTGACCTTGGTACCTCTAGGAATGTTACTAAAAAGGAGCCCCGGAAGGAACAGACAAATGCTTATTCAGCGGGGCTCTTCCAGGTGATCTAGGAAACCCTGGCTACCTGCAATACACAGAGACAGCTGGCAAGAGTCTGGTGTCAGCGAGAGAGAAGCCTGCATTTTCCTTGGGGTGACCCAGACGCTGCTCTGGTGGCAGCTGCAGAAGGAGGAGAATGAAGTGGGAGGCCTTCAGGTCCAGGGTGATGGGCTGCAGAGGCAGCAGCATTCCCCCACCTTCCCCCACCCCCATGCCCCACTCAATGACTCATCTCTGGAGGCAGTAGGTATTTTACAGGAGATGCATCTGCTTGTAACAGGAGATCAAGAACTTCTCCCATAGGGAGCTTGAATCACTGGGTATGGCCCCCTCGTGGGCAACTCTAAGAGCAGAATCAATCCGACTGGTGTAGCATAGGCTCTGGACTTTCTTTCCAACCCACACTGGCACCAGCAGGCTGGGGCTCTGGGGCTCAACTAATATTTCACCCTCCAGGGCTCTAGGTATCTCCAAAGCTAGCTCCCCACTCCCACTGGTGTGCTTTTCCCCAGATTATTGGTGAATATAAATCAGTTAGCCACACTTCATTCACACTCCTGATAGAATGAGTCAATTAGCTTACAAACAGTAAATATTTGTTAGGGTGGTATGCTTGGTACCAAACATCCCTACCCCAAAAATTCTGTGACATACTCTCCCACAAGGACCTACATAGTCCAGAGGAAAGTCAGCTCAAGCTCAAATGGCACAGGTGCCAGAATGGTAACTCATAATTCCTGGAAGTCTTTTTGTTAAAGTCCTCAAGATATTCCCCTTAGGGATGATGTAGTTCTTTGTTTTGGTTTGGTTTTTGCTTTTGTTTTTTGGGGGTTTTTTGTTTGGTTGGGTTTTTTTTGCTGGGTGCCTTTTGAATTTGCCTTTCCTAATATTCATCCAGTTTGTCCTTGGCTCCTAATACAGACACTATCATCAGCCCTTGCTGTCTCATGGAAACAGAAAAGATGATGATGAGAACATCTCATATCTCAATCCTCTTTGGTCATGAGACAAAGTTGGGAGGGAGGGAGGAGAAATAGGAGAAGGAAGAGACCTAGGTCAAGGCTAGGACTGAAGTACTCCTCCCTCCTCCCACCACCCACATTCCCCAGTGACTCCTCCTCAGGGGGTTTACTGAAGGCATCTCTCCACTGCCAGCTTCCGGAATCCTGATTCCAAACTGACCACACTGAATTCACATGCTCCAAAGAGCGTAACCAAATCCCAAAGCCAACCCAAACTGACTTCCCATCACACCTAGGGAAATGATCAGGACTTCTTCACACCTAGTTCAAACCTCAAATGGATTGATTCAATCAATATATGCTTTCATCTGATAAAAGTAGCAGGGTCTAGGCAGTTCTGGGCAAAAACAATACACAAACACACACAAAAAAAAACCCGATCCTAACTTGTTCATCCTTCATTTTCGAAGGTAACCAGCAACATCAGGGGGTGATGTGTTGACATGTGCATAAACTAGATTTAAGTCAGCTTCCCTCTCACCTCCAGAGTCATCAAAGTTCAGTGGTAAGACAAAAGTTGAAACAGCTGGCAAGGGCCTGGGATGGGATGCAACAGTATCCTTCATATCTGACCAAGTGCTCCATAAACTAAGGTGAGGCTACCTAAAATACTTAGGATAGAAATGGTGAAAAAGCTATGGCATTTCTAAGAGCCACTATGGTATAGTGGGAATCGTGTTGGTCTGAACTCATATTCTGGTTCTACCGTTCATTACACTGACCCCACATTAGCCCAATGTCAATACCAGATGCCTTCCAACCTCCCCCAATCTTGATCTTTCTGATCATTGGAACAGGATTCAACCCTGTTTTGAAGCTGCATAAATATTTGGACCCAGCAAACATTTAAGAAGCACCTTCTATGTGCCATGTTCTGGGGATATAAAAATAAAATGAAAACCCACCCCTGCCCTCCTCCAAATCCTTACATTCCATTGTAGGGATGGTAGGAATATAGCATGTAAACATATGTCAGTATAGACATTGACATTTGAGAATGAAATGAACCTATTGTCAGACAACAGCTGTTCAGCACCCACTGTATGAATACATCAGCACAGGATAAGTATCAGAGGAGAAAGGAATGTACATAGGCTCAGAAGCCAGAGAAGGTAGGTTTGAATCCCTGCTCTGTCCCAGACTCCCTAAGTGACCTTTGCTCTCTATGGCTTATTCTTCTCATTGGTAAAATGAAGGAGTCGGACTCAATGGGCACTGGAACCCCTTCCAGCTCTGAATCTATCATCGATAGCAGCTCCCATCCAGGAAGATAAAAGGAAAGAGAATACCTAGCATGCATGTGCTTAGGGGTGAGCAGGTTGTTTCCTCTGGTAGAATTCAAACTCCCGAGGGCAGATTCTGTTTCACCTTTACATTTGTATTCCCTGTGCAAGGCACAGAGCAGGTGCTTAATGAACGCTTATGGATTGGTTTGAAAATGGGGAGAGTTTTGCTGACTGGGTCGATAAGGAAAACCTTCCCATAGGAGGTGGTACTTTCTTTGAGGAAAGTTAAGAAATCCTAAGAAGGAGGTATAAGTATGGATGCCTAGGGTAAGCCACCAATTTTGTGGGAGTGTTGTTTTATGCCTTTGGCCACCTTAGTTCACAGGAGAAGGAAGGAAGGAAGGAAGGAAAGACAGAAACAAGTATTAAATGCCTCCTATGTGTCAGGCTCAGTGTTAAATAATTTACAAATATATGACATTAGACCCATACAACAACCCTGGGAGGTAGGTGCTATTATCCTCCCCATTTTACAGATGAGATAACTGAGGCAAATAAAGGTTGTGATTTTTTTTTTATTACAAGACTTTTTTTCTCTCTCTTTTTTTTTACAATGGTGAGGAGAACATGAAGAGATAAAATAATAGCTTATTAATTGGGGAAAAGAAACATTAAAAAAGATACAAGAAAAGAAGTCATTTGTAGCATTTCCCTTCCACCAAAACAGAGGGAGTTCCAGAGACTGCCATATTAAGAGCTGCTGTATTATATTAACTTGTCCAGATCTACCCAGCAGAGGGAGCTCTTGATCTGCTTAAGGATGATCAATACTGGACCCTTAACTGTAGAACATCTAAGAGCTCATTTCTAGGAGCTCTACTCTTTGGTTAGATTCCCCCCCTCACTTGTCATGTCAAAGAGAATCTCTTCTATGGATACAGAGGGGAGTTAAATAGTAATCTCTCCAAAGGGGTATAAAGAATCTTTTCCAGGGGCCCATGAGGTAGATTTCAAGTGGATCTTTTCTCTGTCCCGTGAAGGAAAACGCAAATGTGGCCACATTGGTCTCAGTCATATGACTCAAGTCTGAACCATCCACCTGAAAAATCCTATTGTCTCCCACGGCCAGGATGGGGCCCCAGAAAATGAGAACCTTCTTGGTGTGGACTCACATGAACCAGGTTCCATCTCGAGGGAGCCTGATCTCAAAAGGAAGGTTTGGTTTGGTTTTTGAGACTTGGTCTCCCTATTTTCTCTAGGCTGAAAGTACTATGGCCATTCATGGCTGATCTCATTACTAAATGGCATGAAAGCTTTAACCTGCTCCTTTTTTCCTCCCTAAGCCAGTTGTCCCTTGGAGGTCCTGGGGAGTTTCAGGTTTTTCGCAGAGCTCTCTCCAGTTCATTTTATTCTTATCCAAGGAAAATCTCTACAGCAAAGCTTAGACATGGCTCATGTTTAGGGCTCCCCTCAAAAAGGTTAACAGGGCCCACTCTATAAAAATTACTCATGGTACAGAGTAGATATCAGGTAAGGGGGAGCCATGTATTTCTTCCACCACAAAAGCAATGCTTAAAACACCAAAGACCTGTTAAAACATAAAACATTATCCCATCATCAATTATACTCTTTCAGGAGGTAAAGACAGTTTGGTGGGACTGACAACAGATACTGAGCCTTCACTTCAATTCTGCACTGTCCAAAAAACCTTCAAGGTCCATAACTATTGGACATCCATGGCACTGCTTGGGTTCTTTTAGTTCTTTCAGCTGAGTAACCTCCTGGCCATAGTTGTCTCTTGCTCCAAGAAGTATAGTAAGCAGAAAACACCTCCCACTGGGCAGCCTGCACAGAATTAGGAATGCCAGACTCCTTAAACTTATGAAGTCACCTCTAAGGCTAGAAACAGAAGAGGTAGGCAGGAAGCTGAGGTCCAGTTTTGAGATCTCCTAGGCAAGCATATATTGTTACTCCATGTGCATTCAGATTTTAGCTTACATCAGTGGAAGGAAAGAGGAGAGAAATCCTCATCTTCCCCTTTGATACATGTTCCAAAGAGAGTTGGTAAAGCCTCCAAGCACTGTGCTTCCAAAAGAGGTGGGACAGGAGGGGAGTGTTCTTCCTGAATCAGTTATCAAGCATATTTGACATCCTGTTTTTCTGACATTCACTTGTGTAATTGTGAGAAAGTCACAAGATCCCTGGGTCTCAGTTTTCTCATCTGCAAAATACTGACTTTGAAAGAGATAGCCTGTGAGGTTAGCTCTAGCCTGATGATACTATGATCCAAGAAATCATTCCCAAGAGAAACAAAAGGTGCAGCCTGGAGTCTGCCCTCTTGTTGCCAGGAATGACCCAGACAGAATGCAAGGTAGTCTAAAGAAAGATCAGCTGGACTCAGGAGCTGAGTGTGAATTCAAATTTTGTAAAGGATGATATATTTTTCAGTAAACATTTTAAATTTATAGAGATCAACCCAATTATTGGGGTAAGGACTCATTATTTGACAGAACTACTAGAGAAACTGGAAAGCAGCCTGACAGAAAACAGGTGTAAACCAGCATCTCATACCATACACTAAAATCAAATCCAAATGAATATGTGACTTAGTCACAAAAAGTAACATCAAAAGTAAATGAGAAGAGCAAGGAGAAATGCTTTGTTAACCTGAGGATAAGGGAAAAGTTCATGACCAAAGAGAAGTTCACAAAAGATAAAAAAGGAAGGTAAGATTTTAAAGTTTTTATACAAATAAAAACAATGCAGTTAAAACTGGGAAGAAAATGGGCAACTGGGGGAAAATAATCTTTGCAGTCAGTTTTTCTGATAAAGATCTTATATCCTTGATATCTAAGAAACTGATTCAAATTTATAAGAACAGCCATTTGTTGATTGATAAACGACCAAAAGATATAAAAGGACAGCTTTCAAGGGAAGAAATCCAAGTTAACAACTGTATTTTTTAAAAGTTCCGATTCACGAATAGAGTTATACAAATTAAATCAACTCTGGGCTTCCATGTCAGTCAATAAGCGGTTCCTAAGGACCTACTATGTACCAGGCACTGTGAGATGCAAAGAAAATGAAAACAAAAACACAAAAGGAAACCAAATGAGTCCCTATTTTCAAGGACTCATCATCTAATGGAAAGACAAACAAAAGACTAAGTACAAACAAGTTATATATAAGCTAAATTAGGGGTAATCAATAGAATGGAGGCACCAACTCCCATTAAGGGCAATTGGGAAAGGCTTCTTGTAGAAGGTAGGATTTTAGCTGGGACTTGAAAGCCAGAGAAACCAGAAAGACAAGAAAAGAGAAAAAAATAACAAATGTTGGTGGAGCGGTGGGGAAAAACACTAATGTACTGTTGGCCGAGCTGTGAATTGGTACGACTATTCTGGAAAGTAATTAGGAACTGTGGCTTTGATCCAGATTTTGTGCGGGCATAAAATTTCCTAAAGGGATCAAAGAAAGAAAAGGACTGATACACACACAAAACGTTATAGCAAATGTTTTCATGGTCACAAATAATAACTGAGGAACGACTAAGCAAATGACAGTATATGAATGTAATAGAATATTATTACAACCTAAGAAACAATTTCAGAGGAAACTGAAAAGACCTCTCCGAACTGATGCAGAGGCAAGTAAGACTAGGGGAACAACTTATTCAGTGACAGCAACATTAGAAAGAAAAATCAAATTTGAAAGACTTTGAAATGCTGATCGATGAAATGACAAACCATTATTCCAGAGGACCGAAGATAAAATACATTACTCACCTCCTGCCAGAAGATGGATGGATTTGAGATACAGAATGAGACACATGTTTTGGGACGTGGCCAATGAAGGGATTTGTTATGGTTTATTTAGGAAAGGGCTTCTGTTGTCCAAATGGGAATAGGGGAATGGAAGAGAGGGAGGGAGAGAAAGTAAATTATTGTTTTAAAAACACACAGAGGCTAAGGGGAAAAAAGTTGGAGGGGAACTGGGGGTAGTGTGGGGAGAGGAATGCCATGCTGTATTAACTTTTTGCATGACCTTGGGTAGGTTCCATAACCCCTCAGAGTCTATTTCCTCCTCCTGCAAATAACAGGGTGGCACTAAATGGTCTTAAGCTCTTAGGATACTATGAAATGATAGCGTGTGGTAACTCCCATAGTATTAGGAGTGACTACTTTGGAGGAGGGGGTCTCCTTAGAACACCAAAGCTACGGCGACAGCAGACAAGTCTCATTCTTATCTATTAATGCAGTGAGTCCTCCCTCAGCTGTCCCTTCACTTCCATAGGACAGTCCCAGAAGTCTCAGAACAGGGAATTTACCTGACTCTTAGGTAAAGCCTTTGTCAAGAGAGGGTTCCTATTGTACACTAAACTGCAAGAGGTGGCTGTGCCCATCTGGGCAAAGCCACAGTGGGTTTTTATCTATGATTTGTGGTCTATAACAAAGTATGAACACTGCTACTTTCCCTATCCATGTATATCTTTTATTAGAGGAGGAAACTAAGGCAATAGGATTAGAATTGAGAAGTGACAATTAGGTAGTCAATAGGCATTTGCTAAGTGCTAAGCACTAGGGATACGACGAAAGGCAAAAAATGGACAGAGTGCTGGAACATGGGACTTCTAATGAGGAGCCTATGTCAGGCAGCAGATAGATTAGCAAATAAGGAGACCTGAGCTCTCCCTCTAACTAGCCACATAATCCAAGGCTAGTCAATTATTTCACAGACTGTCAAGAGTTGGAAAGGACCTCAGAGTTTCATATAGTCCAAACCCAGTCAGTATGAGAATGCTCTGCATAGCATGCAAGGAGACTCACCCAGACTCCTTCTGGAGAGTTGCAAGGAGCTGTAGGCTCAAATTCTCTCTCTCTCATTTACTAACTTACTTTGGGTCAGAGTAACCTCCTTAGACTTCAGTTTTCTCAAGTGTAAAATGATGGGGTTGGATAAATGAATGAAGAAAAAACTTTGTGCAAAGTAGGTACAGAAGATTCAGATACCAAAAAGCAAAGATAGTGTCTGCCATTAAAGAGATTATATTCTAATAGGAGAAATACCCCACATCCTAGAGGGGTGGCCAGGGAGATACACCTCAACCAGGAACAATGGCAGGGTTGATTTCATGGCAGATCAAGGTTCCAGAAACCGGGGGGAGAAGGGGAGGAAGAAAAGGGCCCCCTTGAGTCAATATCAAGGTCAAGTCAGTTATGGAGGTCATGGAGGAGACATCAAGAAATGACCTCTAAGGTCCAGCTCTCAATTGAAGATCTTCTCACTCAACTCATTCCGCTTCCGGACAGTTTTCATTTCAAGAAAGCTTCTGATGGTCCAACCTAAATCTGCCTCTTTGTGACTTCACCCATCACTCCCAAGTCAAGCAAGCATACTTCCTCTCCCAAAAGGCAGCCCTTCAAATTCATGAGGACAGTGACGCTTCCCCCACATCCCTACCCCTAAGTCTTTTCTCGTCTTGCTCAGTTAAAGGATGGACTCGGTAATCTCTGAGGAACCATCCAGCTCCTATGCTCTAAGTCCATGGTCTATGATTCATCTAACAAAAGGTTAGGACAAGAGGCTGACTGAGAGGTCCATTCTACTTAATTCAGCCTTACTCGCTAGATCTCACTCCCCCATTTATATGTCGGACTAGATGTCAAGTCTCCCATTTAGGATCCTATGGGGAGGCAGCTGGAGAAGGAAATGGCAAACCATTCCAGTATCTTTGCCAAGAAAACCGGAAGGACTGTATCACAGTCCTGTGGTCCAAGGGGTCCCTACGGAAGGAACGAACAGGGAGGCAGCTAAGGGGTACAGCGTCCATCACCCTTCTGTTAGGGGATGGGTAGCGCGCTTTTTCTTCGGTCGTCTGGAATAGAGTTCTAAAGTCTTTCAAATTTTTTTCGGATTTTTTTTCTTTATAATGTTGATGGACCTGGAATCAGCAAGTCCGAGGTTCAAATCTTCGCTCAGACACTTACTAGCTGGGTGGCTCTAGGCACTTTACTTCGCCCCTGTCTGCCTCAGTCTCCTCCACTGTAAAATGGGGGGTAATAACGCACCTGGTTGGCAGGGTTGTGATAAGGACCCAACCTTGGTCGTGATCAGGACCCAACCTTGGTCGTGATCAGGACCCAACCTTGGTCGTGATCAGGACCCAACCTTGGTCGTGATCAGGACCCAACCTTGGTCGTGATCAGGACCCAACCTTGGTTGTGATCAGGCTAAGCCTGGGGGGCATGGAAGAAGGTCGGGCTGGTTCTTTGGGCCCCCGGGCAATGGGCAGACGCGGCCAAGGTCTAGGAAAAGGTCCTGCGCTCCTTCCTCCTCCCTAAGGGAGGTCATGAGCTTCCCATGCCTGGAGGTATCCAAGCAGGGGGTCTGCTTGCGCAGGATGGTCCTGGCTCTGGGATCCCCACCTTCAAGGACTAGACCGCGGCGACCGCCGCCCACGTCCTCGAGCCTCGCGGACCGAAGAGCAGCCCAGGTGCCCCTGCGCGCTCCCGCGCCTCGCAGGGCGCGCCCCCGCCCCCCGTCACCGCCCCTCCAATCGCGGCCCGGGGCCGGCGCGGCGCATTGTGGGAGTTGTGGTCCCTCCCCCGCCCGGCTCCGCTGAGCCAGCGCAGCGGCAGCAGCGGGGTCGGGGCCGGGGAGGCGGCGGCGGCAGCGGAGGCATCCCCGCGTAGCGGCGGAGGGGGCCAGGAGGAGGAGGAGGGGGCGACCAGCCACCCCCCTCCCCCAGGCCGGGCGGGCCGAGGGCGGAGGCAGCCCCCGGCCCGGGGCGCGGCCGGAGCCAGGTAAGGGAGCGAGGAGCACCCGGGGGATGGAGGAGGAGGAGATGGAGGAGGAGGAGGAGGAGGAGGAGGGGAGGGGAGGGGAGGGGAGGGGAGGGGAGGGGGAGGGGAGGAGGAAGGGACCCCGCTTCCCCAGCCCGGCCCGAGGGGTCAGCGGCTCCCACCGCCCTCCGCTCCTCTCCCCACAGCCCTCCTCCCCATCCCTCACTATCCTTCCTCCCCATCACTGCCCCTTCTCCCCATCTCCCTCCCCTTTCCCATCATCCTCTTTCCTCCCCCTCCCCATCTTCTTCCTCCCCCTTCTCCTCTCTCCTTTCTCCCCACTCCCTTGACTCCTCATTCCCTCTTCCTCCCCTGCCCCTTCTCACTTCTCTCTTTCCCTCTCTCCTCTTTTCCCCCTTCCACTCTTTCTTTCCTGGTTTCATTTCTCCCCCCTCTCCCCGCCTCCTCCCCTCCCACCTACTCTCTTTTCTCTATCTCTCCCTCTCTCTGCCTCCAAATGCTAGGAATGGGGGAGGGGAAAGTCGCTTTCCTCTGGAAGGGCCTCTCCTGTCCTTCCCCAGCCCTGATTGCCCCCGCCTAGGCTGTCTCCTTTAGGTTAGAGCTCTCAAATGGTAGGCTTTATCATGAGATGAGAAATTAGACCGGCCCTTTAAACCCCCCACTTCCCCGAGCCTCAGAACAGCACCTAGATTTGGGGGTCTTTGGATGGGAGAAGTAAAGCAGGAGGAGACTTCAGAAGGGAGTCAAAGGGCTTGGTGTCAGATATCGACTCCTGTTACTATCTCTGTGACCTGAGGCAAGTCACTCACCCTCTCTGGGCCTTTTTCCCATCAATAAAAGTGGGAAAATGGCTAAGGGCATAACAGACCACAATGGGCAGGATCTAATAGAGGGAAATTCTGTGAGGATAGATGTTCATGTTTCACTTGGGTCCAAAGAATGGATGTCACAAGTAGAAGAAGGGGGATGCAGGCAAGTTTAGGTGACCACTTGTATTAAAACATAGAAACAAAGAAACAAAGAGAAAGAAAGAAGAAACCTGGAGATTCGATAGCTCTGCAAGCTTAACTTGAGTCAGTGGTAGCCAAAAACAAGCCAATGCAGCCTTCATCTGTATGTCATAGGCTCCCTCTATTCTGTTCTGGTCTGGAAACATCAAGAGTAGTGTGCTCCTTTCTGGGCATCACTTTTTAGGAAGGGCATTGAAAGGCTCCCCAGTGTCCAAAGGAAGGCAACCAGCATGGCCAATGGCCTTGGATCCAAACCCTTGCAGGATCATTGGAAGGAACTGGGGATGCCTTGCCTGTAGAAGCCTCAGGGCTGTGATGCAGATGAGCTTCCATTTGTTCTGTTTGGTCCCAGAAGCTGGAACCTCGAGCAGTGATTGGAAGTTCCAAGAGGAAGCTTTAGGCTAGATGGAATGTCCAACTTCCTAACCATTGGAGTTATCCCAAAGTGTAATAGGCTGCCTCAGGAGATAGGGAGTGCTCCTTCATTGGCTAGCTTCAGGCAGAGGCTAGTTGACCATCTCTGGTACGTTATAGAGGAGATTTCTGTTCAGATGTGAGTTAGACCAGAAGGCTACTGAGACTCCTTCCAGCCCTGAAATTCTGTGCTTCCATGACTGGATGATCTTCCTCCAGATTCTACAATTTCTCCCCAGATGGGTCATGTAGGAGTTTCTGGTAGACACAGTTTATCTACTACATCGCATCCTCTCCGAGTGCCAAACCTTTCCAGTTATTTTGGTGCCAGGCTCTGCGCATAGTAGGTGCTCAAAGAGTAGGTGTATATTCCCCAAGGCCTGACCCATAGGAGGCACCTCATCCATGCTTGTGGAATAAAGCTTGCTGGTTTTAAGGAAAGACCACCCATTTCACTGAAAGCTATCCAAGTGTGTATTGGAAGGGAGGGGTTGATGGCTACAGAGTGAACAAAGGTTGAAAGGGTCCAGGACTGCAACATTGGTTAGTAGCTTTGTCTCAGCCCCAAGGTGCCAGTTAGCCTCAGCGGTTACCAGGCATTCATGCACGCTACAAACATTTATTAAGCACAGAGATGCAGTGATTTGACATCAGAAACCCAACCCTGTCCCTTGCCAGCTGGGACACTGGTCAAGTCCCTTAACTTTTCTGAACCTCTCTTTCTTTGTCTATCGAAGCAGGTTAATGATCTTGACACTCTGCCTCACAGGTTGCTGAGAACCAAGTGCTTTGTAAACCGTGAAATGCTGTGTGAATGTGAGGTGATGTTGTCGTCATGCCCAAAACACTGTAGCACTCAGAGAGATACAGAGATTCTCCAAAGGCTCCAGGAGAGGCAGCCACGAGATTGGGTCAAACTGCAGCCTCTCTGCAGCCCTGGGCCAATGATGTTGGACTTTCTTTTCCCCCTAGTCTAGACTAGACAGACAGGCTGAGACTTGATCATTGTTTGACACTGTCAGGAAAGCGTGGGTTTGAGTGTGGGTCAAGCCATGTGACCTTGGACAAATTATCAAATCTGCTTTAAATCTGGGCTCTAGAACTCCTGTAGCTATGCGGTCTTGGGAAAATCATAACCTTCCCAACCCTCAGTTTCTCCATCTATAAAATGGGTATAGTAATAGTGCTTACCTCCCAGGACAGTTGTAAGAATCAAATGAAATACATATTTGCTTTTTGTTTTGGATGGATTTTTTTTTTGCTTGTTGATTAATTTTGTTCTCAGATTTAATAAAACTCCGGCATGTTGTAAGCACTCGACCGATCCACATCTGTGAGACAGTGGAAAGAGCACCAGAATTACAGTCAAGATGCTTGGCTTCCAGCTCTGGCACTGTCACTGATGGGATATGCTCCCAGGAAAGTGGCAAACTCCCCAGACCTCAGTTTCCTCATCAATCCAATGAAGAGACCAGTCTAGCTAATGAAATACATATTTGTAAAAATGCATAGCATCATGACTGGCACAGAGCAGATAGATGCTTGATCCACACTTGTTTCCTTCCAAAGGAAGGATGGATTCTGATGCTTACTTACCTACTTTCCACTCTCCAAGTCACTTGTATGGTTGGTTCTTCTGCCCAATGGCCCTAGCTGTTGCTTGTGGGCACAGTGAATTAAGAAGCAGTAGGGTATGGTGGCAAGAACCCCAGGCTTAGTCTGACCAACTCCAAGACTTGAGAATCATGCTCAGTTCTTGCCTAGACATTGACGCTGTGTTCTCAGGCAAATCTGTTGATATTCTGAGGCTCAGTTTCCTCCTTTGTAGGATTAGAATAATAGCAGCTCTCCTTGCAGGGCTGCTGTAATGACCAGATGAGATAATTTATGTACTGAGAGTGCTATGGGAAGGTCAGCTATTGACGGCATAAGTTGGCCAGTCACCCAGAACAACTGACGGCTACAGAAAGTCCTCATTTCACTCTGACTGTTCATGATCTTATGGGCAGAGAATTGGAGATCTTGGTCTTTTGTTCCCTCCAGTCATTTATTTACCATTTCAGCCTTTCTCTGTATATCTAAGATACTGCTTCTTGGGGGGAGAAATGGGCCACTTTTATAGATTCAACCCCTCTGTTCTCCAGTTAATGTGTGGAAATCAGATCAACATCTCTGCTGATGTGTTTCTGTATCATGTTTGACTGAAACATTTGTGATTTGTTTAGTTGTGCCTGACTCTCTATGACCCCATTTGGGGTTTTCTTGGTAAAGATACTTGAGTGAATTATCATTTCCTTCTCCAGTTCATTTGACAGATGAGGAAACTGAGGCAAACAGGGTAAAGTGACTTGCCCAGGGTAGTCAAATTTGAACTTAGGTCTTCCTGATTCCAGACCTGGCAATGCACCACCTAGCTGAGAAATATTTATGATTAGAGATCCTAACCTGGATTTCTACTTAGTAGATGTTTACCTGTTAAATAATTTTTTTTCCAAAAATAATATGTCTTTTAGATGATTGCTTCCCTTTCCCCACAAAAGAGACTGAAAAGCCAAATTGAAGCACGTCATTATGGTTCAGCCAAATGATCCCTCCTTGATAAACGTGTCCTTTTGCCACTCAGGTAGGCCACACACAGTTTCCAGGAATCCTTAGTTCCAGGAAAGGAATTTGTAAATTTGAAGGCCTCACCATTATTTGTCTTCCTTTCCCTAAAGGAGAAACAAACAGCACCTGTGAAGTGGGGGAAGGACTGTGGGGTAAGGAGAGTTATGGAGACGATAGTAGAGGCCCAAAAAAACCTTTGTTTGCCCCCAATAATTATATAGCATGCCTGCCCTCCCCCTTTCCTTTTCAATACCTATTTAAGTGTAAAAGGATTCCCTGGAACAAAAGTCTCTGCCCATTGGTTTTTAGGGGAAGAAGGTATTTTCTTCCATACTTGATACTCAGTTCTCCCATATTTACTTTCCTCTATTTTCTCTACTCAGATTTCCCAGATCAGATTGAAAGGGTTGGACAGGAAGCTCTCCAATGCCCCTCCAACTCCAGATCTTTGGTCCGGTGCCATAAAAGAGCTTCTGCTCTCTTCCAACCTCCCCGAGTTTACAGCTCCTAGAAAGAAAAATATCATGGTGCTTAATAAATATTTTTGACTGCTGATGCCCTTGTGTTTAGCTCCTTGTTTATCCATCCCAAACATGGAAGAAGCCAGAATGTGATTAAGGAACTTTTTCCACTTTATTTTCTGTAAAGCTAAAAAAAAACAAAAAAACGCACATTTGGAGGCTAACCCATTGGTAGATCAGTAAGGATTCATTCAGTGCTGGCTTGTGGTCTCAACCAGCCTCTAATCAAATATTTATTAAGCACCTACTGTGTGCCAGGACCTGTACTATATAGGCATAAAAGATGAAATAGTCTATACCCTCAAGGAACTTACATTCCAAGGGAAAACCCCTTGCTTTGGTTGTAAAATAAACCAACTTCCTGCCCAGATAGTTTCAGTTTTGAGAAGTCCCTTGTTTACACAGGCAGCTTTCTGGGCTCAAGGATCCATTCCCTCTGACAGGATTTGTTTTGTCTCCAAGTTTGTTACTCACATATTCATGTCATCATTAGGATCTAGCCAACAGGGTGGCCCCTTGGGGTTCAGAAAAAGAGCTCTGAGGAACAGAGCAAGAGCTTTATAGACTTATTCGGCAATAGAAATGTCTTCTGATGACTACTTACCATTTATTGAGAGTGTGTGTGCGTATACGTGTGTGTGTGTGTGTGTGTGTGTGCATGTGCATGCGTGCTAGACAGTACTGCCAGCATCCCTGAAAGAAGGTGGAGACAACAACACTGCTTTTCTCTGTAGGTTTAATTTGCATTGTGAAAGGGAGAGAATTCCTGGCAAAGGACAAGTCTGCTGTCCTGGTTGATAGACTTTAGGTTTCATCTGTATATTTTTCTCACCTTCACAATCTCTGAAGATGAGGGAATGCTGGGATACATACATACATACACACGTGTATACATGTATATATAATGTATATGCATGTGTATATTATGTGTGCATGCATATGTGTATATATCGGTGTGTATTCACATGTGTATGTGTGCATATACACATGCACATACATATTGATATGTATGTGCATGTGTCTGTATATGCACATGTATATGTGTGCGTATATATCTTTCTATATGTGTATGTGTGTGTTTCAAATCAAGGGCTTGGCTGTTCTCTCAGAGACATCAAAGAAGCATGATCATGGTCTATGTCAGACAGAGCAGTAGGGGTAAAATAAAGATGGGAATAATAGTGACCCTTCTACATCACCAGGTTTTTGTGAGGCTCAGATGGGGCAGTGTAGATAAAGTGACTTGCAGACCTCCCAGTACTAAGACAGTCCCCCCTCCCGCCTTGGTGGCAGACCAAACTTAGGTGAGTCTCCTTGCTTGTCTTGTGCTCAGTATTTTTCTCCGGTTTGGAGCAGATGGCCTCTGAGGTCCCTTCCAGCTCTGTGATCCTATAATTAATCTTAGAAAGCAAAACCTGGGCTCCCTTTAAATAGCCCCCTCTCCTCTTTGTCTGAGAAACTTTGGAATCCAGGCCTGTCATATAAAGTACATAACAAATACATTCTGTCACACCATACTTAATATAGACTAAGCATTTATGAAATAGAAACTAGTCCTTCCCAGCAATACCTCATCTAATTGAGGAGTGTATGTTTTCAGACATTCATGAGAAACCTATCCTACTTCTGGGTCTTCATTTTTTCCAGATTTGGACACCTTCAGGGATATTTCAGAATGACTTGTCCCACCTAAGGAGACCTGGAACCCAATTCTTTGCCTGGCGGAGACCAATTCCTTCCCACCCACCTGGCAATGAATTTTGCCAGAAATGAAGATGTGATCTGCAATAACAGGGTTTGTTCATGAAGCTCATACCAGCATCCAGGGAGCAGCTGCAGTCATGCCTTCCCCATCCTAAGCCTTTCCTTCTCATCTGTACTGACCTGCATGGTGTGGGTGCCCTTGGGACCTCCAAGGACAAATCGCTTGACCATCCTACATACATCTAACAACAACTGCACAAAAATGTCTGTGGCCTGGCTGCTGGATTGGAGCTGGTCCTTGGATGGACTCCGGGACTGTATTGCTACTGGCATCCAGTCTGTTCGAGACTGCGACACCACGGCGCTAACAACCGTGGCCTGCCTGCTGGTATTGTTTGTATGGTACTGTTACCACGTAGGCCGGGAACAACCTCGGCCCTACGTCACTGTGAACTCCCTCATGCAGAGTGCCGAGGTCAACGGGCTGCAGAATGGATATGTGTACTGCCACTCACCTGAGTGTGTTCGCTGTACCCACAACGATGGACTTAACCAGAAACTCTATCACAATTTACAAGAATATGCAAAGCGTTATTCCTGGTCTGGCATGGGCAGGATCCACAAGGGCATCCGGGAGCAAGGGCGTTACCTGAATAGCCGGCCATCCATCCAGAAGCCAGAAGTCTTCTTCTTACCAGACTTACCCACCACTCCTTATTTCTCCCGAGATGCACAGAAGCATGATGTGGAGCTGTTGGAACGCAACTTCCAGACCATTCTGTGTGAATTTGAGACTCTGTACAAAGCTTTCTCCAACTGCAGCCTTCCCCAAGGATGGAAAATGAACAGCACCCCTAGCGGGGAGTGGTTCACCTTTTATTTGGTGAACCAGGGGGTGTGTGTTCCCAGGAACTGCAGAAAATGCCCACGGACGTACCGCTTGCTTGGAAGCCTTCGCACCTGCATTGGTAACAATGTCTTTGGGAATGCGTGTATCTCAGTCCTGAGCCCTGGCACAGTTATCACAGAGCACTATGGACCTACCAACATCCGCATTCGATGCCACTTAGGTACGTAAGCTACTGGGAGAGGAGGGACACACGTTTGTAAGTACAGTCAACTTAGGTTGCTCAGAAATCCAAATTAGAGAGCTCAAGTCACCAGACATGTGGTTATTCTAATTCCCACTCTGTCCTATGCTGCTCTGGGAAAGCGCAGATGACAAGGAAGCAAGCTGAGAACAGGAATGTCAGATTATCTCTGGCATATGCACCCGATATGCAGTGTGACATGAGGCCTCTTAGACACTCTCGCACTAGTAGGATGAACAGCTACGATGATGCGTGTTCAAAATTATCCCATTAAATTCTCAGCAACTCTAGGAAGTGAGGGCACTATTGCCATATTTTGTAGATGAGGAAAGTGCAGTTGAGCGAAGTGAGCAAACATGGCCAGCCGTGCAGCTCATGCCCAAGGCAGGATTTGAACCCAAATCTATCCACTGCTCCATGCTGGACCTGGATAATTGGTGTTTGCCAGAACCCTGAGGCCCTGAAAAGCCATTCTCACTCGCTAAGGAAAGATCTAGTTATGAGCAGCATAGCTTAGGGTCCTGGTGAAGTACTGTCTGTATGTTGTCCAAGAATCAGCCCAGCTAAGCTGGGAGAAACTAATGGACCATAGGGTCTTTGGGGGCACAGCCATTCTTGGAGATTCTGAGGCAGGTATGGGGAACCTGCAGCCTTCTAGGTCCTTGGGTACAGCCTTATAACTGAGTCCAAGTTTTTCACAGCAAATTTTTTTATTAAGGGGATTTGTTCTATGAAGTTTGGATTCAGTCAAAGGGCCCCACTTGAGGACCTAGAGATGTGGCCTCAAGGCTACTGGTTCCCCACTCCTGCTTTAAGGCATGGGAAGATCATCATCTGCATCCATGAGAGGGATGCATGCACATGCTGAGGAAATCACTGCTCACTGATGTACTAAATCAGGACTATGGCTTCATCAGTAAACATTTATTAAGTACCTATTGGTAGTCAGGCACTGTGCTAAGGGGCTGAGGATACAAAAAGAGGTAAAAGAGAGTCCCTGCCTTCAAGGAGCTTACATTTTAATGGGGAAGACTACATGTAAAGCATATCTCATTCTTACTCTCTGAAAATTGCTATTCAAAGTGTGATAAACTGAGAATAACCAGAAATAGTCATTAATCAGAACACCCCATTCCCCAACCAGCTGGGTGAGAAGGAGTTTATTGTCTGTTGACCATGTGGCTTATTAACATTCCTGGAAAGGGGCACATACTAAGGAAGCCTCAGCAAGGGGAAGCTTCTATCAGCAGTCAATAGTTTCTAGTCTATCAGCGTTAGGAAAGAGCGAAGAAGAATGACCAGCTCAGAGGAAATCTTGAGAATTAACTTCTCAAACTTAAGGGAGACCCAAGAAAAGATATCAGTCAAACTTATTGTTATTAAATTGTTTTTCAGTTGTGTCTGATTCTTCATAATCCCATTTGAGGTTTTCTTGGCAGACATACTGGAGTAGTTGGCCATTTCCTTCTCCATCTCATTTTATAGATGAGGAAACTAAAGTTAACGGTGAAGTGACTTGCTTGGGGTCACACAGTTAGTTAGTGAGTGTCTGAGGCCAGATTTGAACTCAGAAAGATGAGTTTTTGGGACTCCCAACTGGAGCTCTATCCACTATGACAGCACCTGGCTGCCCCACATCAGTCAAATACTGAGTATCTTTTACATGGTTTCTAAGTTAATAAGCAGGGTACCATTTTGGGCAGAGGAAGAAGGGGAGGAAGCCAGGGAAGATGTGAACAGATCTGTGGCCTCAGAAAGCTTATAGGGAGATGAGGGGATGAGCCTCATAAAAAGTGAAACCTTATGGAATTTTAAAAGGTAGTCTATGCTGTTCTATATGAGTGAGTGCTACAGATCGTAAGTATTATGTGAAGGCTGGACTGGTCAGGGATGGCTTCATGGATAAAAAGCAAGCCTTCGGTTAGAGCCTGAAAATTCAGGAGGATACAGAGCAGTAGAAAGTGGGGGGAGGGGGCAAGAAGTTGTTTCCAGGTAAGAGAGAAAGGCATGAGGTGGGAATGCTGAAGGTCCACTGAGGGCAAGGTAGAGGCATTGAGTGGGAGAGCAGTATGAGATGAGATTAGCAAAGACTTGTGAGGGGTCTTGAACACCAGGCTAAGGACTTTGGACCACAGTCAATGGGAAAACATTATTTTTGAAGAGGGATGTGATATGATTCAATTAAGTTCAGCAAACATTAAACATCTATGTACAAGGTCCTGGGTTTGCACAGTACTGGGGGTACAGAAAAGACTTCCTGTTTCATTTGGGTTAGGACAAGAATCACTCTCATACAAGCATATTAAAGGCAAAGGAAAGATATAGGCTGAGTGTTGGACCTGAGGAAAGAAAGATCACCTGCAAGGGGCTGGGGGGCAGGGCACAGGGAGCCAGGGAAGCTCTAGAAGGAATGTGGTACCTGAGTGAGGCCATGAAGGAAGAGGCAGAGTACCTCCCAGGTAGGAGGAATGCAAAAGCACAGACATGAGACTGGGCAGGATGAGAAAGGTGGGGAGAGAGCAGTTTAGTTTGGCTGAAACATAAACTATATAAAAGGGAAAAATGAGTTAAGGCCAGGCCAGTAGGTTGGCACTATATGGCAGAGGGCTTTGAATGCCAGAGTTAGGATGGAAGCAGTAGTCGAAGAAAAGCTGTCTGGTGGCACTAGGAAAATGGACTGGAGTTAGGAGAAGCCTGAGGCAGAGAGACTCAATAGAAGGTAAAAGGGGTATGTGTGTGGTGTGTGTGTGTGTGTGTGTGTGTGTGTGTGTGTGTGTGTGTGTGTGTGTGTGTATGGGTGTGGGTGTGTGTGGGGGTGTGGGTGGGTGTGGGTGTGGGTAGGTGTGGATGTGTGTGTGTAGGGGTGTGTGTGTGTGTGTGTGTGTGTGTGTGTGTGTGTGTGTGTGTGTGTGTGTGTGTAGGTGGGTGTGTGCTATGTATGTCCTCAGTTTAAGTGCTCTGTGGATGCCTGTGACATGGAGATGAGTCTACTCTCTGGAATAGTTATGCAGTGGTGGCGCCCAGTGTCTGCTGGGTCCTACTCTGCCATAAAGCTTCTAAGTAGAAGTTCTGTGGAGACTGTCTTGTCAACTGAACAGCCTAAATAAGCAAGAAGAGGCTTATTACCAGGTTAACCACAACGTGAGGACTCTTCTCAATTAAAGTAACTCATGAAGACCATTAAAGTGCAGAAGGACCGCAGCGAAGTCTACACACAGATGTAAAGTAACCGATCTCTGAAGTGTGTGTGTGTGTGTGGGGGGGGGTGTAGGTGTGTGTGTGTAGGGTGTGTGTGTATGTGTGTAGGTGTGAGTGTGTATGTGTGGGGTGTGTGTGTATGTGTGTAGGTTGTGTGTGTAGGGGTGTGTGTGTGTGTGTGTGTGTGTATGTAAAACACACAAGCACATATTACCTCATTATGGCCCATTAGACAATCTCTTCTCAATCATCTTTTTCAGAGTTAATGCTAGAAAACTAAATTAGGCATTAGGCCCATTTCAAGTCCCTTACAGATCAGCCACTGCGTTTCTGCCTTATAACAGGGACTTGCTATTTTCAAAAGGTTTTAAAGCCAGAAGAGACCCCAGGGGTCATTGAGCCCAAAACTCTCATTTTGTAGCTGAGGAAAGAAGGATCTGAGAAGTCCTATGACTTTCCCAGGATCCTACAGGTAGGAGACAGTAAAGGCAAGGTTGGATCTAGGACCACTGACTCCAAATTCAGTGGTCTTTCCACAAATCCAGTCTCCTCTGTAGCCAGCTGAGCCTGAGCTTTCTTCAGAAATTCATTCCTTGGATTAATTTTCTATTTCTTGCTTTAGGCTGTCTCAGGAACCAAAAGTGTGTTGCATCCTAGACAGCATGCCTGCTCTTGACAGGAGTCTCTAGGGACAGACTCCAGCTCAGAAACTCACAGAATGAGCCACAAAGGCACCTGCTTCCTTTGTACCTTTGCCACACCCTATCACATGTAAGCCACCTAGTATTAAAAAAGGGGCAGGACCTTGACAGCAGGGCTGAGGGACTAGTGGCTCCCTTAAAGGGTTCTGCCCAAAGCCAAGATTTTACCTATCTTTTCTCACTGAGTGTGGACTCTTCCCATCCTAGACTCCAGAAGAGATGATAACAGATGAGATCACAGGCCTATGGCCCATATATTACCTAGCATTCCTGACTGAGACACTCCTCTAGATGTGCCAACTGCATTGCTGCAAATCTCCAAAGTGAGTCAGGTCCTTCCAAACAGCCTTTGAGCCCAAAGAGCCAGATGTCAGAATGGCTAAGCCTTAGCAAAGGCCAGAGGACAATATCAGTTGGCTTCAGCTAACAATACATAATACACAATTTTGTTCAGCAAGCTTAAGTTAAACACAATTAAAACTTATTTTTCTCTTTGTATGATCTTATCAGGAGAATAGCCCACCCTGAGTCCTGAGAAAGACCTGTACTTTCTCAGACCAATGAAAGACCAACAGCTAGTACACACATAGCTTTCTCTTTCCCTCTTGACTGCATTCTCATCCACTCTTGGTGGAGAAAACCTGTTCTTTTGAAAGAGTATTTTAGGCAAAACAGCACACTCCTAAAAGGCCCTAAGAAAAAAAACATCATTGGCAGCCTGGAGTTGCTCCCCAGCTTCCAAAACACCTAATGCTAGCACATGGACATTACCCAATCATGGAGTGAGATGTGGGGCAAGGATCCTTTCTGCCCCCTAAGCTAATCTTGTTGGCAACAGAAAGAAGTGGTACACAGCTAAGAAAGCAAGTGTAGAAAAGAAATATCAAGATAGAGATACAGAGCCAGGAATGTTTTTCTGCTCTAATGTGGTGAGTGGTGATAACTCATTTAGAGGCCATGAGAAGGGGGAGCATCCTTCCTTTACACTCCAATGGGAAGGCAGGACAATTACTGTATAAAAGACTATCCCACCCGATCCCACCATATTCCTGGAACTCCCTCCAGTGTAACAGGCCTAACAGACTCCTAGAACTGATGGTTGTCCATGAGCCCTGAGGAGTCCCCTTCTGTTTGGTCAGGAAGTAGTGGGCTGGGTTGTCTTAGACCCATAGAATGGAAGATCACTAAGCCCAACCCTGTTCTCCGATTAGGAGGAAACTGGAGGCTCAAAAAGGATAGAGACTGGTCCAGTATCACCCACATCATGTTTCCTGCTTCCACACCCACTGAACTTGCCCTTTCCTCATGTGGCTTATCTGCTGTCCTGTGAGGGCATCCATCAGGCAGGGAGCTTCAGTGCTGCTGTCATCATCAGTGGGCGGTATCTGCTCATTCGATGAAATGCACTATCTTCCCAAATAAGAGTAGCCTTAATTGGAGTAATTACTATGTATGAACTTGCTGGGTTCCATCAATTTTTGTGCCAGTGTTTGTTCTCAGCAAAATGAGGCTGAAAGCAAGGAAGCGTTATCTGGGCTCCAGTAGAGTCCTGGGCTTGGAGTTGGAAAGACCTCAGCCCTCGTCTTGGCTCTATCATCTACTGACTGTGTGATGGCAGAAAAGCTCCTTTGCTTCCGAGGGAGCAATGCCTATGATGCCTGCCTCACCGAGCTGTTCTGAGTACGGCACTTTGTATGGTACGACGTGCTATATAAATGGGGGCTCTTATCATTATTGGGGAAATGAAATCACTGAAAGGAATTGAAAGAACTTAGTCAGTCATAGTTGCCATCATGAGTCAGTGAGGCCAGAAATAGAGTCGGGGTGTGCCAAATCCTTGTCTATGGCTCCCTTCTGTGTGATCTTGTGTGTATCCAAAGTAAGGTTTCCTTCTGGGTAAACCCTTCTAGAAAGGGCCAGCCTGTTCACTTATAATTAAAGATATTAAAAGGCTGAGCTGAAAAGGTTTCATTTATAAATGACAAAGAGGCAAGGGGTTGGACTCCATCAATGTTTACCAGGTACCAGCTCAAGGCAGTTTGTAAAATCTTTATTACCAAAAATCATAACAACTTAACTTAAAAACTGTCCTCACCATGAATCCTGGCCTTACCATCCCCCCAACTTTCTTTTCCCCAGGTCACTGCCTCCACAGAAAGCCAACAAGCTGAGGCTGTGAAGGCTAGAATAGCCTAAGGAAGGGAAACTGAGTATTTCCTTGTCTGCAGAATAGTTTGAGTGGGGAAATACTGGATCATACAACCTCAGATTTCCTTTCTAGTTCAAACATTCTAGAGCTTTTATTTTCCCCCATCAATTAGTCATTTCTTTGTTACTCCATTTGGTTTTCTTGGCAAAGATACTAGAATGGTTTGCCATTTCCTTCTCTAGCTCATTTTACAGAGGAGGTAACTAAGGCAAACAGGGTGAAGTGACTTGCCCAAGGTAACACAGCTAGTAAGTATCTGAGTCATATTTGAACTCAGGTCTTCCTGATTCCACAGTCATAGCAATTCTAAAGTCCCTTTCATCTGAGTTACAAAGCTACTAGGATTCCTTCAATGAGAAATACTAGAAAAAGGGAAATTCTATGACCTAATTTCATCATCTCCCTCCTGGTGTTTCAGTAGGCATCCTGGACTTGTTCGTCATCACTTGTGTTTGATTCCTACAGGTTTGACTTATTAATCTGGTTTTCTTTTATGTATCTCCCAGATCTTCAGCCATCCTGATTTGTCCCTCCTATGAAAGGCCACTGTTTTAGGTTTTCCGTCAAAGTGTCCGTAGTGGGTGACAAAGGAAACTCTTCCGGTTGAGACAATAAACAGAATTGCCCATTGGAGAGACTTGGTTTAATAATACTGAGCACCTTGGGGCTGAGAGGTACAGGGCCAAACACAACCCACTGTCTGCCCTCTGTGAGCTTCTAGCTCAGTGGGGATGAATGAGTTTTTGTCACAGCAGGTGTTGTCTTCTGGGATCTGCCATTTTCATCCCCACCCTTTGCCCTCTGGCGTAGTACAGAGAAAGAACAATAACGCGAGTTTGGTTGTACCTTTTTAAACTTTCTTTGTTGAAGCAGAGTACCCTCTGGTCTCTGGCTGTTCCCAAGTCATGCCCACCCTTGTTATCTCTTCTGTTTTGAACTCAAAGGTCTGAAGACTCCCAGTGGCTGTGAGCTGGTGGTGGGAGGAGAGCCCCAGTGCTGGGCAGAAGGCCGTTGCCTCCTGTTTGACGACTCATTTCTGCATACTGCATTCCATGAAGGCAAGTATCTTCCCTGCCACCTGATTTAGAGATCAGCCCCACAAGGAGTGTAACAGATCAGGAAAATTGATTACCACATGACTTTAGAAATAGTGGATTTAGTTTACCTTCCCCATGTTCCAGCTCTAAAAGTCTCGGAAGTAATACCCTTCCTAGCTCCACGCTATACTTTCTAGGGCTCCATACTTCCCACCATGGGTTCAGGTTACTTTGGAAAACTGGAAATGATTAAAGAGCATTTTCCTCTTGGGGATGGTGTTCTGCAAATTTGTTGACTGATTTAGCTGTGATTTGTTTTCAGTCATACTTGTAAACAGACTCATATAAATATATGTGTGTGCATGTATGTATATGTATATACACATACATATATAAGTGAGTATATAGTAGGGGCCATTTCTAGTCCTCCTGATTGCTATCTGGTCACTGGACCCAGATAGCTCCAGAAGAGAAAGTGAGGCTGGTAACTGCACAGTCCTGCCTCACTCAAATCCAATTCACTTGGATCATCTTCCTGATGTCCTGAACCTTTTCGAGAACAAAGGACAAAACCACACTATCTGCATCCATCCATCCATCCATCCATCCATCCATCCATCTCCTGGTCTATGAACAGGCCTGTCTTTGAAGGCCTTCCATGTACTGACTTTACTGGCCGTATGTCTTGGCAGGGAAACTTAAAAGAGTTAGTGTCCATAATGGAAGCCCTTTAAGCAGTGTTGAGAGACAAGACTAACACATCTGCCCAGAGGCAAGCCAAGGAACAGCACAACACAGATGGAGGAACGTGCTTTGACCACTGATATCCACGATGTTCCATGTTCTCTTACATCCTGTTTTCTCCTCAGGTTCAGCAGAAGAGGGACCACGAGTGGTTTTCATGGTCGACTTGTGGCACCCGAATGTGGCAGCAGCTGAACGCCAGGCCCTCGATTTTATCTTTGCTCCAGGACGATGAGTCCATGTCTATGCTGGCATGGGTCGGAAGGACAGAGGCCTGGCCTGGGAAGGGCTGCGGCCCAGTGTGCCCCTGGTTGAGGTGGCATTACCACGGACACAAACCTGCCTCAGTAGGAAGCTTTCCTTTGGGATCAATGCCATGTTGGATTTCTCTCCTTGGTTATTGTAAATGGGAGTTTCCAGCTTGTATTTTCTTAGATGTTTTTTTCCTGTCATCTGCTTCAGGGGTTTCTTTTGGACACAACCATGCATTATTTTCATTCCGTGGCTCCAGGTACAGTCCCCCTATTGTGTTATGTTGCTCCTGTGTTTAGCAGTGTTAAGATTCAGAGTACCACAAGGTTGTTTGTTGAATGTCATCATGTGAAAAATTCTTGTGGTCATCTTAAAAAACAAAAACAAAAAAGGGATGAGAAACAAAACCAGAGGGCTGCCAAGCTCAGCTCAGCACCTGCTGCTGTTCTGATCATGACCACAGTGGACCCTTTGCCTGCCTGGGGGGTAGCCCCAGCCCCATTCTGACTTCATTCCCAGGGTTCAGGGGCTGCTGGACACAGTGCCTAGGCAGCTTTAGGACCTGAAGAAATAGCACTCCTGTGCACCACTCCTAAACCATTGTTTGGCTGGTGATGGCAAAGGGCATTTAGACTGGTGGACCTGGAGACTTTTTAAACATCACTTTCCTACAGAGCTAAAGCTGGTCCCCTTGAGCCCACTCCTAGCTTCCCAAGGCCCAGGCCCAGAGGGCGTGATTCTCTTACCTCACTGCCTACAGAAGCCCCACTGCCAAATCGGGCACAAAGTATTTCCAGAGTGAGTTCTTTTCAGCCAACTCTTGATAAAGACAGATAAAAGGTTAGTTGAAAAGCTCTATGAGGAAAAGGAATCACTTGGTCACTAAAATTCTAGGAAAGTCCTTCTGCAGCAAAACTGGAATCTGACCGGTGTCTGTTCTACTTTGGGGTTTTGTTGCCTAGGATTCTCCTTCCTTATCTGTTGCATAAATGTTTGCTCTCTGGATGTGGCGTGGCCTCTGCGAACAGCCCAGACCCAGGCCAGGCTGCTCAGATATGTCACTGCTAACTGATTTGGACATGGTGTAGACTAACCTCTAAAGCACTCATGGCCTCCTCTCAGCCCCAGAAGGATGTCCATTCCTGCATCCAGAAAGGACTGGAGGCTGGTATGGCAGGACAGTTATTTCATTTGGTGTCTCAGTGATGAGGAAACAGTCTCCTGTTGACCTGTTGAGGGAAGCTTTGGTCACCAGCCACACTAAATGCCTTTAAAGAGTGTGTCCTAGTCGGAGTAGACAGGGAAGGAGCTAAGGTCCAGTACAGAACAGCAAGGCACATTATCCACTAGAAAAAGCATGCTAGGGTCCAGATACCAGTGGGAACATTGTGAGCAGAAAGCTGCTGGGAAGAACACACAGAAAACAATGAACAGACTCTTAAAGACCCTTGCATTAATCACTAGCCATGTGCAAAGAAAGTGTTTAAATTGAAGAAAAATTTCTATGCTTTTTTTCAATTATTAGATGGTGGGAAAAGGCAGAAATTTCAAATACACCTTAAATATTTTTACACCTAAGAACAGAGGTGCATGATTTCTACGCCTATTGACTACTCTGAGTGGACAAAGCCAACAGTATTTATAGGTACCTGGTTACCTAAAGTCATGTGGAGTGGATGTGAAACAGGAGATTAATAAAGGACTTTGCTGAAAACCAGAATGAAGTGGTTTTGTTGGAAGAGATTTTTGGCTTAATCATGTAGGCCTTGGACTCGGAGAATGTGAAAGGTATGCCACTAAAACTGCTATTTTTGAACAGAGGCAAAAAAAATTTGATTTTAAAAGAGAGCAGGAAAAAGTCCATGGGATGATGAATCATTTCAGAACCCCTAATGGTGGCTAGTAATTTAAATTAATTACAAAGAGGCTTATCTAGCAGCAGTGATGGAAACAAGCTTCCAGATGAAGCCAAGCTCAGGCAGAGGTAGTGGGCTTCAGTGTGGGAGGCAGTTAGCCTTCTGCCTCCTCTAACTCACTGCCCCATGTAGCGGGGACCAGGAGACGCTAAGTATCAAGCATCATCAATATATGGAGTTTTTACTCTTGGCTTTTTATTCTTAGAAAAAGAAAATAGTAAAGGGTCTGCAGAAGAGCAGACACTTCCCCAGCAATTTAGATTTAGTGTGAATTCATTTACCATCAGCATACAGAAAAGGAGTAAGAGCTCCAGCCTCGGGGCTGTGAGGTTTCTCACCATATGAAGGTGTGTGATGCCAACAAGGCAATTGCTAAAGTCGTTTTTTGTGTTGCTTCTAGAGATATGCAAAGTGCTAAGAAGGAAGCAAACCGAACAGCCCAGCCTAGATCAAGTTGCTCCTGGCACCGTGGCCTCTAACTTCATGCCAGGGTCAGGGTCCAAAGGGACCTTGGAGCACGTCCGGACTAGCCAAGGTGCGTGGCCAAGGTCACAACAGTGAGTCCTTGGCAGCAGATGCAGGTCTAGAGGCTGAAGCTTTGGAATCCATGGGCAGTTTTAAGTCTAGGCCAGAAACCTCTGCTCACACAATCCCCCAAGTTTGGGGCCAGGCTCATCTTCTGAGAATGGGCTCCCATGGAAGCGCTATCTCTCCAGAGAGGTGACCTTCTCCATGCACACTTGCTCCCTGGTGGATGTACAACTGGGAGCAGGACAAGCTACAGCTATAAATTCCCTTCTACGACAGATGGTAATAGAACAGTTGAGCAGATTGGTGAATCGTTGGCAGAAGGCATCAGACAAAAGGATTATTCACTTTATGCTCCATTAATAAGTACACCCAGATCACTGATCCTAATCTCATTACCCACCCCCTCGCCAGTTTACTTCTTTAGATACCTGGATAATCCTCACATCGTAAAAGCACTGCCCTGGAACGCATTAGCTCATGTCCACATCCTAGTCCCTGATGTGTGGCTGGGCCCATGGCTGGCACAGTCTGCCTTTTTGGGTATCATTCAGAGCATGACCTCCAACAAAGCAAGGTTGGCTGGGTGGCAGATCATTGATGGGAGCTGAGCCTCATGCCCCAAAACATAGAAGTCATTGCCTTTTTTCACTCAGACCCCTCAACTGCTCCCTATAGCTGGGGCCTCTCCTCTCATCCGATGATCTGCCCCGAGATCTTGACATACATCCAACCTTGGAGGCAGAAGGCCACTGCAAGGCAACATTCCTTTGATTTCTGATAGACTCAGGCTTCAGTCCCCTAGGATAGGCTGATCAGAAGTTCTGTCAAAGACAAGAAAGGGGTTTTTCACTTCTCCCAAGAGCTTCTCATGTGCAAAGATTTGACAGAATGACCTATTGTGACTTGAAATCCTAGTCTTGGGAACTAGAAGGCACCAGAGATCAGGATCCTCTCCTGTACCCTTAACTGACTCCCAGATTATTTTTTAAACCAGCACCTGGCTATGCTGTGAGGTGGATGCTGTCACAGTGTAAGTCAGAACCAGGGGCAGAGGGTGGAGGGGACAAAGGGACAGATTCAGGATGGATATGAGGAAATGCCTCCTAATAATCAGAATGTCCCAAAGTGGCACAATCTGTCCAGGGAGGGAGTTCCCCATGCCACCAAGGTCCCCAAGCAGAGGCTGGAAACCTCACCTACTTGTCTGTAGGATGTGTTCTCAATCACCTTGGATATTCTGTAAAGTCAGTCAGTGGTGGCCTCATTCACCCTACTTCTCAGTTTTATATCTGATTAGGAAGATTCAAGTGTATAAGGCCAAGCTGCTGCTTCCCTTGTGAGATGTCTCTCAGGCATCAAAGCAGTGTGCATTTAAGGTTTCTATGGAAGCAAATGCCCCCTCGCCAAGTAGCAGAGCGCAGGGTTTGCAATATCAGAGGAAGGACAGACTGCTTTCCCCAGGTCAGGCACCCACCAGCACACCGAGTCAGCATCTTGTGCACTGGGCACAGACATCCATCAGCATGCCACGAGGCACAGAGCTGAGATGAGGGACCCCACTCCAAAAGGTCCACTGAGGTTTTAATATGAAAAAACCCGCACAGGGCATATTTAACCACAAAGGGGAATCTTCAAAAGCATTCTTTTTGGATACAAAATTTTTTTTAGGTGCCCTGAGTTAAAGTTCTGACTCCAATACTTAGTAGCTCTGTGACCATAGACAAGGACGTCCTTTGACTTTTCTGAACCTCAGTTTCCCCATCTGTCAAATGGGGATAGTACTAGCACTGCCTATCTCACAGAGCTATGTGGAAGGATGTAGCAGCCCAACTTCCTTCTGTGAGCTGGCCTCCCAGTCACAGGAACCAGAAGGGCACAATGCGATATGATTAAGCCACGACTGCTCTTTTTTGAAGGACATATGGTTTGAGTAGTAAACCAATCCATACAAGGAGGAAGAGAGACTGTCCACAAAACACGTTTACTGACATGTTGATTCATATCCTTTGTTCATTAGAATGTTACTGTTTAGGGTTAGGAATATAGTAACATGTTAAACTGCCTCCTAAGAATAGGTGTAGAAATGTGTTTATAAATAAGAACAATGATATCCTCAATATTAACACATCAGTTTACTGCCTCCAGTAACAAAGAGGAATTCCAAGTATTGCTGGAAGAGATTGAGCTGTGTCTTTGTTCTTCTGACAAGACACTGACACTGGAAAGGACTGGGGATGATCCTCTAACAGATGCCCCTCATTAGAACATCCAGATGAATCCTGGTCCCTTCATGAAGGCAAGGTCCATACTTAACAATACTGCCTTGTGCTAAACATCTGGGGCTTTGGGGGATGGGGGTAGGGGATGGAGAAGGAAAGCTTTCAGAACCTGTCTGTAACATAGGCACCAGAGAAAACCAGCAGGATCACTGACTTCACAGTCCTGGCTCACAGCCTTTTTCTACCAGAAGTGGCACTACCCAGTTTGACTGCGCACTTTACTTTTCAGTGGTGGCTCCGTGTGGCTTACATAGTTGTTTCCAAAAATCAAATCTGTGTCCCTATAATACAAGAAGTTGCCCCTACTGAGGAGCCTCAAAAGAATGTGCTGCAGACTCTGAAAGCTATTCCACAGAGAAGTCCCCCAAATATTCTAAGCAATGGCAACTTCTCTGAAACAAGTGTGTAGTCTCCCAAGGGGACAACTTGGAAGTGGAAAAGCCTATCTGGAGGTGTATAGATTGGCCCAACTGTTAAAAATAAATCACTGCCTCCTGCTCTGATGATCACACCCAACAGGTGAGATGAAGCTTTCAACTGACAGTGGGGCACAAAGAGGAGGCTTAACCTACACCTGCAACAGAAGAATTGAAACCAGACGGTGCGATAGCAGCAGCTGGCAGGACAGGCAGCCTCCTTGTGGAATTCTTTGGTAAGCGACTCCATCCTGACAAATACAGGAAAGCACCATCCAACACTCTGGACCTGCCGGTTTCAAAGGGAATATTCCCACCACCACCCTGGCCCCCTGAAAAATGTGCTCAGCAAAAACAAAGGTTTATCTCTCACATCTCCCACAAACCCTAAAAACCTCCATATTTCCTAAGGACAGGGCAGGGCAGGGCAGGACAAAACCGGCTGGGAAGATGCCCAGAGCTCGGCCTCTCTGGGGTTCCACATCCATTCTGCTCAGAGTAAGTTCACCCCATGCTTCAGCAGCTTCTGCTTGGCCTTGCCCGGGAGGGTGAAGGCACCATCCTGGGGGCTGGGGAAACCGGAGCTCCGAGTGGAGGAGGCCGTCTGCTGGAAATAGGTTTCTTGGACAGGACTGCAACAGGCATACACTGCTGTGGAGGCATTCCTAGTGGAGAGAGAAAGAGTCAAGGACAGTCACAACACGTCCCTTCCTCAAAATGGAAATCTCAACCACAAAAGAGAATTTGAGGGATGATCGCTGTTAGATTAGAGAGTAAGCTTCAGGGTTTGAAGGAAACTTGGGGCTTATCTGGGCCATGTCTCTTACTTTACAGACGGGGAATAGGCTCAGCAAGGGGGGAAATGACGTGCCCAGTCACACGTGAAAAATCTGATAACAACAGAGCAGCAAACTGTTGAGTGTTCACAGGTAAAGGGACTGCAGAACAATGGGGCTGAGGGGGCCACAGGGCCTCTAACCCACCCCCTCCCAGAAAGGAGAAATCATTTAAAAGTCTGGTAAGGCACAGGGCTAAGCTTGAAACCCAAGGTCAGGCAACAGAGCAGTCTGCTTCTCCTATAATAATTTACAAACTGCCATGATTTGAGTTTTCTGTTCTAAAAAAGCAGACGCTGCTGAAGCATGGGGTGAACTTACTCTGAGCAGAAGGACGTGAGACCTACCAGGGCCAGAGAGGCCGAGTTCCGGGCATCTTCTCTAAAATCTGGCCGTTTCTGCCCTACCCTGTCCTGTCCTTAGGAAATATGCAGGTTTTTAGGGTTCAGCAAGCATTTGTTGTAGGCCTATGCCGCACCAGGCACTGTTAGGTGATGAAGACAGAAGGACAAAATGAAAGGTGCCATTCCTCGGGAACCTTACATTCTGCTGCAGGGGGTGGGTGATGTTCAGGAATGATGATGGTCACTGAGGTCTGGGTGCCAAGGAGAGTCCTGCTCCCTTGAGTACTGTCAAGATGGCAGGGGACAGTAAATATGCTCTAAATAAGCTACTCACTAGTAATGAGAGAAGAAAAGGAAAGTGGCTGGGGACTCTTTACTGCCCCAGGAGCATCTGGGGAGTGTAGGAGGGCACTAGGTCTATCGAGGTCTGAAAGAACCATAACTCCCCTTATAGGGCAGTTTAAGATTTGCCAAACATTTCCACACAATAATCCTGAGATAGATGATTTACCAGCATTATCCTCATGTTATAGATGAAGAAATGGAGGCTCTGAAACATGAATGACTGGCCCATGGGCACACAGACAAGAAGCATCTCAGGGTAGATTCAAACCCAGGTCTCACTCCAAATCTAATGCATTACCAACTCCCTCCCATTCATGCTGCCTCCTGGGACAGCTGCCCACATTAAACTAGGCAGCACTCTCCAAGTCTTCACGAGCTTTCCTTATGCCAACCTTGTATGTTAGTGTTTAAGGGGTAAGGAAACACAATCAGATGGCATGCCTTACCCCAATATCAGTCAGGACCCGCTCCTTGGGCTTCACTCCTGATCTGTGTTCTTTCTACATTCAAGGAGTTAAAGCAATGAAGGCATTATGACAGACCAGCTCAGCCTAGGAGAGTGGCCTTCTAGGGCAGCACTGCAGAAAAGAGAGGGGAAGCCCCCAGAGGTCCTCCCTGCCTAACTGTGGTCCCACAAAGCTGCCGCCCACTCATCCTGAAGCGGAGCTCCTGCAGAGGGTAGAGCTTTGGCTCCCACCAGAGCCGCGGGGGAGGTTTTTACACTTTCCTGGGCTGTTAAGTGGATTAATGGTGTAAATGCCACCCAGCATCACCTTTGGATGCCAAACGCCAGAGGCTGCTAGCTTCTGCAATCAAGGTTTCTCACCCCAATGTTCTGCCCCAAGGAGTTCAAATAGTGAAGGGGCCAGAGAAAGCCAAAAATGACCTTCTGGAGTTTGGCATATAAGGTGCCAGACGTTTCATTTTTATGCCTAGCAGCCAAGGTGTACATACACATACATGCAAATGTGATATGCCAAAGCACACACAGGCACTGCACACATGCATATGCACACACATGCACCCCACACAAAGTGTGTGCACGCATGCACCCCACACACAAGTGCGCACACACACACACACACACACACACACACACACACACACACACACACACACAACCAGTTTCTAACCCAGCAAAACAAATTTCTGTTGCCAGCTTCTGGGAACCTTGACTGAAAGCCTAAAAAGACACATTTATTATGGTAAGTTCTATTTAAATGCTGGATAAACCGTCTGGTCCTGGGAGGCAACAAATACCCCTAGCACAGGCCTCGAACACTCATTGTGAGACCCTGACTTCTCTCTCTCCACTGAGCTTCAGCTGCTTCAGTGGCTCTGACAGATAAAAGCCCCGTTTCTAAGGATGCGACAAATCCTCTGTCCTCCGGTGAAAGGAGGGGATGGCGACCAATGGCAGGACTTGGCTGCAAAAGGAGCAGAGGAAGGCCTGGAGGGAGGGGAGGCATTAAAACGAACTAAAGCATTCTCATTCCTTTTTAATAAACGGCACCGACAGCACCCTTGCTGCTGAACAAAGAAATGCCAGGTCCTCTGGGGACTCAGTTTCCTCATCTGAACAATATGGAGAGGAAACCAGAAGGTAAGACCTCATGGCCCACCTGACCCAAAGCTCGAGATGAACACCCATGCAGTGAGGAGGCTGGGGTTGGACCGTCACTGTAAAGGTGAAGAAATGAAACTCAAGAGACATGGAATGGAGGCCCAGATCTCACTGCTCTCTCCCCTCATCCCTTCCTTCCTCTTTCTCCTCCTTTTCTTTCTCTTTATTTCTTCCTTCCTTTTCCTTTCTCTCTCCTTCCTTCCTTCCCTAACAGGCTATCCAACAAGTGCTAATTCAATACCTACTATGCACAAGGAGCTATACTAGACTCTGGAAGACAGAAATAGAGAATATACATAAGATAGTCCAGGCAGCTGGTGGCACCAAGGTGCACAGAGCTCCAGGCCAAGAGTCAGGAAGACCTGAGCTTAAATCTGGCCTCAGTCACTAGCTGGGTGACCCTGGCTAAGTCACTTAACCCTATTTGCTTCAGTTTCCTCATCTGTTAAATGAGTTTGAAAAGAAAATGGCAAACCACTCCAGTATGTTTGCCAAGAAAACCCTTAGTGGGGTCAAAAAGGGTTAGAAATGACTAAAAGACTAAATATTAAGACCGTGCTGCTCTCTTGGAGTTACTGTTCTAGAGGGGGACAACACATCAAACACACATCACCTTCACAGTCTATAACCTACATGGCATCTTTAAAAAGGAGAGAGCGCTAACAGTTCAGGAAGACAGGAAACACTGTCCTTAAGAAGCAGCTCTGAGCTGAGTCCTGAAGGTTCATGGGAAGAAGGGATAGGAATGAGCAGAGCGTGTGTCCTTGGCAGAAATCTTACCTGACTGTCATCTCATGCAAAGGTGGCATCTGAGTGAAGTCCGAATGAATCAGACGGACTGCCCGGAGGAGGTGTCGGTCCTGGGAAGTGGGTGCTTGTGGCAGGTTGGCTTTTGAGAGTTAAAAGAGAATTCGTAAATATCAAAATCATCCTCCCTACCCCCAGCCTCCTCCAACCCTCCACTCCTGGGAGACTATGGCACAGAAGCGACTCTCTGGGGGGAGATGAATAACTACATGCCCTAATCCAAATCAGAAGATAAAAGGAAGCTGACTGACAACCCCTAAGAGAGCCCAGTCCCAGTCATCTGTTTCACTGAATGCCAAGAAAGGGAGAGTGCCCTTTCAACTATCCCTCTGCAATGGAGCGCCACCCCCCTCTCATTTCAAAACATCTGTGATCCTTGGCTATTGGGAAGGCAATCTGGAAGACCAACAAGGGAAGCTTTCGCAAACTCAGTGGGTGCCAGGCTCCAAATGAGTCTTCATTCACATTTCAGGCACATCTAGGATGAGGAAAGGCTGCTGGAACAGTGACCTCCATAGCTCTGGCCGCTCCCAGACCCTGGCCTAATGACCCAGCAGAGCCTTACCAGTGAGCACATTTTGAATGCTGTCATAGTGCAGAAAGTTGTACGCAGCTCGTGCTGGGGCAGGCTCCTCCTCAGGCAGTGTCTCCTTCAAGTGAACCTCCAAGCCATTCAATGACGCCAGGCTACTGTGATACTGGGATAAGCCAATGGAAAGAATCGCTTGAATGGGCTGGTTAACCTCATTTTCAGCAGTTAAGTTTCAGTTTTTTGCAGCAGTGATTTGGTTCATAGCCTGCAAATATCTGAATCTCTCTGTGGGAGCTAAGACATAACTCTAAAGAGGTTTTCACAGGTAGAGTGAGTTTGAAAGCCCCCTTCTGAGCCAATGACTACCTACAGCTGTTTACATAAGGAGTCTCTTAATAGCTCTTTGACAATGGAGGAATTCTAATTTGAGTTTCTAACAACCTTGACCAGGAGTATTGGAATAAATACTAGGCCCAAATGCTTGACAGCAAGTGTGACAGATGTGTACAGGATGGTAGCAGTGGCTTTGGGTGAGTTCTATCTAAAAACAGATGCTCTGGATGGCTCCTCCAGTGAATGAGCCCCCAAAAATGCTGGTCACAGTAGCACAGCCAGTGTGGTTGTGCAAACAGTCACTTCCCATAGAGTCAGTGAGATGAGAATGAACAGTATGATGTGTGTGCCTTTAATGGGCATGCAGAGCTTATATAGCTTGACTGTTCACTGGACTATTCTAACAGCTATGTGAGAGAATTCAACACGAGTATGCAGTGACTTGGGTGGAATGATTATGGAGGTGGATGGGAAGATTCTTCAATCTTATTTTTCTTAGTGTCTTGGTGGAGGAGGTGACCATTGTTTCCCTGTAGTAACATCTCTCATGGAGATCAACAGCTCAAGAATTGCTATAGACAAGCCTTTTTTGTGTGTATCTTTTTTATTAATGTGTCAGTGACAGCCCTACCTCATAAAAAGACAGTTTCTACACTGCAGTCCTAAACACTACCAGGAAGGACCAACAAATAGCCTGCTGTTGGAACCAGTTTTGAGACATGTTGTTGCCATGAAAAACTAAACCCATAGTAAATGCCTTACTGAGAGTTTCTGAACTACATGATACATGGCAACTCTCAAATCAAAGGACAGTGCCTATGTGGAAGAGCACAGGAGAACATTTGCATGCATCTAGGTGGGAACGCTTTAAGATACACAGAGCACTTGCTCACACCCCTGGAAGGTAGTTAAAACAAGTACTTTTTATCCCCATTTTACAGGCTCAAAGTGATTCAGAGATTTGTCCAGCACCCTGCTAGTAAATGCTGGAAGTGGCATTTAACCCCAGAAATGCTGACTCCCAGTCAAGATCTCTTTCTACTCCAGCAGGCAGAGATGATGCCATTGTACCATTGACCAGAAGGGCCTCTGGCCTCCAGCTTTGGATCTGGGTGCCTCTGAACAGAAAGAGACCATGAGAACTCAGGGCATTGGATTCCAAGTCCAACCTTCTTTCCCCATAACATTTATGAACTCTATACACACTTGTTTAAAGCCATATACACCAATTCCAAGAAAGGCATTTAGGGATCTCACATGGAAATTCTCGACTGGCAGGAGCTTGGGGCTTGTGCTGTGGTTCAGTTAGGGCAGCTCCACGCTGCCCCCTGGTGCTGTCCTTGCTCCACTGCACCTTTTCCCCAAACCCCACCCTGGCCATCTCCAGCATTTGTTAGATTTTCACACTCAAAAAAGGAGAAAGCACAGCCACCTAAAGCCTGAACAGCTAACTGAACAGAGCTCCAGGGTGGCAGGCGAAATCATCAGTGAGAAACTTTAAGGCGGGAATGATGGCAGTCTCATCTCTACCTGTTATTTAACATTCTGCCTAAGAACGGGGGCTCCTAGCCACAAGTCTGGGGGGACTGAGTGGGAACACTTTCAATGCAGGTCCCAACCCAGGAGGCATCCATGGAGCCTCCCTTTACAGGCTCAGAATCTGCAGAGTTCGCTGGCTGTGGCCACCCCCTCAACCAGTAGGATGATTAAGGGGGCTCATCCACCATTCTTAGCCACTGACTAGCCCATGTCACCAAATTCCCACATTCCAAGGAACACCCAACACCATAAAACAAGGCTCTTGCCCCAGGGGTAGCCAGAACTGGGTGTTCCTTTACATGCTGGGCCTTCGTTTTTTGTTTTTTTTTGATAGCTAGCACACAAGGCCCTATGACAAGGCACAGAGAGATCCTAAAAATTCAGATGCAAAACAGCATTATGCTCTTTCCGTCTTCCTTTGACAATGACATTCTCCTCAGGGATCTAATTTCTATCATTCCAGGGATTTAATCTGTTCCACAAAGCTGTTCTCTCTAATCAGGATGACTGTTTGCTGTTCCACGTTCGGTGGGCAGATAGTCTGCATTCCAGCCACACCTTGGGCCCTAGCTTTTAATGTCCCCACACAAGTCCAAAAGTCAAATGCTCTTCAGGAAGGTTCACAGAACTGTCGTCAGGACTTCAAGGGTTTATCCATGCCCAGAGCCATTGCTACCCACCAAGACGGAACTAGTGAGGAGAAAAGGAGGATGGCATCTGCGTTAGCTTGTGCCTGGAGGTGAGCAGAGCAGGGGAGGGAGGTGCAGAGAAGGGTCCCTGCAGCCTCCCCCCCATTTATGCAGCAAGGTGACTTGCATGCTTCCAGAGGGCCACAAGCTTTACATGCTAATGAGCAAGGTTTAGAATAATACAGATTTAAGAACAAAAACAAGGCAGGCCCCAGGACACTCCTCACCCTGCAGCGATCTCGACTTGCAGTTGTTTGATACTACCATACTCTCTGCCAGTTAAAGGAGGCTGTTACCATGGCAACTGACATCTTCCACATAGTCCTACCCTCCAGAGGCCTCAAGGATGCAAGAGCCCCATGGGTCAACGCATCACCTGAGCTATACAACCCAAATGGTGACCAGCCTGGCCAGGCTGCTACCAAGATGGGCAGACTATCACCACTTGTCCCACAGTTTACAAGGTCGGAGGCCACTGGACCTGCCAAGACTCAGTGCTGAGGCAGTGGGAGGGAGGCGCCAGCTCCACATGGCAAATGTTTCTGAGGCGCCAATAACAAATGACCTAAAGCTACCTGAGAAGCCAGGAGAATCAGCCTGTGCTGAGGGAATTCCTCCCTGCAGTGCCTGGCCACAGCAGCCCCTAGGGACATGAGACACCACCGGGTGGGCAGCAGCCTAGCCTGAGTGCTCGATTCCCAGTCAGAACCAAACCCCAGCTCTGTCATTCCCTATCTTTATGAGGTTGGGCAGGTCAAGTCTTTGGACCCATCCCTTCCTCCTGTAACACGAGAACACAGAAGAGAGAATTGCAGAGGTTCCTGGCTAACGGTGATTCCCACAATTCTAACCCTAAAGAGAAACAGTAAAATACTGGGATCACTGGGGCAGCGAACAGCACAGAGGACAGTGCTGTGAGCCTGTAGTACAGAAGCCCTGAGTTCAAATCCAGTCTCAATTTATTAACTGATCTCAGTCAAGTCGCTTAACTGTTATTTGCCTCAATTTCCTCATCTGTAAAATGGCAGCAAAACAGCACCTAACTCTCACAGTGTCGTGAGAATTCAAGAGATGACATCTGTGGCATGCTTAGCACAGTGCAGGGCACACAGTAGGCACTCTCTAAATGCTTATGTCTCTCCCCTTCCTCCCACTTACCACGTCTTCAATGACCACCCCATTCTTGAGGAGCGCATCTTCAGCCAGCAGGGACAGAACCAGTCCCTTCACACGGTGCGTGTACAGGTGCATCTTCACCAGCACAGACTGAGAGTCTGCCCAAGGAAAGCTCAAGGTGGTTCCATCTGCAGGGATGTCACTGCCCTGAGGCCCCCGTGAGGCTGAATGGCCTTCCAGACCATGGGCTGACTTCTGTGGACCACCCTCTACCACAGACTGGCCAGAAGCCTGTGCTCCAGCAGAGCCTGAGAGAGGCAACAACAAAGGGCAGTTTGGTCCATCGGAGAGACGGCCTCCTCCAAGAGGGCAGACCTGGCTGTAACTCTCTGAAACATCCTCACAGAGGCCTTCCTCAGGGGTCAGTGGGAGCCCCTCAGGAGGGCAGCACATGAGATTGCCAGGGGATCCAGCTAGGGACCAGCGTTCTGCCGGTGCTGAGTCAAGACTACCAGCATTCTCCTGGCCTGGATTCCCACCATCAGAGGCACAAACAGATGGGAAGTTGAAATGCACTGAGGATGTCTCTGCTTCATTACCTCCCAGAATGGGGAGTACAGAGGCGGAGTGCAGAGTGTGCTCTTTGCTTGGTCTAGTGCCGAGTCCAAGTCCTGGGCTTCTAGCAGGGTTTTGTAATCCTGATAATCTGACATTCTCTGAGCTATGGCCAAGCAAATGTCCTTCCTCCTCACATGCTTCTATAGGGCCATTTGGACAAACTGAGTCACTCCCCAGGGTTGCTGCCAGTTTCCAGGCCAGGCAATCCTCATTCACATGGCAGACTTCTTCAGAGTCTGAGGAGCTTCGGCACCTTGGAATGAGTGGCTCTGATTTCTCTTTGCATTTGGCTGAAGATGTGGGAGGCCTGGCAAACAGAAAAATGTCAGGAGAGTTAGCAGATAACTACCAGTTTCAAACAGTAGGCCACTAGTTAAGAAAGCAAAGGCATCATTGTCCTACATTACCAATGAAAAGGCAGTTGGGCACTAATGCCCTGGGCAGGCTACCACAGGCAATGGGAATAAGGAGAAGCAAGGATATTTAACCCATGTGGGTGAAAACAGGGTAGTGCCTTACTAACGGGGGCCACATGAAGAGTTATGGGCACTCATAATGAAGACCTATTTTCAAAAAAAGAAGAAGTGGTATGAGGGGATTTAAAAGCTAAAGCCTGAGTACTCCTTTGCCCCATCTGCCTCATCTTCCTCACCTGTAGAATAAGAATGCTATCAGTACTTGCTGTCACAGGGTTTCTGTGAAGAAAGCACTTGGTCAACCTTAAAACCACTGTGCAAATATGAGTTTTTGTCACTTCATTGTGGTGAATATAGAACAGCCTCTGTCTGTGGTATCAGAAATTAACAGAAGGGCTTTGAAGGTCAGCACTGTATGTCTGGCTACAAAACCCAGTGCTTGCCTTCCTGGGAGGCCAGGTACCAGCCGGTCCTCACGGGGCTGGATGTTTATCTGGAGAAATCTGGACGTCTATCTGGACAGCAGATGGAGATTTTCTAGACGTTCTGAATTTCCCACCTGGTCATCCATTCTACTGGGAAATCGCGGAGGCTAACAGCTTCATCTTCTGTTAGGAAAACTGGGATAATCTGGACATTTGCTGGCAGTACAGATCCTAGAACTGCAAAGTAAATAAAGAATGACCACACCTCTTTGGGGAGGGAGGGTGTATTCCACCCACACAATAAACCCTTAAGAGCCAAACTTGGAATGAGCTCCCAGACCATGATGTACAGTACAAGTCTGCAGCCACAGAAGTGCTGTGTCCACTAACGTCCAGGGGACCAAAGAGCAGAGGGGAAATCAGCAAGTGGCATCTTGGGAGGAGACAGATGAACAAGGACAGGTTATGGGTAGGTGGGAGTCTCCCTTCATGGAAGGTAGCAGGGAGTTGTGCCAATTCTAGCTCCTAAGCTAGCTTAGAAACCTTAGTTTGGAGGCAAAAACAGCCCCCTCCCAACAGCATGCCTGGCCTCTGCCCTCAGGGACAGCCTGAAGGTATGGAAGCAGAACCACTTCTGAAAGCTGCCTCGATACTGTCATAACAACTGAGTTAAGGAGGATCAAAGACACAGATTTAAAAGTCGCAACTTGAAAACCAAGCTTCGAAACCAGGATTTAGAGAAAAAATTTTCTCTAGGAGGCCTTCCTTCATTTGCTTCCCCCACCTTGTGACCAGATGAAGTGGGCATATGGGAATGCAGAGAGAATCACTTACAGCATTCAGCCTTTCAAGCCAAACAGGATTCTTGGGGCTACCAGAAGAGCCTGTCATTTTCAAGATGCTATAATGGATCAAAGCACTTACCATCTTCCTGAAGGGCGGTCCCTCTTGCAGGTAGAATCTGAAAAGAAACACTCATTGGCTGGCTCTCCGGCCATTTCTCTCTCCCTCTAAGCTGGGGCCTGACCTAAGCATCAAAAATTCACTGCACCATCTGTTCACAAAATTCAACTGTGCACAGAGAGTTTATCCTTTGTCAAAACCGAGAGCAAAGCAGATGGGACAGAAGCTTGGCCAAGCTACTCAGCCAACAGCATAACAGGTGCTGGAGAAGAAGAGCCACCACAGGCCAGGGAGCAGCTCCCACTATCAGCCTCCTTGGACAGCTAAATCCTAGCCCAAAGAGATGAGGAGTCTGATTTCAGACTTTGGGAGCTGCTATCAGAACTTGATGTTCTCTGTTATGTTTGAAAACCCCTCACCTAGAAACTCTGCTCTTGGCCACAGGCCCCAGGCCTGGCACAGGTAAGTATCACAACAAAGAAGAACTTGGGGGCTCTAGGGTTACAGAGCTTCCTCACCTGAGTGACCAATGATCTAGCCTAAGAACCACTCTCTCGACTGAAAGATCCAAACTACGTCAGAGCTAAAAGGAACCTGGGAAACCATTCAGCCTACTCCTGTCAGTGTGCAGGTAGGAAAACCAAGGCCTGCAGAGAACGCAACAAGGCCACAGCAGCCAAGTCAATGGCAGAGGCTCAGGTGGCCCGAGTACAGGTTGTCATTTGGCCCACTATACCACCCTGCCCCGAACTACTTTTGTAAAGAGTAAGATTGTGTCACATGTGGATTCTTTTCACAAACCCCACTATTTACCATTGTGTATATTAACTCTAACAAGGCAGTTAATGTAAATGTCCCACTTACTTCCACATCTGTTTCTGTGTCTGTGTGTGTGTGTGTGCGTGCATCTCTGTCTGTGTTTCAAATTGTATTATTTCTTACAAGTTACAGGCAGGGTCATCAGACAGACGGACTCTGCTTCCTCCTTCCCCAGGCCCCTGGGGGTTTCCTGGATATCTCCCTATCTGTTGTTTCACAGGACGCCATCACCTTATACCCCGATTCCCACACCATGAAGGGCTCAGTCAGGCACCATCACTGGACAGCTGAGTTATTTTGAGTGTTTGGCTATTCTACATTCTGTTATTACCTACATGCTAATTTTCACGATGAAAGCTAGAACAAGAGGAAAAAGGAATACAGATGAACTGTGCTCTTGTCTTCAGAACCTGCCCTTCAGCTCTCTTCACCCTCTGCTACCTCAAACAACCCAAACACCAACGTGGGTGCAAGCAATCCAGGTCTCCCTCCAAACTGCAGAGGCTCTTACGTTAAAGATGAACTCTTCCCTCATGGGACAGGGCTATCTCCAGCCATCCTGATCTGTATCTGGTCACTGTGACCAGATGGCTCCAGAGAAGAGAGTGAGGCCAGCGAGGGCTCTGCACAGCCCTCCCTCCTTAAGGTCAATTCACAGGTTTTGCCTCCCTGATGTCATCTTCAAGAACAAAGGTCAACACAATGTGCGAGAGTTTTTTCTGGTAGACTTGGAACTTTGTAATAACACAAGAACTTACTGAAAAAAAAATCCCAATGTCAATTTTCTAAGGCAAAATGCCTTCCACACTCAGAGAAAGAAATATGGAAGTCATTCGCAGAA
>CM053773.1:235608642-235626266 GCA_028658325.1 Potorous gilbertii
ATAAAATCTTAATTTTAAGGAAGTGATTGTAGAACATTTATAAATAAATAAAATAAAAATTAAAAAAAAAAAAAGAACAAAGGTCAAATCACAGTCCTCATGGGAAATCAAACTCCTAAGTCCTGCTTGATGTGAAGAACTAACCAGCCTGGGCCACCACAGTTTGGCGACATGGAAAAAATCACTCAACCCAAGAGCTGATACAATTCAGCTCAAATTCCAACTGTAACAAATACCAGCTGGGGCCTGCCATCGGGCAAATGACTTTGCTCCTTGGAGCCTCAGATATTTCATCTGTCAAACGAGGGTGCCAGGTTAATGGCACATTTTATTGGCCCTTCTGGTCCTACAGAACTGTGAGTTAGTAAGACTGCTTTTCAGCTGCTCTAGTGACTTTAATTCTGAGAAACAAAAGGTGGAGAGAGTATGGGAATGGGACAGGAGTGGGTGCCTGCACTGTGTGAAATGTCACATGGAACAACCTTTAGGGTCCCCTCCAACTCAAGTAGATGAAGCAGATTATCCAACTACGGCTCATGGGTAAATGTATCATTTTAGCATCAGTCCCTCTAGTGATTACCATATTCAAGGGGAAAAGACATGTCCCAGCAGGCTCAAACTCCACACCTTACTGTACCTTGTGAGGAGACGATGCTTGATGGAGAAGGACCTTGGCAGTGAGGGAAGGTGGCAGCTGGGTACTAACAATCCTAGGAGATGCAAAACACAGAGACAACAATAAGTAATTACCATGGCTGTGACAAGTTCAACAGGGTACGCAAGGTCACTTACAATCCCTCCCAAAAGTGGCAGGAATGGACAGCAGAAATCTCCACCTATTCAAGTACTTAGACACCAGCAGGCTTGAGGCACAGCCCTGTCTCCAAGATGGCACAATCCAAAATCCTTTCTCCAACTATGGGGAGGATGAACTCAGAACATTTAGTTAGGCCAAAGGAATATACCATAGTAAGCCATCTCTAGCAGTATAAGCTACTCCTTCCCAGGCCCCAGGCTCACTGCCTAAAGCACAGAAGGTACACTCCTACTCCTCCCAAACAAAAACTCATCCTACAAATGCTCCCATCCTACCACTCACCAATAAGATGCCCCTCAGTCTACTTTTCGGAATCCTTTCCCTCTCATCTACAAATTTTCCTACAATCTGTGGTCACTCAGTTGTTTAGGCATAACCAACTCTTCATGAGCTCACAGACCAAAGCATGTAGGCTTCTCTATCCTCCAAGATCTCATGAAGCCTGTACGTGTTGGTCTCCATCTATTCCTCTGCTGTTCTCCTTTTGCCTTCAATCTTTCCCAACATCAGGGTCTTTTCCCATGAGTCCCATCTTCTCATTATGTGGCCAAAGTATCTCTGCTTCAGCAACTGACCTTCTTGTGGATAGCCTGAATTAATTTCTTTAAGTACTGATTGATTTGACCTCTCTGTTGTCCAAAGGACTCTCAAAAGTCTTCTCCAGCACCACAATTCAAAAGTGTCTATTAGACAGTGCTCAGCTTTCCTCCTAATCTGACTCTCACAGCCATACACTGCTACTAAAAAACCATGGCTTTGACTATACAGATCTTTGAAGGCAAGGTGATGTCTCCACTTTAGAGTCTGCTGTCCAGATTTGCCATCGCTTTCCTTCCATGAAGCATCGGCTACAGTCACCCTCTGCAGTGATCTCTGGGCTCAAAAATGTAAAATCCGTCCCTGCTTTCATCTCTCCTCCCTCTATTCACCCTCTTTCCCCATCCCTCAGTGATCCTTCCCCTGGCAAGGTCCCCTGAGTCCCTTTTGGGCACCCTCTCCCTATTCCTGTTGGTAGTTGCCACTCTGCCCCTGCCCACCCCACCAACAACCTGAACCCTCAGTTCCTCAACCTTGGTAAATCCAATTACTTGCTCTTTCCATCCCACTCTGGACATATGATGACAACAACAGAGAATCTCTCAGAAATACACCACCTTCAAAATCTACCACCATGGAATTCTACTTCTGGATCACAATTTCCTATCCTTCCAATCTTCTCACTTTCCCACATGTTCAACCTCCATTAGCCCTCATCATGATCTCCTGTCCTAGGAACCTTAGGCCCCCAAAATGTAAGCTATCGCCCCAGAGGAGGTGCAGGAGCAATCCAGGGGGGCAGTAGGAACCTTGGGTGCAATTAGGGGGCATTGAATAAAAATAAGTGAATGGGAGAAGCATAAAAAAAAGGAAAATTTTGAAAAACCATTTGTACATGTTTTATCTGTTGCATAACAGAGTTAAAGTCATAGTGATTACATCACTTTCCAAATAAACACACAAAAATGCAAGTTATAACCAATCAGTAGTCAAGTCCATTGACAGATCTTAACAAGCAAGTGTTGGCAGGCCAACATGTGGCACACTGTCAGGAAGTTCAATGCATTAGCAGGAGTATGTGTGTGTAATGACTTATTTACAATATAATACTATTGGTCACATGACACAATATTGTGTCATCAAAATTTCAATGCAGGAAAAACCCCAAAAATTTATAATAAATTATTAAATTTAAATAAATAAATAAATTTAAATAAATAATTAAATTTAAATTTAAAATTAAATTTAAATCCCCTTCTTTAAAAAAAAATTTACATTTTTTGAAATGACGCAAATTTCGAAAAACTATTAAAGGGTTAAAGAAAGTAGATTTCCAGGGGAGTACTGAGTAATTATGTTTTTGAAAATGGGGCAACAGGCCAAATCAGTTTGGGAACGTCTACTAGAACTAACTCCTTGAGAGAATTCAAGTAGTTAACAAGTTTTCCTGAACAACAGAACCAAGACCCCTCCCTCTTCCAGAGGGTGGCTCCACATTAAATACTAGAAAACAAGGATCACACTCATCTAAGGACAAAGAGCCCACTCCTACAAGTGTTCTTCCTAGGATGAGATCTCTCTTCTCTTCATTCTACTACCTTCTTCTGGATAAAGTCCAACTTGTTAGGGATCTTTCCCAAACACGCTGCTCAGCACTGTGAGAAATAAGCCCCCAACTGTGAGAAATGTGCTCCCCTTAAACAAAGAACAAGAGCTGTGGTGAAATCAGGAAACCCTCTGTTAATTTTTACATTCACTCCCCATTGAATGAACAGAGAGCTCTTACGGGGCTGCTACATGCGCTCAGACCAATGGAGGCCTTCTTGTACTGTTCCAAATTCGAATCTCTCACCTCACTCTTCATTGGCTAGAGGCAGACCTCCCCCAACCCCGACACTCTCCTCTATGACAGGCTGCCCCAAAACTGCTCATCGAGCCTGCCTGACCAGAAGATGGCTTCTGCTGGTTAGACTCTGATTAGCTGCTATCACTCAAAGTGGGGAGGAGTTTTTATCCTGTGGAAATCGAATTCCTTCTTTTGTTTCAGATGTGGTTGGACCAAAGCAGCACAGAGCAGGCTTGGTACCTCCTTAGCTGGACCCTGCCCCTCTACATGCACCCTAAAAGAGCACTAGCTCCCTTCCACTGCCAAGTCACATAGTATCTCATAGCGAGCTGGCCATCCACTAAAGACCACAGATCTTTCAGATGAACTGCTGCCTACCCATATCTACCTCATCTTGAATTCATGAAGTAAGTAGTGGTACACAACTATGACAACTGAGTCCCCTACAAATTCACATTCTCCAGTCTGAACTGGACCCCGCTGACTGCAGGACCAGCCTATTATTTCTTTCCTGACTATCATATTAGTGTTCCACCCTTTGCTGTCCTCAAACTTTTCAAACTCCCTCTCCCCTACTCTGAGGAGAGGACTTTACATCCTACTTCAGGAGAAAACTGATTGCATGCCCCCTTCTTCATCCCAATTCTACAATTCCCACTCTTTCTATACCATTCCCCTTTCTCACCTCCTTCACTTCAGGCTTGGACCCTTGGTCCACTCCCTGCTGTCAATTCTTGCACTCTACAAAGACTGCCCTTTCATCACCCCTCCTCTCTCATTTTCTTTCTCTCCATTTCAACTAGCTGTTTCCCTGATGTCTCCAAGTACATCAAGGCATCCCTGATCCTTCAAGAACTCATCCCTGTCACGCATCTATGCAACCAGCCCGTATCTTGTCCCCTTTCATAGACTAATACATAGAAGATATTGTCTACCAGCACTTCTTAAAGAGGGGTCACAACTCAGTTTAAGAAGTGCTGAAGTGAATGGAAAATGTCTAAGAAGTCCTAGATCATTACCTCCATTTTCATTCACACATTCCTCAACCTGTTGCAATTTGGCTTCTGACCCCAACACTCCCTCTGAGGTGACCAATAATCTGTTAACTACTAAATGCAACAATTTTCATTCCATTTGACCCCTGCAAGTTCCAGCCAGGGGCAGGCTGTGCTCCTAAGCAAGAAGAGGCCCCATACCCAAGCCAGGAATCCCTTGCAGAGTATAGGAATGGGGCCATTTGTGGCTTTGTTGCTCACTGCCCAATTCCAGATAAAAGGTGCAGAAGAGATTGAGGAGGGGACCTGGCTAAGCACTGGCAGCAAACCCAAGGCTGTAGAGGAGCAAATTCAGAAGCACACAACAGTAATGTGTCTCTAATCCCAGAAGCAGAAGGTTTCAGTTCTAGCTTTAATCAAACCTGAAGCTTGCAGAGGAATACCCAGGGCAGGAATTCTAGTTCCAAGGAAAGCCTACAGTTCTTTCACTCTGAGCCAGCAGCACTTCCCAGCTGGCAGATGAGGGCTGAGTCTAGCAGTGGTCTACTGTTGTTCAGACCCAAATCCAGGTCTCGAACTTGCAAAGCTCAGACTAGAGGGGCAGCAATCAGACTCTGGCCCGAATCAGACCTCTCTGGGAGCACTGAAAGCTCAAAGGTCCCTAGATTGAGCTGCCCTTGATATCCTAAATAAGGCAAGATTCAATACCCCCCAAAAAGCAGCAACAGAATCAGCCTAGACCTTTCTTCCAGACGCACGGCAAAGCCCAGACCTAACAAATCTAAAAATAGGAAGTAGCTTGGAAGAATAAGAAAACAAAAAGAGAACCCCACCACTCAAAGCTATTATGGTGCCAGGGACATGGAAGACATAAACACAGAAGGAAAGAATAATTCCAAAATGTCAATAAGCAAAGTCTCAAAGAAAAACATAGCCTGGGCATGAATTCAACTAGAATTCCTAGAAAAAATTAAGCAAGCATTTAAAATATGTTTTAATCAATGAAATGAGACCATTAGAGGAAATATTTGGGAAAAAAGCTACAATCATGGAAGAAAGAGTTGGAAAGGGAATTAACAGCATGACACAAAAGGCACAAAATCTTACTCTAGCAACAAACTCCCTGAAATTAGAATGGAGCACAGAAGCCTATGACTTTGTATGGTCATAAGAAGAAAAGATTGATAAAATAGATGTGAATGTAAGGCATCTCATGGCAAAAATGACTGATCTGGAAACTGAGTGAAAATATTTAAGAATCATTGAACTATCTGAACATCATGAAAAAAAAAAGAGCCTGGACATACTGTTTCAGGAAATCTTTAAAGAAAAATGCCCAGTTCTCCTAGAACCAGAGGGCAAAGGGGAACAATAAGAATCCACTGGTCACCTTCTGGAAGAAACACCAAAATGAAAACTCTTAGGAACATGAGAGCCCAAATCCAAAGCTTTCAGGTTAAAGAAAAAATACTTCAAGTAGTCAGAAAGAAAGAATTCAAGGACCAAGAAGCCAGTTAAGATTATACGCAATTTAGCCACTAATACTTTAAAGGAGCAAAGAGTTTGAAAACCAATATTCCAGAAGGTAAAGGGTATATGAGGGCTTACAGCCAAGAATAACTTACCCAACAAGACTGAATCTAATGGGCTAAAGGCCCATTCATAAAACAAGACTTCCATAAACAGAGTTTAGGGGAACAACTAAAAACTGGGGAATGGCTGAACAAGCTATGGCATGTGTACACATGGTAAAGACGAACAGCTTTGAAAGAACTGGCACCTCTAATCGCTGTAGCAACTGCTACAATCCCAGAGGACTAATGATGCAACATGCTGCCTGCCATCAGAGCGATGAAGGATCCAAGGGGATAGAGTAAGACATTTTTCGGACACAGACATTTGTTGGGCTTGACACTGTATGTCTGCAACAGATTTTGTCTTTCTTTTCTTCTCAATTGGGGGAAGAGGAGAGGTGGAGTAGGAGGGGAAAAAAGATTTTTAATGACTGAAAAAAAAATCATCATTAAAAAATAAATTCATCTCTCTTCACTGAGTCCTCCCTTCCCCCAATCCCTTCTGGCTTTACTGAACAGGATCCGTACCCCCCAAATCAAACCTAGGGCATCTTTTGCTTGCAACACATGCCAGAACAAAGAGGACCAGAGACTTAGTTCCCCCTTACAACAAGAGTACAGCCAAGAGGGAGTTATGGACAAAGTGGTCAGTGCCAGGCCAAGCTCTGAAGCATGACCACTGCAATAAACAAGACGGGGTGCTAAGGTACTCACAGGCCCTGATAGAGGATACAGCCAGCCAGAATGGGAGGATAACGCTGACAGGTCTGCAGAATGAGAGCAGCTTTGAGTAAAAGGAGGGGCTCCACCTGTAGGGAAAAAAGAAGGTAGACAAGAGCTTAACCAAGGCCTGGTAAAGGAGGGAAGAAATTTTTTGGCAAGGTATGGATGAGTCCTACGCCTAACTCCAGAAAAGTTGAGCGTACTCCATGGTGAGATCGAGTCAATGCCCTGACCTGGCCTATCTTTCCATCCTCAAAAGTGCTGATGTCACAAAACCCAGCAATGAAGACAGGCCTGGGAGTTAGGAGGAATGACAGGACACAGCCCTCCATGCTGTCCCCAGCACAGAGTAAATGAGGGCATCTGGAGGGGGGCCTCTCAGCTCTGCTTCTCTGCCAAGGTACCTAGAACTGCCCTGCAGCAGAACTAGGAGGAAGTGGTTTCTGATGCTAACACTGGGGACAAAAAGGGGCTAAGGCCTCCGGTACGATTAGTGACATCAAAGGTCTACCCACCAAGCAACACCACCCCCCTCCCTCCAGCTGCACCACTCAAGGTCTGGCTTTCCTAAGTTCTGCCCCTTATGACTCCAGGCAACAGCACAAGAGAAAGCACCAGGCCCCCACCTTGCCTGCCCTTAGATGAGGATGTGACACCCATCAGAACTCTCCTGTGACACTTGACAAGTTGCCTGCTGACCACTTTCCTTTTCACTAAATGTCCTAAAAATGTCATTAATTTGTCAGCATATAAATGAAACCAAAACCTTGGGTCTGGTCCTGATATGGTTCCTTTTTTGCTCAGACACAGACTGAAGCATCTCCTGAGCCCATGCAGACATTTTGTGTAAAAAGAGCAGGTGGGTTTGTGAGGTGGGCAATGTGTAAATCAACCCTCACAGCTGGAAATCATCTGAAATGGAACCAATCGGGAAGTGTCTGTTCAGCACCTACATGTCAGGCGAGGTGAGAGGTGTTGGAAGCCATGGATGGGCACCTCAACCTAGAGAAGCACAGAAGCCAATAACAGAGGGAAGAGCCATAGAGATATCAATCGTCCCTTCTGGTGACCATCAATATGCCCCTTTGTTTCCCCTGGGTGCCTTTCTAAAGGACATAACATTCACCATCATCAAAAATGCCAAGAAGCAGCACAGGAGCCCAGGCCAGCTGTCTGTCCAGCCCACATCTTACCCACTCCTATGACAAAGAGACTATCTCCTAATCGAAAGCAGGGGCTTTGCAACCTCTCTCCCCCACCTCACCTCACAGTCTTGCCTTCTCACTTCCAATTGTGGACAAACACTATCAGCTCTAAGTAGTACAAAGGTGGATAATGCTGGCGGGGAAAGGACCCTACTGACCTCCAAACCCAACACACCTCATGCCACAGGAACAGAAAAAACAGATGCAACCCATGCATCTCACCCTCAAGAACGTGTGGAAGTGGGAGAGGCATTGACAGCTTTACACTAAAGGTCTAAGATGTTGCTGGTAGGGAAAACTTCTGTCACAGGAACTTCTGCCCCGATGCAGAGCACATGTGGCTCAAGGACGAAGCATATAGCTGGACTTAGGAGTCACAAAGACCTGGGTTCACACCCAACATGAGATACTTACTAGCTTTGTGACCCTGGACACTCTCTGCCTCAGTTTCTTCCTCTATAAAATGGAGATAACAGCAGGGCTGCTGTGAGGATCCGATGAAATAACATCTGTAAAACGCTTGGACTACCTTACAGCACCATATGAATGCTAACTATTATTATTAAAATGAGAAGAGTCAGACATGACAGGTCCTAAAGTCCCTTCTGGTTCTACATTCAGAATCCTATGAAAGCAGAGTCTGAGGAAGCTTCAATCACAGAGAGCAGGTGTCAAGGACAGATTAGAACCCAGACTTTCCTGCTTCAGAGAGCAGGACTCCATCCCACATTTATTCTCTAGAATAATATCTAGTGTAATCTAGTGTCCAGTGTAATATCACATATATGTAGGGGTGTGTCCATACATGTACACATATATGTACACACATATTTCATTTTTAAAACAGGCTGGAGAAGTAATACGGGGGAAGGGAAGAGGTCAGGTTACCTTAGTTGTGTCCAGATTCCAAAGGGAATTGAATATTTTGTGCAGCTCACTGGTGTTTTTCAGAATATAGTTGATGGAACTGTCCCACTCTCTGTTTAGCTCTTCTTGAGGACGAGTCTAAAACAGATAAATCCAGGACACCTGCAGACCTGAGGAAAGTCAACATTGCTCTCTGGGGAGGGGAAAGGGTCCTTTGTGGTATATTCTCTCTAGAGCCAGAGGATCCCAGGGGAGCAGAGGTAGGATGCTCCCCTCTCAGCCCTGAAGCTAGCTGCCACCTCCAGCTGCAGAGACCTGGGAACCAGGAGCTAAAGATGAACAACTACTGTCAAACCCTCAGGATGAGAGGATGGGGGGAGACAAGGTGACAGCTAATGACTGCAGACAGGGTGCTAAGGGAGGATGAGGTTACTCAGTGGGATGGCAGATACTAACAGCTCCAAGAGAGAGGGTTGTCCTATAAACATGATCAGAGTAGCCCTCAGTATTATGGAGTATTCTGGTAACATCCACCTTCCAAAAGTGGTCCTGTAGATGAAACGGGGTCGACTAATCTGCCTCTACATACCTTGTAAGCCAGAGAAACAGGTCCATTATAAAAACGAAAGAATCCAATCAGCTGATCCAGGAATTCCTTGCATCTGACATCAGGGAGCTCTATTGTGCAGCCCAGCACCTTCGGACACAGAGGAACCCCACAAAACTATACCTAGGGTCACAGACCCTTCACAGGTCTCTGGGGTCTGGTCTCACCCACCATCCAGACTCCCCAGCACAAGCTTATGCTCCAGGCTGGCATCCTCAGCGTCCCTCCTCATCACCACTCCTGCTGAGGCCTTCCTGGGCGTCTTCTCTCTCAGTTCAATCCTCATCCTACAGGGCCAGGTTCAATGCCTCTCCTCTCACTTCCACCCACCTTTCTTTCTTTCTTCAAGGCCCATCACACTGGACTGAGTTCCATCAGGGCAGGGACTGTTTTTTCCTTTTTTTGTATCCCTGGGCTTACCATGACACCTGGCATGCAGTAGGTGCTTAATAAATGTTTACTGGATGACTGACAGTTTGGCACCCAATTATTGCTATTTAACCCTTTATTGTAACAGTATCTAGAATAGTTCTAATTTTTCCATGTGTGAATTTCTCATGCCCCCAACTAGATCACGGATTCTTGCAGATAAGGCCTCTGAGTGGTCAGCACGATCCTGGTCCCAGGGCAGCTATTCAATAAATACTTGTTGAACTGAATAACTGCCCTGCCCCACTTCTACAGAAACAGTTTCAAGAAGCGATACAGCTCTAATGTGGAGGCTGCCCTTGAAATGAGAGACAGATAAGAACAGATGGCTGAGTGACCTGGCCCAGCTGTTTAGCCTTGGGGCCCCTCGGTATCTTCATCCCTGCCATGAGGTAACTGAACTAACTAGCTGCTGTCCAAGGTTCCCTTCAGCTTGAGAAGTATTTGATTCCAGAATCTATATTAGACTGGCTACAGAAGGCACACATGCAGACTGCTTATTAGAAAGAAAATGTCTTCAATATTCATGTGTTTGCCAAAAACTCAAGGCATTATGCCCCTAAATATGTCGCAGTTTCTAGGTTACCCAGCCCATCATCCTGATGAACCAAGGTAACCACGAAGGTGGAACTCAATTTGTAAATCAGAGTAAATGGAGCTCCCAGATCCTGGGCAAATGAGTCCCAAAGGCAACTGCAGAGAAGAGCAGAGGGTGACTGTCCTCATCAGCAGCGAATGACACAACAGACTCCTGGGCTCTCTGACTAAAACAGTGACAGTCTAAATGCGCTCAAAACCAAACCGCAATCATCATTTTTAAATTGCTTTCTGCTAAGAACCAGATTCACATCCTGCCTCCGACAATACCAGGCATGGGACTCTCAGCAAGGCCCTTCAGCTCTGAGGACTTTGGCCATCTCCCAAAGACTCCAGATTCAGAAAGGGGGCTGACCTCCACTGGCAGAGGGACTTTCCTCACTGGAAATTCCCTACCCCAATGAAATTCACTGCCTATTCTACTTCCCATAATCAATGAAGAGTTTTACTTACCCAAAGGTAATCTCCATCCACCCTGATGGCAAATTTCAATTTCCTCAGACGAATAAGACTGGGAGGAGAGCCAGAAATCTCAGAAATACAGTGGACAACTCCAGCAATCTGTCCACAAAGGAACTCCTGCTGGTCAAGTGAGGTCTGTGGGGAAAGGAGTGGACACCAGAGAGGAGACGGAAACCCTTCACCTCTTGCCTGGACACAGAAGGAACACTCACTTCGTGGACAGCTGAACGATAGAGAACATTGACTGGGGGAGTACATGCTGGCACAGACCATTCTGTGCCAAATAAGGGGAAAGGGATGAAGTATTTATATAGCACTAAATGTGTTTCTGGCACCAAGCATGGGCACACACACAAACACCCTCATCTCTCACAGTTAACACAATCTTAACTAGGCACCAAGAGGCCAGAGAGGCACAAATTAAGGGGTTAACTCCTAGGACAAAATGAGGACTTTGTCCAGGTCACTGTCATCACTGGCAGACACCAACATCTACTTTGCCAAGGGGAGGCTCAGAAGGAGCATGAAGGTAGTGGGGGAAGCAGTGATGGCTGCAGAAGGGCAAAAAACCCTAGAAATTTCAGGACCAGAACCAGAGATCTGATGACTGAGAACTGGGGGTAAGCTCTAAACTTAACATTTCATCTGAACTGTGGGTCCTTCCCAGGACACAGAGTAGTGCCAAGCACATGGGAGGCACCTCAGAGACTTCTGAAGCCACACTCATGCAAGTTCCAAATAAAATAAAGTCTCCTTCCCAGATTACACATGTAGCTAAGGGTCTCAATTCTTAAAAACCGCCATGTGGGAGCAGTCGGTGCTGGACTCCTGAGCAAAATGCCATGCGGCTTACCTGGGAAGGATAGAAATAGCAAATGCCTGCTCTTGTTGGGTCGCCTTCTCCCTTCACCTTCGAGCCATCGTAAAGAAAAAAATAATTCCACCTGGAGAGACAGAGAGGTAGGGTGACCTCGTGCTTCTTAGCCTCCTGTGATGCTGCCATCTTTAACCTGGTGTCCCACCTCCATCTAGTCCCAGAAAGGCTCATGACTCAGTGTCAGCAAATCCTTCTGGATTCTGAACCACAAAACCACCAAAAACCACTGCCCAAGGGCAGGAGTGTCCACCTAGAAGTATGCTTCTATGCATTCAGGACCATCTGTCCAGAAGAAAGAGGAGAAATGAAGCTCCCGCAATGACAAGTTGAATTTGAAACAATGAGCCTTCCCTTTTCAACCACACCACTCACCACTTTCTTTTGATAACTAGGTTCCTGTAGCATTAAGAGGAAGTTGGTGGCAGCCAACGATGTTGGCACAGTGGAAGTTGGGAAAGTACAAAGGGCACCAAAGGGAGTCAAAGAGCCCTGGGATCCGCAGCTGAAAGGGCCTTCAGAGTCCTGAGTCCAGTGCCCTCCTTTTACAGATATGGAGGCTAGGGCCCAGAGAGATGAGGGTTACACACAAGAAGTGACAAGAGGCAGGATGTGGACCCGGATGATCTCACTCCCAGACTTCTTTAAATTCCCCTTCCGAAGATGACTTAGTACATAACCACAAGAAAGTCACTTCAAGCTCTCCAAGTGTCAGATCCCTCCTCGGTAAAAATGAAGAGGATAACGACTGCCCATCTGAGGGCTGCTGAGAGGAAAGCTTTTTACACCTTTGAACGCTCTGGGCATGGAAGGAGCTGGTGAGGAGCCTTTGGAAGCCTCAGGGCTGCTGCCACAGACAGAGTAGGCAGTGGCACAGACCCTCCCTTCCTCATGTTCTGCATGTTACCAAATGCTCCACCGGGAACTGAGACCCAAGCAGGCCTGGTGGCTTAGCGGATGTCACAGAGCTGGGAGGCTCCTGGGGCTCAACCAGAAGTTCCATGGAGCCAGGTGGTGGCAGGCCCAGCCTCTCACAGGGCTCTCTCCATCCCCAGTTCCACCTAATATTCTTGCCACGCTCCAAGTCTGTCCAACTGGAGAATTCCCTGAGCCTTATGTTTTCCATTCGTTCCTAACTGGGAATAGCCAATACTTACCAGTGTTATTATGAGGATAACAGGGGCAAACATTCTTCTCCTCCCCTCTTCCCTCAAGAGACCACAAGGTACCTGAGGACAGCTGCTTGGTCATTTTTCACCTTTCTATCCTCAGACCTGACCATAATTCCGTGCCCATGGTAGCAGCATTTCTGGAGTGTGTTAAGGTCTGCAAACCACTTTACAAATAGTAGCTCATCTGATCCTCACAACCCTGGGATACAGGTGCTAGTACTATCTCCACTTTACAGATAAGGAAATTGAGGCAGCTGGCATGAAAGTGTCTTGCCCCGTGTTACACAGCTAGTTAAGTATCTGAGGCAGATTACAAACTTGGGTCTTCTGACTCCATGAAGGCATTTAAATGTGTGATGAATTAACCCTGATTATGGAATTGGATTGTTTTAAGTTAAAACATCTTGGAACGAATCAGGGAACTTTGTTTCAGGCCGATGACTGTTAAGATTCTTTAAGAGGCATCCTGACCAGACCTCCATGGATAGGAAAACTCAGAGCATCTCAAACATCTGTCATTCATCTACAATGATGAAAATTACTTAATTATAAATAACAATGGCTTCCAGAACACTTCCAAAAGAATGAATCTATCCAAGCCCCACAAAATTCTGTGAGGCCGAGTTAAGTCCTCTGATTGGCCCTCAAGGCAATCTACTAAAGGTGACATTCTTACTATGACCACAGAGACAACTTTCACATTCTAACAGCTTTAAAAGGCATTAACTTGCTTGGGAAGTGGCTCACATGGCGGTCCAAAGTGTGTAAGGTTAAGACCCCTGGCTAGCACTGGACTCCCAAAGCCTGGATTGGCATTTAGTGCTGCCAGTCATGAGGAATGTGACTCCAGACATGGCATTTCATCTAAGGCCATGCCCTCGTTGATTAAACAGCCACAGTAGAAACTGACAGGGTTATCACGAGGAAGAAATGAAATAAAAGAAGGGAAAACCTGCCAAGCATCAGTTGGGAAGGCAGGGCCAGATAGCAGTTCATCTAATAAATGATCATGGGGTCTGAGTAGACTGAAGGTTCAATCCCCATCAACAGAGACAGGAGCCAAAAACAACAGGCCCTTGGGATACATCAACACAGAAAGCCCAGGAAGGTGGTGATGTTTCTAGAGGTCTGGGCTTTGTGTTGGATGTCACAGTTTAGGAAAGAGGTCAATAATCTGGAGCATGTCCACTGGGAGGCAGTGAGAATGGTGAGGGAGACTTAAGAGGGAGGCAATAGCTGTTTTCAAATACCAGCAGCCCACCATCTAGAAAAGGGGTAAGCTCTGTTCTGACTGGCCCGCAAGGGCAGCACCAAGGGCCAAGAGTGGAGGGAGGCTAAGGCTTGACCTAAGGAAAAATTTCCTGATGATGAGAGCCCTCCCAAAGCGGAATGGGATACCCTAAAGGGAAGGGAATGGGTTTCCCTTCCTGTAAGTCTTCAAGTAGTGAATGAGTACATGCCAGTGATGCTGTTCAGGGACGGCTCAGACTTGGCCTTCCTGGGTCCCTCCAACACTGACATTCTGTGACTTTATGGAAGCACTTTGGAAACCATAAGTGTCTACTACATGCAAGGTTCAATACATATCTGTTGAACTGAAGCTCTATTAATGAATTAGAACCTTCACAAAATGCATTTTAAAAACTAAGCAAAATAATAGTAACATGAAATGAATAAATATGCAGCAGAGCTGTTCCACAGCGAACTTCACATAAGTCATATGGTTGATGGGCTACTCACCAAGAGACTGCCTTGGCTCCTGCTGAAACAGAGGTGGCCATTTACTTCAGGTTGCCTTAAATCTGCCTCATGTTTCTCATATGAGTTTTCCTCTCCTCCAAAAACTGTTCAGCCATCTCTCTTCCCAGTAGCAACGGCAGATTCTCCCTCCCTTGATTTCACCAATTCAATGGGAAGAGGCCTTAACAGCCTTTATTTCAGGTGTCTGCAATGGGCGAAATTCTCTGAGCTTGAGGAAAGGTGCCGGATGCTTTCTTCTCAGGTCTAGGGGTGTCTTCAATGCCTTAAGCAGGAGAGGTAACAGCTTTAAATTTCCTTATAGAAAAGAGATGTTCAACAAAGCAAAGCTTCCACCAAGAAGTCCAAGCACACCAGACAGCCTCTACAGGCTTCTGCCCTGAAGCATTCCTTCCTAGGAAATCTCCAAGTCCTGTTGGAGGGATACAGTCACCCCTCTCCTCCAGTTCAAAGGTGTCCAGATACTTCTATTTTCAGCCTGGTGCTTCCAGTTCAAACTAGTATTTTAGCCCTAGAATGAATATAATGAATAAATTATTTCCAAGTCCACATTTCCATCATGTGACCCGAGAGGTACTAGCATATGCAAGTATTTCTAAAGAGTTTTCTTTGAGGTTTAAATACTATGATTAAGGAAAGAAATAGGAGACTAGTAGGGCCACCTGGATGGGGACACAGGGGCAGAACAGGGTTCTCTGATGCTGAGGGGTCCTGAAGGGTGCCCCTCACAGCCTCAGCCTGCACAGGTAACTGCGTGTCTGCTCCTCCAGGACCCCAAGACTCCATGAAGATGGGTCTTGAGTTTGGGAACCTGATCTGGGTGAGACACATCATCTCCTACAGCCTGTCCCTGTTGGAGCAGAGAGCCTTGCCCAACTACTTTTCCAAGGGCATCCCAAATATGTTCTGCAGGATGTAGGATCTGTAGGTCATTCTGCACGTCAACCCCCCCACCCCATTTATAGCCTTTCACTTCATCTACACCTGGGGACCCATGAGTTTGAGAAATCTGAGTGGAAAAAGCCAACTAACTTAGAAGACCGTAAATAAGTCAGAGGGAAGTGCAACAGTCCTGGTTCCCTGTGACTGGGGGCACCAATAGAGGAGTGTATAAAGATAGTTTGGAGATGTAATCAACTTCACATCTTACAAACTGTAAAAAATAAAAGAAATAAGTTAACAAGCAACAGATCATCCCAGCAAGTCCCGAAATAACCAAGTATCATATAGATGTGTACTATCATCCTAGACAGGTAATTCTTTATCTCATTTGCCCTATTACACCTTTGTAAGAGAAGCATCCCTAAGCTAGGGAGCAAAATCTGAATGCAGGTTTTCTTTCCTCCTCACTGGAGTTACTACCCACCAAGAGGGGTGGCCAGGGAACATTCAGCCAGCCATGAAACAGAAACTAGGGAACTACATCCCCCTGACAACCTGAAACTGCAATAAAGGAGAAGGGTGAATTCCCCAGAAGTGAGCGCGCTCTGAAACAACAAACTGGACCCTGCCAGTCGGGCTTCTGACTAACCAGCCCTGCCAAGCACTAGAGGGGCACATCGAGGGCATCAGCCGTCCGAGAACGCGGGCCTCCAAGGGGCAAGGAGGTCGCTCCTTGCCCCAGAGCCCCAAGCAGGGGGAAGCGGGCAGTTCGGGGGCAGGGGGAGTCGGGGTGCCCGCTCGGCTCCTCCTCGGTGCGGCTTCCCCCTCTGTGAACGCGGCGTCGGTTCGCGCCCAGGAGCCCGACGTTCCGCGTCCCGGCCCTGGACCTCGTGGGTGCCCAAAGGGGCCCCCAGCTCGTGCTGCCCCTCCCCCTCCTCGGCACCCCCGGGGCTTGGCACACAGCAGGCACTCATCAGGCGCTCGGCACGGTGCCCGGTACCCAGCAGGAGCTTACTAAATGCTTTCTGGCTCTTCCCCCCGGCCTCCGCCCAGCGTAACAAGTGTTTATTGACTCGTTTTAGCCCGCGGGGCCTGGCACGCGGCGGGAGCTTAATAAATGCTCGCTGAAGAAGGCGCGCGCCCGCACCCCGGCCCGATCCCGGGCGCCCCCGGGCCTCAGTTTCCCCCAGAGCCCGGCGGCCACGTGAGGCGCAGCGCAGGTTCCCGGCGGGCTCCCCGGTCTGCGCGTGCGCAATGAGCCCGAGGGAGGGGGTCGGGACGTCAGCCGCGGCCCCCCACCTCCGCCCTCGAGGGGCCTGGGGGCGTGCGCCGGCTTGGGGTGCGGGGGAATGAGGAGGGGGTCCTCCCCAGCCCACCATCCTCTCTCCCCGCGTCCCTCCCGGGCTACCTGAACTCGGCGCGAGCGGAGGCCCTCCCGGTCACGCGCAAGGCCCGCCCCGCCCCCTCACGGCCCCTCCCCGGCCCCGCCCAGCGCGGTCACGTGGGACGCCGGGAGCGGCGTCGGCGCGTGGAGATGACGTCAGTGCCGATGACGTCAGCGCAGCGCCATGGCGGCGGCCGCAGCCGGCGACTGGAAGACCGCGCCGAAGCGCAGGGGGAGGCGCCCGAAGCCGGCCGGGGCGGGCGCGGCCTCCGGAGCCGCGGAGGCGGGAGGGGACGGCGGCGCGGTGCGGAGGCGGGTGTGCGAGGCCCGGTGAGCGAAGGAGCCCCGGCCCCCGGAGGGGAAACGAGGGCCGGGGCCCCGGGGCAGGGCTTGAGTTCGAACGCGGCCTCGGACCCCAGGTGTGGCCTCGGGCCCCTCCTCTCCAAAATGGGGTAACCGTTTACCTCCCGGGCTTGTGGCGAGGCTCGGGTGAAGTGCCCGGCTCCTGGCACACAGTGGGCGCTTAAGCGGCGCTCATTCCTCCCACCCCCTCCCGGCTCTCCCTTTTTGGGCCACGATCCCCGTGTCAGCGGTGCAGAGGAAGCCCGTTAGAAGGCGGCGGAGGCGTCCCCCCGAAACCGGAGGGGAACCCCGACTCTGGACTGCCCCTGGTCCTGTGGACATAGGCAGCTCCATTCCCAGCTCAGGCCGGCAAACCTTGATTAACTTTGCCCAGAGCTGGGAAGCCGGGGGAGGGGCAAGGCCTGGGCCTGGGCTGGGCTGGGCTGGGCTGGGCTGGGCTGGGCTGGGCTGGGCTGGGCTGGGCTGGGATGGGCTGGGCTGGGCTGGGCTGGGCTGGGCTGGCCTGGGCTGGGCTGGGCTGGGCTGGGCTGGG
>CM053773.1:235626766-235638507 GCA_028658325.1 Potorous gilbertii
CTGGGCTGGGCTGGGCTGGGCTGGGATGGGCTGGGCTGGGCTGGGCTGGGCTGGGCTGGGCTGGGCTGGGCTGGGCTGGGAGCCGGACCTTGAGGCGGCTGCACCAGGCTCAGCCTCCCGGGCCTCGCTCGCTGCCCGGCCTCTGTGCCCGCAGTCTGCCCAGGCTCGCCGTCTGAGCTGTGCTCTGGCTTGTTGCCCACACTTTCTGGACTTTAACTCTTCCCCCAGACAGCCCGGATCCCTCTTCTTCCTCTAGTCCGGGAGAATCCTGATAAAGTTCCCTCTCCTGAGAGAATAGCTCCTAACCTGAAGGAATAGGGTGGAAAGAAGTGTTTGGGTGTTGGTCTTGGGCTCTGCTCTCCAGCCAGATAAGAAGGGGGATTCATGCAGCGTTGAAAAGGAAGGCACGGTAATGACTGTATTTGTATTTAACAGGGACGACCTGCTAATTTCTGATCTCTGGCATCTGACAGAGGGTGAGTAATATGCCATTCATTCCTGAGTACAGAAGGAAAACAAACCAAGGCATCACTGGGCCTGGATGAAAACAGTTGTTAAGGCTTCTTTGTCTGTGCCCTTATCCTTAAGAAAAGAACATATTTCATGAACTTAGTACTGATTAAACATAAGCCCACAGTCATTCAAAGGAGGTCAGTCTAGCTATCCACAGTGGAAAACGAAAGTCTAAGAAATCATTCGTTCCTCAGATACGTTGGCCAACCGAATGATTTTGTCCATCAGTGCCTATGTCTTCAGTAGGTGCAGCATAGAAAATTAACTGTATAGTTCATAACTGAATAGATCTAGCTGAATCAACAATCAGGAAATCACACATCACTTCTTTTTTACCATTCCCCCAATGGTGCTAAATTGGTGTCCGGAACATTATCTTGGAAGAGTAATGCGTGGTAGGTGCACGTAGTTTGTTATACTTTTAGCAGCTACTTATGTGCAAGAAGCAGCATTGAGACATTATTCATGACATGTGATCAGAGCTGGCCGTGTCATGAAGTCAGAGGGTATTAGATGCCTGCAAAGTATTCAGTAAATATGAAAGAATAAGAGAAGGGCCAAAGACACCATATTAGGTGACTCCTCTATGTAAGATGTATAGAAAGATGGGGGCAACAGAAAACTATACAACTGTATGTTCCCCTTGACTCAGTGATAGAGGTCCTTATGTACAAAAATATTTACAGCAGCTCTTTTTGTGGTAGTAAAAAATTGGGAACTGAGGGAATGCCTATCAGTTGGGGAGTGGCTGAACAAGTTACCATATGTAAAGGGGATGGAATACTGTGCTGTAAGAAATGAGGAAGGGGATGGTTTCAGGGGAGCCTGGAAAGACTTGTATGAACTGACACAGAATCAGAACAATCTCTACAATAACAACAATATTATAAAGAGAATCAATTATGAAAGACTTAATTGCTGAATGCAGTGACCAACAACAGTCCCAAAGTACTCATAGTGAAGCACTCTAGTTACCTCCACACAGAGAGCTAATGAACTCAGAGCATATTTTCTTCTTTTTCTTGCTTTTTAAAAAATAGCAGTAATACGAAAATTTGTTTTGCATCTATACGTATTTGTAACGGGTTTTATTTTTCTTGCCTTCTCGTCAGGTAGGGGAGGGGAAGGGAAGATGAGAGAGAAAATCTGAAACTGAAAGGCATGGAGGATGATGGGATTTAGAGCTGGAAGAAGCCTCAGAAGCCATCTAGTCCAGCTCCCACATTGAACAGAAGAAGACAAGGCGACTGGAACAGGGAAAGGGGTAGTTCGAGGTCACAGGCAGTAGGGGTCAGATGGGCTTTGCCACCTGATGTTCTGACTCAAGAGGCAGCAGTGCTTTTAGCAGAGAAGCTGTGATCTGCACCAGTAGAGGGAGCATCCACCGAGATCGTGGATGGATTGGCATGGCCAATGAACAGAGACAACATTGCAAATTCACAAAAAATTTAATGTAGACAAAAAGCATCATCATTTGTTAAAAGTAAAAGAATGGCAGGCTTCACATTTGTTTGTTTTCCATAAATCAAGAGATTAGATTGGAAATTCATTCCTGGGAGACCTGGGGGCACCTTATTCCTCAGGAGTGGGCTGTTTTCAAAGATCCCGTTCCTAGCCTGTTCCACACTCCTGCTATCTACCCTAAAACTGACTCCCTCAGAACTGACCATTCCACTTACAGAAGTGATCCACCTTTTGCCCAAGCTAAAGAACATTGATGTTAAAACTCCGTAGAATAGTTAGGCACAGTTGCTTACTTATTAATAGTCTTTTGATTTCTGAGTACTGGTATTTGCATGTCTCTTTTCTCATCACTGTATCCATATACAAAGTGTAGGCACTAATGTTGCTTTAACTGAATTGCATTCTTTTAGAAGGAAGCCCCTAACAGAAGTAGGACAGGATTTTTGCCTATTTCAGTACAGAGCCACTCATTCACTGTAACAACTCATTAGGTGTTTATACTGTTCGTAGGCTCTGTTAGGTGCAAAAGAGGGGAACTTGGTGATGGTTATCCAGGAAAACCTTTTTTAGCAGAAATCAGTCTTAATACGTTTCTTCCTTTCAAACCTTTGATAATCTGACTTGTGATATCAAACTACCTCTAATATTGGAATTTTTTCTTTTGATATGCAAGGAATCATCCAGAAGCATCTTACTAAACCTCTGGAGCAACTACAAGACGTTACGGAGCCCATTTCAGAAGCTCTTGACCACCTCCACCTTGAACCATCACAGCACCCAGCTGAGGCACCCAATTCCAACTGGAGGGAAGACTCAATGAAAAGGACAAGCCATTTTAAGTGTGTTTGCTATGGAATCGGGAAGTTTGCTTCATGTGTAATAGCCCGCAATCAACTAGCATTTTTACTTCTCTTTCTGGAGAAGTTAGGGGTAAGGACAATAAGGGATACTAGGAAAAGAAATCAAAGTGGAAAGGTCTGGCCAGCTCCAAAGCATTGCATTTTTCTTTCTTGTGCAGATTCCCAGAAATCACTGCTGTATATTTGATCCTCTCTTTAATGAAATTGAAATTTCAGTTCTTAACACCCTCGGTCTGACTGTCCTCAGTGAGAATGAGGTAAGATTTTAAGAATCAAAATGTGCTAGGGGAAGCTTAGCGTAGATCTTGTCACTTCTGAAGGGATGACTTTCAAACACCCTGGTGGAGCTCTCCACACTCAGTCTCCCAGTCTTTGACCAGTCACATTGGACTGGTAGGATGTCAGGTTCTATCATGCTGGCATGGCCTTCACAGACCCAAGGTCCCCTCTACACCACCAGAATTCATAGGACCATAGTGGAGGGTGGGATGCTTCTCAGTCTTCTAAGTACTTTGTATGTACCCATTCGAAAGTGTTAAGATATATGGCTGACTTCCCAGTGCCCCCACCAGTGGTTTAGTGGGTGATTTTGACCCCACTGAACTAATGATATCCATGATGGACTCAGGTCAAGTTCCTTATATTGATCTGGATTGGAGCAGTTTCTCTGGAGCCTATCAGTCTACATTCTGCCAGTTACATCATTGCCAAATTTGTCCATAGGAAGGAAAACGGAGTATTTATGGCGAAGCCACCATTTTTTACATGATCCACTGTGGAACAGCTCTGTATAACAACCTGCTGTGGAGTAACTGGTCAGTTGACTCCCTTTCCAAGATGATGATCATTGGAAATAGTTTCAAAGGAATTGAAGGAAAGTAAGTGCCTGAAATAACCCTTGTAAGATTTTTGTTAACGTTCACTTTGAACATTTTCAGATTACCCTGGATTGATTTAGAGCATTTCCATCTTTGCACCTCTGGCTTTCTGTTACTTTTCTCTTAGAATATGTATTAAAAAGGCAAACCAAGAAAACAAGCCCCAGCGGTTTGGTTAAGATGAGATAAAACATGAGGAAATTGGACAATCCACACCAAGTAAAATGGTCCTTGTTACAGTGAGTGCATCTGTTTGGTTAATTTGTAAAAGGTTTAAACAGTTGCTGCAGTCAGGCTCTGAGGTTACAGCCACATACATTGGATCAGTACCTTCCCGGTACCACTATCCACCCAGGCTCAGCATTGGCTCACGAAGACTCTCCTTCCTAAGCCATAAAGTCCTGAAGCATTAGAACAGGAAGGGTGGAAGCTGCAGAGGCTAGCTTGACTAGCACAGACTTGTCAAGCACAGGCTTGACTAAAGGAAAACCAATAAAGAGCCATCCCAGAGCAGAATGGGCTACCTGGGAAGAGGGTGCATGCTCCCCACCTCCCTGGAAGTCTTTAGGTAGAGGCTGGAGGAACAGCCACTGGGTGACAATGTAGAAGGAATTCTGTCAGGTCTGGATCGGCCCACTTTGCCTCCGATGCCTTTTCAGGTCTGAGATTCTATTGGCTTTGAGATCTCCTTACTTCCCTCCTTCCCAGACAAATTTGAAGGAGTTCCAGCTAGGCATTTTAGTGAGTTCTGCCTTCAGTGTAGATATTCTTCTTGTCCATTTATTCTGCCTCCCTTCTTAATCAGTGTTTTATTTCTAGATTATTAACAAGGATTCTGCAGAAAGATTACCTTTATGTGGCAAAGGTATGTATGCTATGCAGTGAGGCTGGGGGAGCAATCGAACCTTTGCAGCTCTTCCTCAATGTTTAAATAAAATTTACATTCAAATTGTGTAGGAGAAAATAAATTAGCCTGTATTTGAAACGAGAATTAAGCAAATATATGGCTATTTTCGTAAGAAGCGATTCAGTAAATGTGATTACAGTAATAGATCTAGTTTAAGTCCAGTGAGACAACTCTTAGGTTACCTCAATATCTGTTAAATTGTTTCTAATTTTTTTTCTCCACTCATTAAAATTATGGTCAAACATTTCCACTGTTCTTTTGAGTCCTAAGGCAGGGGCAACAAAGGTTTGTTTTTGTTTTGTTTTGTTTTTCATTGGAAGCAAATATCCCTTGTTTAAGTTAGACTAGAGGATTAACACTAAAAGACTAAATCCAGCATTCACCCAGAAGGGAGCGAATAAAGTTTGAGGAGCTAATTGGGTTTTTACCTTTGGATTCTTTCTAGATTTTAAAAGGAATAGAGGAAATTGAATTTCCCCAGACATTGCACTACATGGACATATTTAACGATACCGCCATTCATTGGTTTCCTTTACAAAAGCTGAAAGAGCTCCCCAGTGAAATTTGGACAATCCAAGAAGAGCCAGACTATTCAGAAGATGAGGAGTTGGAAATCATCAGAAACCAGAGGAAGCTGACTCAGCCCTTCCCTGGACAACATTAATTCACTGTTACTGCACAATGGATAGAAGCAAAGAACCAGGAAGACCTGGGCTCGAGTTTGACCTTGGACTCACACTGAAGGACGCTGGCCAAGTTATCACCTCTCAGTTCCCCAGCAGCATCTGCAAGCTCCAGAGGCCATACACTCTATAACCAAGGCCAAACTGGGCAGACTGTAGCAGAACATCTATGTCACTGGAAAGCAAAAAAGCAGCTGATAGCTTGGATAATTTCAAAGAATTCCTTGTTTCTCTTACCCAGATAGGACTCAGGCTGGGAGAATTTAGAAGGAGGAACTGTATGGCATGCTAAGTCTTCCCAATTGGGAATGTGTTGTCGATGTTTTATAAACTGCTCGTGGAAATAAATGCGTAGCATTTTAACTGTGATGTTCTGCATGGTAAAAAGTAGCTGTTGGTCCATGAGGACAAGAGACAATTGGGAAGGAAGGCCTGTGATTAAATTCCATCGTGGAAGTGCTGGGCTGTATCCTTGTATGTAGAAGAGGTCCATTTTTTTTCCCCCACACCATGGATGGGGAGGAGCCTGGGTAGGCAAACTCTTAGAAGGAGGAGGGCAGGAGGCTGGATTCATCTGGGCTGTGGTCTGGTGATGATACCTTCAGTCCATAGGCCATGCCCACCTTCAGATGGGTTCGGGTTTAGATTAGGAAGCTTAGCTAATTCTCCTGATCACTTAACTAGATGAGTGTGGTGTGACCTCAGGCCATTGGGGCTGTCACACCTGAAGAATTATAGGAAAGGAAGGAAACATCTATTCCCCTAAGACCCGGTATGGATGTGATCTGGGTCTCTCAGCCTCCTGTGGGTTCAGTAGGGTTCCATAAGTTCATTTTGTAAAAGTCTTTAATACATCCTTTTTACACTCCTGCTCAGGAACCACATCCTATTTTGCCATATCAATCAGACTTTGGAGGGATGTCGGCACCCAAGTCTTCTCCCCTTGCACAAATACAACACCCCGGTCAATATAGACTACAATCCGCCCAAAAGTGTATAGTTGTTTCCCCTCATGCCTTTTTCCAATAACAGGCATGAAAACAATGTTATGTTCTTCAGCCTTTGTTTGAATGAGGTCTTTGAAGTTCATGGGCACAGTGCTGGCCGCCACCCCTATGCCTCTCTGGGCCATATTCTCTGCTTCTCGGCGCTCCTGCATGGCCTCATACTGGAAGTCCTTCCTTCGCTCTGTGTGAGTTAGATAGGCAATATTTTCCCGAGCTCCAGGCTGCATGTAGGCCCCTGTGAATGCACAGAGGAGAAAAAAGTAGATATGAGGACAAGGGCGTGCTTAAGAGAAGGAGCAAACACAAAGTAATGTTTTAACCAAAGCCTGGGATTAATAAAAACATCCTAATAAACCCCATCTGTCAGCTGTTCGCAGTTCAGTTCCAAACCAAAGTCCTAAAATAAAATGCAGCCTGTACCTTTGGAAGAAATTTAAACAAATTGCCTGGAAGGTTCATATGTAATCCAAAACAAAGTCCACACGCCTAAGGGACAATCACACATGGAAGGCCAAGTGGAGAGTCTGCACTCAGTAAATAATTGCTGATGGCCCTGTGCACGTCCTGAGCGGCCTAATCAGAAATGAAACTTGACACTGACAGGCAGCAACGCAAAGTGGAAAAGACCTGGGTTACAAAGGCTCTGACCCTCCTTGGCTGGGTGACCAGAAGCAAGTCCTCCAGAGTCCATTTCTTCAGCTATAAAACAAGGACGGCAGGTTTTATTGTGACTGTTCAGCACCGTGCTTTGCAATCCAAGATGCTAAGTGCCAGTTACTAATATTAGGAAGAACGTAAATCTGTGTGCTCTTATTTAACAACAGTATTAGCTTAAGGGGGCTTTATATAGAACAAAAATTGCTTTAATATTAAGCTGCTTAATAATGAGCACCGAATATGGTTCAGTCCAACATGTATATGCGTATGTGTACACAGGTGTGTGTGTGTATCTTAAAAGCAGCAGACAGGTAAAAGCCTCAGTGGGTATTCTGAGCCAGAGTCCTCTTCAGATATCTCTTCAGTCAGCTCCAGCTAGGACCTACTTGTAACAGCCATGTGTTTTAAGCAGCACTATAAAGGTTTACACATCAAGGTGGCATGCTGATAAGCATGCCAGGCTGACTTCACAGCCTCAGATACATTAGCTATGAGTGGGAAGCCAATCCCTTAGCCTCAGTTTGCTCACCTATAAAACGGAGAAAATAAAAGTACTTCCCTCGGAGGGATGAGGATCAAGTGAGATAATGTACGTCAGCACTTTGCAATCAAAGCACTGTATTAATGATGGCTGTTTTTTATCATCTCTAATCCTCACCATGTATCATCATGTCCCGTTTACAGACTTGCCCAAGGTTGCACAGCCAGTGACGAGACAGGATTCTGAACCATGAGTCCAGTGTGACCCAAGGGGGAGCCAAGACAGCAGAGCACAGACTGACTGAGAGAACCAGTGCAAGCTATCGAGGAGGGAAGGTCACTGTCTCTGGGCTCTTGAGACAAGAGCCCACCTAGCTGTCCTTCCTCTCTCCACGTCCAAGATAGAGGCAACTGCAGCTTGGGGACCTTCAGGCAATGCTACAAGTATTCCTTAATGCTCCCTCTCCCCAGCCTTGGAGAAAAAAGGACTGATCCACTTACCAACATTGGAAGACACAGCTCTGTTCATGATGTCCAGTGCTTCATTAAATTTGTCCTTAATGGATGGATGTGCCAAAACCTGGTCTGAGAACATGGACTTCCACCCCAGGTACCATTTGGTGATCTCCTCATAATTTGGACTATTACTGAGCCAGGAGCAGAGAACCTAGCAAGGAACCAAAAATATCACCAGCATGGCCAAAGACATAGGCAGAACTTTCAGACAGTACATTTCATCTCTAATCACAGCTGTACAAATAAAAGGTCAACTGAGTGACCTCAACATCTACTACTTGTTGCTAACCAAATTTCATTTTGCATCTATTCCAGCCCCCTAGCCTCTAGGCTATTTTTAATTTTTCAATTAAAATGTTATTTGACATTTACTTACTCCAGGACACTTGATTCTCAGTCCTACAATCAGGTTCTTGAGATCTCAAAATTTTCTGATTTTCTCTTTTTGCAGAAAATTAGGTCTTTAGTATGCTATAAACATACCTGAAGCCATTTAGGAAAGAAATGTTTCTCAAGGAGTCCTACTAGGCTGGAGACAGAGATCATCCCTTCCCAGTCAATCACCCAATAAAAAGCATCCATGTGCTGCTGGTGAGGGTTAATGATTAATTCATTAAGACACATCCCTGGAAGAGAGAGAGCAAAGAAAAATGGTGGGATGACATTAATGAAGGCTCCAATCTGACCTTGTCTGTGGGGTTCTCCAAGAAAAGGAATTAGAACTTTCAAAGGCTTCTGAAGTCCATTACTGTTAGGAGTAAAAGTCTGCTTTAAAGATCTGCTGTAAGCTCTAGATGCATCACAGGATAAACTAATTTTCTTTCAATCTAGGAATAAACAATTTCAAGATTTTTTTAAAAAAGTAAACAAGAGGCCATAAAGTTTAAGAATTGTGATGGGTGTCCCATCCTAAGAACATTCAGAAGGAATTTGCAGGAAAGGCAAAGCAAGTACCATTACAAGTGCAGCAGAGTAGGTGGTTCATAAATGCTTGCTGGAATGAGCTGCTCTTTGGGACAAGGCCTTCGGAGTCAATTTCAGACACTGCTGCCTTTCATACTTAACAGAGATCATGTTTTCATTGGGCAGGGAACTGTACTACATGCCCCTCAGGAAGATTCCAGGATTTGGCAAAGTACCAGTTAGAAGTAGACCTTTGTGACTGATTTATGGGCAGCCTCGGCATGGAGGCAGCAGCACTGTGGGAGAAGCATGGGCTGTGAAATCCACCCTGGATCAAGTCCTATCTCCCACTGAAGCTCTGTGACTTTTGGCAAGTCACTTGAGCGTTAGAAGCCTCAGTTTCCTGACTTGTAAAATCAGGTTGTCAAATTAGATGAAACGTTAAATTCCCTTCCGGTTCTAATTCTACAATCCTATGAATAAGATGCAGCATCCTGGAAAATTAAGAATGAAAATAATTACAACAGTTGGCATTTATGGAATGCCTACTGCATATCAAGCATTGTGCTAAGCACTTTGTAAATATCTCATTTGATCCTTACTACCTTGGGAGGTAGAGGTGCTACCATGATCTCTAGTTTACAACTGAGGAAACTGAAGCAAATAGGTTAAGTGACTTGTCCAGTGTCACACAGCTAGTCTGTGATAGAATTTGAATTCAGGTCTTTCTGACTCCAGGCCCAGGCCCATATATCTCCTGAGCCTCCTAGCTGCCTCTGATCTTGGAGGATGAGGACAAGATTCTGTTACACAAAAAACTGGAGGGGTGGAGCCAAGAAGGCAGAGTAGAAGGACAGACCTGCTGTAGCTCTCCCCCTAAAGCCCGTAAAATACCTGTAAAAATAACTCTAAACAAATTCTAGAGCAAGAGAAGCCACAGAACAACAGACTGAAAGAGATTTCCAGCCCAAGGCAGCCGGGTAGGCCAAGAGGAAAGGTCTATTGCACAGGGCTCAAGAGCAGAGTGCAGCCCAGTCCATGGAGCACAATCCAACCTTGGCAGCACAGTGTGGCTCGGAAAGGACTGGAGCAGGGTTCAGGGCACAGAATCATGGATAGCAGCTGCAGTTCCCAGGTTCCTCAACCAACAAATGCCACAGACAGCTTCAAAGGTCAGTGAGAAAGCGGAGCAGGGTCCTGCCCTTGCCCCAGCCCCAGGCAGCTGCAGCATCCATTTTTGGAGCCTTTGGCCTAAAGACCCTGGGGGAATCAAGCAGCTGATCTGAATCTCAGCCCTGACTGGCAATCCTAGGGTGAGGAGGAGTACTGGCATGGTGGAGCTGGAGGCAGCTGTGATCACAGATCCTGGGCAGAAAAGTTTGTAGTTGCTCCCATACCACAGCACAGGTAAGGAGAGGAATAAACTCCTCTCCCTTCACTGTGCCACCTTGGAGGAACTGAGAACTTACAGGTCCTTAGAGTATATCCTCCACTTGACAAAGGACTCAAAAATCAAGTGACTGCCTGGGAAAATGCCCAAAAAGGGAAAAAATAAGATTATGGAAGGTTACTTTCTTGGTGAACAGGTATTTCCTCCATCCTTTGGATGAGGAAGAACAAAGCATACCATTAGAGGAAGACATCAAAATTAAGGCTTCTGCAGCCAAAACCTCCAAAATGCAATCCTAGGCCATGGAAGAACTCAAAAGAGATTTTTGAAAATCAAAGAGATTCTGAAAATCAAGTAAGAGAAGCAGAGCAAAACTGGGAAGAGAAATGAGGGTCATGCAAGAAAATAATGCAAGAAAAGCGAGTCAACAGCTTGCTAAAGGTCACTCAAAAAAATGCTGAAGAAAATAACACCTTTAAAAATAGACTAACTCAAATGGCAAAAGAGGCCCAAAAAGCCAATGAGGAGGAGAATGCTTTAAAAAGCAGAATTAGCCAAATGGAAAAGAAGGTTATGAGAAACCAAGAAATTTCAAAACAAAACCAAAAGAATGAAAAAACTGAAGACAATGTGAAACATATCATTGGAAAAACAACTGACCCGAAAAATAAGTCCAGAAGAGACAGTTTAAAAATTATGGGGCTACCTGAAAGCCATGATGAAAAAAAGAGCCTAGATATCATCTTTCATGAAATTATCAAGGAAAACTTCCCTGATACTCTAGAACCAGAGTAAAATAAATACTGAAAGAATTCACCAATCACCTCTTGAAAGAGATCCAAAAAGAAAAACTCCTAGGAATATTGTAGCCAGATTCCAGAGTTCCCAGGTCAAGGAGAAAATATTGCAAGCAGCCAGAAAGAAACAATTCTAGTATTGTGGAAATACAATCAGAATAACACAGGATCTAGCAGCTTCTACATTAAGGGGTCAAAGGGCTTGCAATATATAATATTTCAGAAGTCAAAGGAGCTAGGATTAAAACCAAGAATCACCTACTCAGCAAAACTGAGTATAATACTTCAGGGGAAAAAATGGTAATTCAATGAAATAGAGGACTTTCAAGCATTCTTGATGAAAAGCTGAATAAAAAATCTGACAAAAAACACAAGAATCAAAAGAAGCATGAAAAGGTAAACAGGAAAGAGAACTCATAAGGGATTTACTAAAGTTGTACAATCCTACATGGTAAGATAATATTTGTAACTCTTGAGACTTTTCTCAGTATTTGGGTAGTTGGAGGGATTATATACATATGGACAGAGGGCACAGGGTGAGTAGAATAGGAAGGGATAATATAAAACAAATAAAATTAAGGGGTGAGAGAGGAATATATTGGGAGGAGAAAGGGAGAAACGGAATGGAGCAAATTATGAAAGAGGCAAGAAAGGTTTTTCAATGGAGGGGGAAATAGGGGAGATGA
>CM053773.1:235638607-235764079 GCA_028658325.1 Potorous gilbertii
TTGGTATGAAAATCTATCTTACACTACAGGAAAGTAGGGGAGAAGGGGATAAATGGGGGATAATAGTGTGGGGGATGATAGAAGGGAGGGCAAATGAGAGGAGGGAGTAATTAAAAGTAAACACTTTTGGGGAGGGACAAGGACAAAAGAGAGAACAGAATAAATGCAGGATAGGATGGAGGGAAATATAGTTAAGTCTTTCACAACATGACTATTAGGAAATCTTTTGCATAGCTACACATGTATAGCCTATATTAAATTGCTTGCCTTCACAGTGGGGATGCGTGGGGAGGGAGGAAGGGAGAGAAGTTGGAACTCAAAGATTTAGGAACGAATGTTGAGAATTGATTTTGCATGCAACTAGGAAATAAGAAATACAAGTAATGGGGTATAGAAATCTATCTTGCCATACAAGAAAAGAGAGAAGATGGGGATAAAGGAAGGTGTGTGAAAGAAAAGGACAGATTGGGGGAAGGGGTAATCAAAATGCACAGTGTCTTGGGGTGGGAGGAAGGGAGAGATGGGGAGAAAATTTGAAACTCAAAATATATGCCCAATTACTGGGGAATGGCTAAACAAACTAAAGCACAGAAATGTAATGTCTGATAAGGGAGAATAAAGAATATTAAAAATACAGAGAAACCTAGTAAGACTTGTACAGTGATAGGGAAGAAGCCAGAACCAACATGTGATGATTACTACAATGTCAATAATGTTAGCATGTTGAGGCAGTCAATCTCGGACCCAGGACAGCCATCAATAATAGTCAGTGGCTAGAAATACCAAAGGACCCAAACACCTGTCTAGCAGCTGATAAACTAATATGGAAAAGAGTACTAAGGCCAGAGCTTAGCACAGCATCCAGCACCTAGCAGATGTTTACTGAAGGTCAGCTGAGTGGCAGTTACTAAATGTAACATGTGTTTGCTAGGAAGTGTCTTTTGTGTCAGAACAAAAGACATTACTACATTTTTTTTAAGATGACAAGGATATCAGTTCTATCATAAGCAGCAAAAATGTGGGTCAAAAGACTTCCAGCTAGCCCTCTGGATCCCCTGAACAGAAGCCATCCAAGCCAGGCCCCACCCTTCAGATGACCTCACCTAATTTGGGCACAATGTTTTTGACCATAAAGGCCTCCCACGAGCCAGGGGTAAACACATCCTTCCAGGGCTGCAGGATAAGCTTGGCTGAGGAGTCGCTGGGATGCCATTTCTGCAGAGCGCTGGACAGCTTGTTCCGGATTGGGGAATACAAAGGTTCTAAGCGTGACTGCATGAGTGGAAGCCAGGGATGTATCCACGAGTGGATGGGAACTGTGTCTGTCAGAGGGTTCCAGTTCTCAACCTAGAAAAGGAGCAAGACAGAACATTAACTGGAGGGGAAATTACCCCTGTACATTCCTCCATCACTCCAAGAAGGGAAGGCCAGGCACTCTTGTCACACGAGTAGGGGGGAAGAGGGGAATGGCGCTGCTCCTGTTTTTGGGCAAGCTGGGGACCCTCCATCAAAGGTCTCTGCCCTATACTCACAGTAATCCTTACAATCATGCCAAAAAGCACACCATCATTCTATAGGACACATCATGGGAAAAGGGACAAGTCCTTCCACACCCCACCTAAGGCCAGCCATGGATAAGGCCCTGCCCCAAGTGCCAGAGGAGACAAAGATGAATAAGACACAGCCCCTGTTGCCCCTTCTTGGTCCTAGATAATAAGACTATAGTTCCTGTTACCTGCCCTGTCTCCTCTGCCCCCAGGGCAATCTGGGGGCCCAGATAAGGAAGCTCAGACCACAGAGAAGGGCTAACCAGGCTCACTCTAAGGGAAGGGAGAGGTCACCATGGCCTGCTCAAGAACAGGGAAGCCACAAGGAAGAGGGAGAGGAGGAAGGGACATTCGAGGCCTGGGACCAGCATGAGTAGACAATGAGGTAGAAGACTACAAGACAGGTACAGAAGGTCAGAGTGGCCCAAGGGCTGGGGAAAGGCCCTGAATGCAGGGTTGAGGTCTCTGAACTGTGTCTATCCACCAGTGGGGAGTGATAGAAAATTTCCCCATGGAACAATGACCACGGAATTCCTCACAGAATCACTGTGCTTTAGAAAGATGAATCTTGTGGTATGTGTGGGATGAATGAAAGGGGAGAGTGCCCGAGGGGGAGGCCAATGAGGAGGTTATCCTAACAAGCAAGATTTAGGGTATGCAATAGCACACCAGGAGATGAATGACATGAGAGATCCCACATTGCAGGTCCCCAGACACATTCAGCAGTGTTCTTCAGTGCTGCTAGAGAGGCATCCTCCAGGCGGGGAGCAGGCAAGCCTCTCCTGAAGGTCCTTGTGGATGCCCAATCACTGTACCTCCTTCTGCAGTTTGGGAAAAATGAGCTGGTCCAGTATGTTATCCAGGATCCACACAGGAATGATATGGACCCAACTATCCAAAAAGTCCACCATTGGGTCACAGTTCCTCGGCTGCCACTGAGTTACGATATTTCGAACAAAAGGCATCCACATTTCCCAGATGAGCCTAGAAAGTCAGAAGGGGGAGTAAATTACATGAAATTAGGAGAAAGCCCATAGCTGCCTCTCTGAAAACAGATGGTCATCAATAGCAGCAACCTTTCACCTCTAGGGAATGTCAACAGCTCACATACACACAGCACATGGCAATTCATGAAACGGGGCTATGGGAGGGCAATAGATTTATGCTAATTTTACTCCTGTCACCAACTAAGTGCTAGGCACTGGGCCAGAAAGGCAAATACAAAGAATGGGACAGTCCCTGCTCACAAGCATCTGAACTAAAGAGAAGACAAGCTTGTATAAAATGACAGACAGTATAAACATAAAGTTTATGTAAGGTGGATTGAAAGATAGCCCTTGTGGGAATCAGAAGATTCATGCAGATGGACTAGAGATTCATCTGACAGGGCATTCCAGGTCCAGGACATGGAGACAGGAGGTGGAAGGTCACACTTATGAAGAACACAGAGAAGCTGCTTGGCAGGACCCCAGAGTACAGGAAGTGAAGTCATGCCCAATGAGGCTGGAAAGTGAGGTTGGGGCCAGGTTGGACAGGGCTTTAAAGCTAAGCAGAAGAATTCCTTCTGAATTGATTTAGACAATGGGAAGTCACTGGAGGTGACTGAGGAGGGCTCAGGTGGCCAGGTCTGCATTTAGAGGGAAGATTACACTGGCAGTCATGTACAGGTGGATGAGCACAGAGAGAAACTTGATACAGCAAGATCAATGAAGAGGCCACTGCAGTAGGTGATAATGACCACATGAATTAAGGCAAAAGTTCTGGGAATGGAGGGGAGTCAGAGGTGAGAGATGCAGAAATAGCAAGATTTGGCAAAAGTGCAGGAAGGGAGAGTGAGAAGTCCAGAAGAACAGCATAACCCTCAACAGAGACAGGAAAGTTTGAAGGAGAGGAGGAGGGGGAACCTGCGGCCTTGAGGCCACATGTGCCCTTTTAGATCCTCAAGAGCAGCCCTTTTAACTGAAATCCCTTTGAGATTTGTTCTGTGAACTTAGGATTCAAAGGGCCACACTCGAGGACTTAGAGGGTCATATTTGGTCTTGAAGTTGCAGGTTCCCAATCCCTGGTTTAGATGGAAAGATAATGGGTTGAGTTCTGAACATGGTGAATTTTAGATCTCTGGAGCATCTAGTTTGGAATATAAAATGAGCCACTGGTGATGGGACTGAAGTTCAGGGGGAGACTGGGGCTGCACAGAGGTAACAGTGAATCCCATGGCAGATGGTGAGGTTCTTAGAAGAGTACAGATCAAGGATTCCTGATGACCTGAGTCCAGGGATGGATTTTAAGGGGTTTGTGGATTTTTTTAAAAACAGGGTGATTTCTTCATTATAATTGTTTTCCTTTTTAATCCTATGTATTTTATTTTGTGATTTTTAAAAAACTTAAAAGATACTCTTCTGAGATGTTTATTGTTGTTGATTTAAGAACAGGCCAGGGGTTTTACCTGAGTGTCAAAGGGGTCATGAGACTGAACAGAGGGAGGGCAAGAAGTCCCAGTGTAGCAGGACTGACCCTTGGGGAAAACCTGGAGTTAGGGAGCATGAGACAGATGCTGACCCAGCAAAGGAGAATGAGAAAAGGCAGTCAGGAGACAAGGAGGAGGCAAACCAGGAGAGGCCCAGAGAGGAGAGAGGATCCAGCAGGAAAGAGTGATCAATGAGGTCAAAAGCAGGAGAGAGGCCGAGAAGGATGAGTAATGAGAGAAGACAGATGGGTTTGGCGATCCAGACATCACTGGTAACCGGAGAGCACTTTCAGGTGAGCAATGACATCCATAGCCAAGTGACTAAAGGCTGTGGAGTGAGGATAAGGACAGGAAGTGAAGGCAGTGAATGAAGACTGCTTCTCAAGGGGTTTGGCAGAGCCAGGACTATAGCCAGCCTTCTGGCTACATGCTGAGGGTCCTTTCCATAATACAACAAGCATTCTAGGAAGCAATGCCCACTATCACCAGCCCAATTCTGATCTCTAAAGCACAGCTGCAAAGGAAACTGGTGCTTGCACCTGTCCCATTATAGGACACCTGGACTAGGATGCAGAGCTCAGTATCCTGAGCATTCCCAAGAGGCTGCAGGGAAGCAGTGCCGTGCCGGTGTCACCTGTGGAAAGCATCTGCTGCGAGGTCTTGACCCCCATGGGACAGGATCTGATCATTCTCCAAAAGGCTCTTCCACTTGGCAATGATGCCAGTGCCATAGGTGCAGTCCTAAACACAAAAACACACATGGTCACTTCTGAGAACTCAGGACATCTGCTGCCCCTGCAGCCCCTTCTGGATCAAATCAAACCTCTTCCCCAGCAAGGGCACCCCTACAGCTGCTTAAGCCCTCTGCCTTGAGTAGCACTGACCTTCAGGGGATCCCAGTCCTTGAAGTAGTCCTTCATGAGTGGGTAGACAATAGCCACGGCCAGGTCCACACGGTCAGACATGCGGTACTCCTCGTAGTACTTATCCTGGAGAGTCTCAAATATCTTGGCACACTCATCCAGCGTGAGCGGATCACTGCAGTCGGGCTGCATCCTTCGCTCACACTCCTCCACCATCTCCAGGACTTTGCTGAGATTGGTGATCACCGTCTCCTCATGGGACAGCACCTCTGACATCTTCTCCAGCTCATGGGTCAGGTTGACAACCATGTCTCTCTCATACTGCAGCTGCCGGTCATTCTGGATGATCTCCTGCTCTGTGATGTCGATGAGGAGCTGGAGGTTGTGCTCCAGCTCAGGGAGGGCAAAAGCCTGTGGCTTGGCATCTTTGCCAGGCAGTGGCAGCTGCTGCTGGACACCGTCCTCAGGGATGTTATGCTTGTGGCTGATCTGGCTGTAGCTGTAATAGACCTTCTGCTCCCGGCCTGTCATGTCAATCACCTGGTAGGCCACAAGAAGAAAGGAGAAGATTAGCGACAAAGACCCTCCAAGTGGGATGACACTCCATCCCCCTGCTGCCCCAGGATGCTTGTCTCCCAAATATCTTCTGAGGCACAGAGAGGACAGCTACAAATGGAGGGGGGAGAATGATGGAAAGACATTTGGACTAGAAAATAGGAGACCTAGGTGCTAATCCTAGCTGGCTCAGTCACTTCACAACTATGACTGGGGCCAACCCTCAGCATATTCATTTGTGAAATGGAGAGGACCCCATTTGGACCATCTATCCTGTAGTATGTTATGAGAGAAATGCTGTGTAAACATGAGTCTTCACGTCTGATTTAGGACTGGAGGAGACCTGGGCCAAAGCCTCATTGGACATATGAGGTGTCAGCTGTGGAAAAGGGAGGTGACCTGCTCGGTGATGAGCTAGGGACATGCTAGGCACTGTCTCAGACATAAAGTCTGCCTTCTGCTACGAAGTCCAGCATGGATCCCAGCCATGGGCACCGGTCAAAGCTTCTCAACTACAAAGCTTGATTAGCAAGTCTCTCTGGGAATACATGTCTGGTTAATGCCCACATGAGCTCTGTGAAGCCCTGGAGGATTCCTCAGACATAGCCCCTGGTCTTCTGATGCCCCTGAGAGAGAATCAGGCAGACAGCCTACTGGGGCCAAGACTGGAGTCGGGCATGCTGGGAAATTTCTCCAATATTTTATTGTTCTTCAGAAGGAACAACATCCCAAATCCAAGACTCTTTCCAAATGAAACTGCCAGTTTTCCATTTTAAAAACAGTTACCTGCTTTCTGCTAAATAAAAATCTCCAATTTCAAGTGGGAATAAGTTGTGAATTGTCACTGCTGTGTACAAATCTATACACTGATGAGTCACAGAATTTCAGGCTGGGAAAGGTCCCTAGAGACTACCTGACTGCTGGACAGCTCCACTCAATCTCTTGGTGCTGCCAGCAGAGCAAGGCTCATTCTGATTCCAAGGGGCAGACTCCTGAAGGCAGCTGTCATGTCCCTCCCCGCAATCCACTCTTCTCTAGGCTAAATCCCCACAATGAGACACAGAGCTTGTTCTAAACAATCTCAGGATGGTGACAAGTTTCAGAATTCACTGTACCTTAACCTGGGAAAGCTCCTTCTGGGGGGCAGAGAGTTTCTTGCCAACCCTGCCTTTTGCCTTCAATTCTTCAACTGTCTTGTAGGAATATTTGGGTTTCTTCTTGCTCCCACTGGGATCTTTCCGCCACTGGCTGAGCTCCTTCTGGAACTCCTGAGAAAAGTGATGAGGTCAATCCAGAAAAGGAAAGGACCAATTCATAACATGATATTTATTGTCAGAGTCTGCTAGACAAGATTCAGCCTCCATTAGTAACATTACCTGACCTACTGTATTCTAAAAAACAAACCAGGAAATGCTGGCAGTGTATGCACCAAAGGAGCAGAAATCATCCTCACACAGCCACTTGTATCACATGCCATCAAATCCAACAAGAATCAGGGAATAGCATGTTATGTTGACAGCTTTTTTAGAAAGGAAACAGAGACAAAGACAGTTTGCAGACAAATCCTGGCAAGCCAAGATTTTGTTGACAATCAAGTCTTGCTCACTGTTCAGCAGCAGAAGCCAAAAGGTTTACAACCTAATGACTAAACTCACAGAATCAGGGAAATCCAGGGTCCCCTTCCCTGGTGGTATGGCAGATAAAGCCAAGACACTCAGGGCCAGCTCCACAGAAGGGCCAACTGCCTCCCTCCTGCCCCACGGCAGGTCAGTCCTCCCAAGTTACCTCCTCGGCCTCTTCTTCTGAGTCAACCACAGGGAAATCTTGCACTGACTGAGTGGTCCGTTCTGAGCCATATGCACCAACAGCACCTTTTCCTTTTCTTTGCTTGGCTTCAATTGGATTAATGATACCTGCCAAAAAGCACACAGGATGTCAATCAATGACGTGGTTAAGCACAGGGCCCTACTTATTCATGAATGCCAAATCCTGGAGCCCTCTAACTTTAAAGAGGAAAAGGGGCAGCTAGGTGACTCAGTGGATAGAACATCAGCCCTGGAGTCAGGAAGACCTGAATTCAAATCCAGCCTTGGACACTTACTAGCTGTGTGACCCTAAATAAGTTACTATACCCCAACTGCAAAGAAGAGGAGAAAGGAGGGAGGAGAAGGAAAATGAGGCAGAAGAAGGGGAAGGAGGGGAAGGGGAAGGAGTGATTCAGACTCCTCAGAATGCTGGGGTTGAAAGGGACCTCCCAGACCACCCAATCCCAGGAGGTACCAGGCAGCATCATTTTAAAGAAGAAACTGAAGCCCAAAGAGAGAAAGTGAATGACAGTGGGGAACAGAACCTGGGTTTCCTGGCTCCCAACTCAATGGAGTTTATATTCCCAGGGTCAGAGAACAGAGGAAGAAATGGAGCAGTGGGGACAGAAAGTGAGTCTAAGGTAGGAAGATGTGGGTTCAAGTCACAACTCACTCACCCTCTCACACCTTCAGGCAACTCTCTGACTCAGTTTTAGAGTAGCTGCCAACCTGCATTCATGATAACAAGAGCTAGCAATTATATAGTACTTAAGATTTGTAAAAAGCTTTACATGTTTTTTTTCTTTTTCTCCTCACAATGCCCTTGTGAAGTAGGTGTGATTACCATCCCCATTTTACAGATGAGGAAAATAAGGCTGAGAGAAGGTTAAGTGACTGCCCAGGGCCCATGTCATTGTCTGAGACAAGATCTGAACTCAAGTCTTCCTGACTGTGCCTCCTTGCTGCTGGGAGAGGACGTTCCGAACTATCCAAGGCTCTCTATATAAACAATACAACAGTCCAGTCCAAAAACAAAATAGAATAAAACAATTTTACCACAGCAACCATGAACAAAAAGAGTGTTTTCAAGTTCAGAAGTTCAGTAAGGAGATCCCTATGAGATCACAAGTTCAGAAGTTCAGTAAGGAGATCCCTATGAGATCACAAAGCCCTGAGCCTGCTTATCTGAAAGTGCCTTCTCCTCTCCAAGATGTCCTCTCCCTGTTTCACCAATCATAGCTGAACTTGTATTTAAGCTTCTCCTCCAAGTAGATGGCAAGCTCCCTGGGGGCAGGCACTTTGGTGTTTCTCACCTCTGTACCCCCAGGACAGTAGTAAGAGTAGGTGCTTAATGACCATCTACTGAATTGCTAAGAAACCTCTATAGGAATTTCCATATGAATTAATAGTGGGAAAACGTTAGCTGCTACAGCAATTTCTGCTATAGCTAATTCTATAACTTCCCTCATGTGGCCTAATTCAGAATTTGCAATAATTCAGACAGAATATATACTAGATTAAAAGCAAACAAACAAACCTATGGCCCAGACAGTGAACTTTCATGTTGCTAATGCCCCATGCAACTGCTCACGTAAAATAATCCAGGCAGTTCAGCGCAGTGGCCTGAAGACCAGCCTTGGGACCTACAGGTCCTGGCTCTCAGTCTTGCCTTGACACATCCTGGCTGGGCACTGCGGGCAAGCTGCTGAACCCTCTCAGTGCACAAGGCAATTATACCCTGCAGATGAGTGGTGAATGGCCACCAGTGGAGGGCATTTCCCTCTTGGAGATTTCCACACTGAAGAAATTGCAAATCAGGACCCAGCCAAAAAGATTTTTACCACAGTTCACTCCAATTACAATGAAGAAAATTTTTCATTGACTTTGTTTCACTTATAAGTACTCATAATGGAGGGAGTTAGTTGGTACAGTGGACAGAGCACCAGGTCTGGAGTTAGGAAGACCTGAGTTCCAACCCGGCCTCAGACATTTACTAGTTGGGTGACCCTGGGCAAGTCACTTCACCCTGTTTGCCTCAGTTTCCTCATCTGTCAAATGAACTGGAAAAGGAAATGGCAAATTGCTCCAATATCCATGCTAAATCACCCCAAATGGGGTCACAGAGAGTAGGGTACAATTGGAAAATGACTAAACAACAAGAAAACGCAGTAACAATTTAATTTTTTATACAATCAATCCTTAGAAGCAATCAAAGTGGCTTTTTTTAAACCTGGGATTTCCATAATACAGACAGGTTTCTCTCCTGACCTTACAATGTCATAATATTTATTCTATAAATACATTCACCTAGTTCTCTTTCTAGAGTCTCCATCTCCAAACATATTTCAATGCCGCATCCCAGTAAAAATTAAAAAGGGAAAGGAAAAGCTACTGATTTCCAAATGCACATCCCAACTGACTTATTTCATACCTTGTGCATTTTTCCCAAGGCCCTTTCCTGGGACATAACCCATCTTCTGCAAAAGCTTCTGTCCTATGCCTTTGGTGTGCCTCTCCCAGCTGCCGAAGTCTGTGAAAGATTTGGCTCCACCTACAAATCCTTTCTGGCTAGGTTTAAAATTGCCACCCTGATGAGAGAATAAAGAGCACAAGAAAAATGAAAGGTCTAGCAGTGACTGAACATTCAGAGAAGTTCTGCTTGAACCAAAATTTATTTGCAATATATAATGGAGAATTAGGAAGAAATATAGTTGGAGTCCTTAAAACTCCACAAACTGTAAGGGACCTCGTAGGATTAAAACCTGGTGCACCTTTATCCCAACCTCCTCTGCCCTCCAGGTTTGATGATGAACACCCAGACAACCTGGAAGCCTGGGCTGAGAGGCTCTTAGCTCGAAGCATGTGCCCTCTGAGAGTGTGAATACCTTCCCAACTCTCTGGCAAAATCTTACTGTTTTTAACTTCTTTGGTCCAAAATCTTTAGGAAAGTCCTCCTGCTTAACAGGCTTCTCCTCTTCATCTGAATCCTCCTCATCTACTTCCTCGGCAGCTTTCTTCAGTCCAGCACTAATGAAATTCACAGGAGCAGAAAAGTCTCGGGAGCTGCCAACACACCAACACACCACAAAGGAGAAGACTGTAAAGACAGGTTTCAGAGAAGCCTCTTCAGCTGACAGGCGCCACTGCTATCATAGATGAGGAAAAGTTGTGCAGGAAATGTACCAACACAGTGCTACAAGGGATTCACTTTAAAAGATGATTAACCGATATGAACCCAAGGACTGTCAACTGTAACTCAGACATCTGTAGTCTGGAAAATAGACACCAGAAGCACAACGAGCACGGCTCAAGCTCAAAACTCTAAGTCTGTGCCCCAGATACAAATGCAAGCCTCACAAATAATAATTTCAGTTAAAAGAATCCAAGATCCAGTGGATTTGTGTTCATTTAATCTTCCTTACTAAACATTCCACTGGCTACTGCTACACTCAACATACATTTAAAGGGCCATGGCAGCAAGAGGAGCCAAATGAAAAGAATCTTCTGGAACAAAACCACTGACAAAGAAAGCAGAGCCACATCTAACAAGTCATATGGGGAAATGATTATGCTAATAATATATATTATGTGGAAAATGCTAGAAAATGGCATGTCCATGAAATCAGTAACATGATAACTCAAGGGCTTAAGAAATTAATGCCTTAAAAATATGATAGTGATTTTAAAATAGTCTACTTCAGGGATACTTTAGAAGATGTCATTTCTGACTCACTGCCAGGAGAATCCTTAGCCCTCTAGAAGAGATGCTCCAAACCCTCACCCTGTTATAACTAATTTTAACTAATAACTAATTACATTTATAACTAATTACACACATCAGTGAGAAAGTCAGTTAATACTATTTCCCCTTCCTCAAATTATATTTCCCTATCTGTATGTACTTGTTGCATGCGCCCACAGAACATATGTTCCCTAATGGAAGGAACTACCTCCCCTGCCACTTTTCTTGGCATCTCCAGCACCTCACACAATTCCTTGAATAGCTGGTCCTTAATAGAAACTGAATGCTGATCAGGATCTGTAAGATGATGGTATTTAGTCTGGGTCTCTAAGGACCTTTCTAGTTTAAACGGACTATATACCTATTGATAGATTCATAATCTATGACTACAAGACCAAGTACATTGTACTGCAATATGAACATGCTCTTTTCAGCGGAGCTCAATGACCAATGATGATAATCTATACATTAGGGAATGATGACCTGCCCAGAGCTGAAAGACTGTCCTCAAGCGGCACAACACATTCTCTCCTGAAGGAAAAACTGAATGCCCAGAGGTGACAGAAGCACACTTGGCTACATCTAATTCCCTCATGGCTGCACCCAGAAGCAGCCAGCCCTGTCTGGTGAACCCCAGTACCGTTTGCCTCCAAAGCTGGGTCGCTCATCTTCAAGGTCGCGCTCAGCCCACACTCCATACGTGGCCTCCTCTTTGGTTTGCCAATGACGCTGACGGTTGGGATTGAATTCATTCTGGAGGTCCCAGTCCGTGATCTCAAAGTTCTCCATCTCATCTTCTTCTTCATCGATGGCTCCTTCGCCCTCTCGGTAGAGATGAGACAGCGACATGGCGGCAACTCTGGGGGAGAAAGGGAGAAAGGGATGAGCAGAGCAAGATCTCGAGACACCGTCTACAGGGCCAACAACAAATGACCACCTGGCTGCCTGTGAAGACATCCTGACAGAAGAACAACTGATCTCCCACTGTCCAACAGTTCTCCTTAGTCGTAGGTCAGGCTGAAACCTGCCTTCTCACACCTCCCGTTCACTGGAGATAGTTCCGCCCTCACAGGCCACAAGAAAACAAAATGAAGCGCGGTGTCTCTTGCCCTGTAAGAGAAGGGAGCCCCGCCCCGCTCCCTTTCCACCCAGACAACCAAATACTTCAGTCCCGCACAGCTTGAGGATCCCGATAACGGGAGGCACGTCGGGGAGCCCGCTGTTCTGGGAAGTTACTAACACCGGCCACGCACAAGACGGGAGGCACTGGGGAACCACATCCGATACCGGGGCTCACTGAAGAAGTGGGGGCAGCGCGGTCCGGGGGGAAGGCGCCGAACCCAGGGGCACAGAGCAGATCTCGGACGTCACCACAAGCTCGCTGCCCGTTCTGCAAAGGGGACCCCGAGGAAGAAGGGCGGAACCAGGGCTCGGCGGGGGCAGCGGGCGCGGCTCTGCGGGACGTGCCCCTCCAAGAGCGCCCCGAGGAGGCCGGGCTGGGGAGCGCCCGCGGCTCGTGTGCGGGGAGGCTTCCGCCTCCGGCAGCGCCCCGACGGCGAGGCCCGCCCGCCGGGTGACCCCGGATCGCCTCCGCCCCGACGGCGAGGCCCGGCCCGCCGGGTGACCCCGGATCGCCTCCGCCCCGACGGCGAGGCCCGGCCCGCCGGGTGACCCCGGATCGCCTCCGCCCCGACGGCGAGGCCCGGCCCGCCGGGTGACCCCGGATCGCCTCCGCCCCGGGGGCGGGAGGCCGGCCCGCCGGGTGACCCCGGATCGCCTCCGCCCCGGGGGCGGGAGGCCGGCCCGCCGGGTGACCCCGGATCGCCTCGGCGCCGCCGCAAGCCTTCTAAGGGGTCTCCGGCTCAGAAGCTGCAGGACGGCTCCGACCCGGCCGGAGGACGGGGGTCAGGGTGGGGTCGGGCCTGCGGCCTTCGGCGGCTCCGACACCTCCGTTCCGGGCTCCCTCCCACCTCCCCCGAGGACACGGCGCCTGCGGTCCGCGCCCCCCGGGGCCCCTTCCTGCCCCCCCCTGCCCGCTCCGGGCGGGGCTCGGGGCCGCCCTCACCTCTCGGGGAGCGTCCCCGCTGCGCTGTCACCGCCGCGCCTCCCGAGCCGCCTCCCACCCGGCGCAGCCCCGAGGGTCCGCGCGCGCCCGCCGGCCGCCCAACGAAGCCGAGGCTGGCGCGCCGGAAGTGACGCGAGAAGCCCGCCCTCCCGCGGAAGCGGCGGGTAACCGGTCCTAGAGCGGCCTCGTCTCTATGGCTCTGGAGGTCCTCCCGTGGGAGACCGCGCCTGGGGATGGAGGGGCAGGAGCGTGACAGCCTCTCTGCACCCCTCCCCCCGTTCTCCGCCTCCTTCCTCGTCCCCTCCCCCGCCTTGTTTTTTTCTTTTGCATTTTAAAGAGTTCCACCCCCGAGCAGAGAACGGTCTGTAGACCCGAGGGCGGCCCTGAATCTTCAGTTCCCAACGAAGGCTTTTTTCCGGTTCGTCCGGCTTCCTCCTGAGCTTTGTCTGTTCTGGGCGTGGTCTACACTGCGAGGGGAACCGCTTTTGTCACCTCCCATGCCTTCCCCACAGTCAGAGACAGACAGACAGAAACAGAGGGGACCGAGAGATAGAGACAGAGACAGAGACCCCTGTAACAAGTGCTCAGTGAGACGAAGCATTAATTTTGCACCTACTGTGTGCAGGTACTACACACCCCCTCTCAGCTATGGGGAGATGAAGGTGATCAGGGTTGGAAAGGAAGGGGATGGATTCTGAGACATCCCGCCCCAAAGGCCTAAGCACAGGGGCAGGTCATCTGGAATGAATTCGTGGACTCAAGCACTTTTGAAGTCAAGGTGTTAAAAATTTACGGTTCTATTTTTTCAGCAGACAAGAGTTGTTAAGGAACCTGCGATTTGAAAGGGAACAGGTCAAGTTTATTTAGGATATTTCATAGTATAACTGTGCCAAATATGCTAACTAGGTGACTGGGGGGATTAGGGAGTGGTCAGTACTTAAAGGAACAAGCATTTTTAGGCTCTACTGAGCAGGTATTTTACCCAGAGTTCACCGGGAAATAGTCCAAGGTGGGGCTACATGGAAGTGTGTTTTTAGGCCTGAGACTTTGCTAATGGTCTGGGCTGATGGAGAAATACCCAGGCTGCCCCTGTCAATGTCTTGTTAGACAAGATAAACATAAAGGAGTATACATATGTCTAAGTCTAGGATACATATGATTGGTCATTGAGTAGTAAATACCTTTATGACTCAGTATACAGCCAGTTCAACCCATACACAACTGGTTCAAACTAATGAATTCTACAGGTGCAGCTGGTTACTGCATCAGGAAGAGAGATAAAGGTTTTGCTGGCACAGGCTGTCCTCAGGCTGGGGAGAAACTGCCAGGACAGGCTAGGGAGAAATGTGATTTTAGAATTGGGGTCCAAGCAACGTACCCAAGCACCCCATCAAAGGAAGGGAATTAGGTCTGCAACCTAGCTCAGATCCTAAATAGCACAGAACCCCCAAGTTCCAAGTTAAAAGCCCATGTTGGGCTCCAGTCCCACCACCCTCCCCTGCCTTCTCAGGGCTTTCGGCTTGGTTGGCTGGCAGGAGGTGACTGGATCTGAACTTTGGAAAACAGGGATTCCACCTGTGCCTAGTACTGAAAAGGACAAATGAACGAGCCAGAAAACAAAACCCATGCCCATTTCTCAGGGCCACAGGGTGAAAAGTAGAAAGAAGGTACAATGTAACCCCTCTTCCCACCTCGTTAGCTCATAGATCTCATGATGTGGGTAGACAGAATCTTTACCCCTTCCTGTATTCACATGAAAAAGAGAGACTTTTCCAGTAGTTTTGAAAGACTCAGTCTATTCTAGCTACACAGTCAATCTATCCATGTGGTAGGGGAACACAAAATACCTTCTCCTAGAACATAGTCTCAGATCTCTGTCACAAGGGAGCCTCCTTACTACTTGATGCATTAGAAAGACCTGGTTACATAAAGAGAGTCAAAACCAGACCTTCCCTCAAGCTCATTCTAATGGGGGAGACAATATGCAAGCAACTATATGCAAAAAAGGGGGGTATAGACAGGAAAAACTGGAAATAACAAATTGAAACAAGGCACTAGTATTAAGCAAAGCTAATCCAAACGATGGCTGTTTCCAAAACATGGTTCTTTCTGCACCTTGTAAATATTACCTCTTTGACTTCCCTCAAGGCCCAGCTAAAAGTCAATCTTCTGTAAGAATCCTTTCCCAGTCCTCCTAAATCTTAGCTCTTTCCCTCTGAGGTTATGTCCAATTTATCCCATCTATAACTTGTCTAGATATAATTAATTACTTGTTGTTCCTCCATTAGACTGTGAGCCACTTCAGAGCAAGGACTGTTTTTCCCTTTCTTTGTAACCCAACCTTGACACATTGCCTGGCACATAGTAGGTGCTTAATAAATGCTAGTAGACCAACTAGCAGTGGGGAACATGCTTCATCACAGGTCCTCCGTACATGTAATTGGCCATCGCATTGATCAGAACTGATAAGCATTCAATTATTTTCTTAAGAATATTCTTATTTTGTATATTCTCTTGGTTCTGTTCATTGCACTTTGTATCAGTTCATACCACCTAGGATTCTCTAAGGTGTTTCTTTTATAATTTCTGACAGTGCAATAATATTCCATTATACTCCACTTTGTTCAGTCATTCCCTAACTGGCTAAAAGGCAGTCTAAGACGCTCCTTCTTTGGTTTTCTTCCTTCACTCCCTTTTAATCCTTCTTTCTCTGATAGATTTTCTCTGATAATATATTTCTCTGATGTCATGGTCCTCTTTGAAAATGAAGGACGAACACCACCACAACAAAAATCCTTCTTTCCAGTGTGTGGGGCATTCAGGAAGGACTAGCACCTCTAGTGAGCTGGCTAAGCCCTTTTCAGGGCTGCTCATCCACATTTGGTGCCTATGGGTCAACCAAGAAGCTGCAGCATGTGCAGTGGTCACTTCCTGGTAAACCATCTGGGCAGACAGTTTACACCAGATAACTGACCTCAAACCAGCAGTGAATTAGAGGTGTGTCTACTCCAACAATGTGAAAACTTGCCCCATTGGAATGGGTGGATGAGAACAATTTATTCCAGTGACCATGAAGGCAGTTGAAGAAGGCACTGTGGAGCATTTAGAGCTTGGTCAGGTATCGAAGATGCCAAGGTCATCCATTGTATCCTAGACCATTGCCAGTCTTCTTAACTTTTTGCTGCCACTAGGCTTTCATGACCCTGGAAGAGAGGTGATGACTGTGTAATTCTGCCTCACTTAAATCCATCTCACTTAAGTTTAGAATTTGGAACATCCATTAAGGATTTTAAGAAGTGAATGAAGGAGGGGAGAACACTCCACGTATGAGGGATCAGTGAATGCAGTCACAGAGATGGAAGAGGGAGTGTCTGTTAGGCCAAGCAAAGTAGGATCTTTTGCTGTTTTTGTAGTATAATGCCTCTATTTGAATGTCATTAAAGAAGATCTTCCCTACCCAAGAAAGAAGCTTGATTAGGGGAGTTGTTTTGCGGGAGGGTCTCAAGTACCATTTGTTTTTTCTATTGAGGCACTGGGTCAGAAGGTCATGCCCTCTGACTCTGAAAAGAACATATATCTATATCTAGATAGATAGATACTCTAAGGGTGAGGTTTTACTTTGGGGCTTATTTTTTGGAAGAAGCTTTGTGTTCCAGATGAGACTTTGGGAAGATGCTAAGGAGTCCCCTGGGTTTGAAAACACAGATGTTGGTGCTTCCCTCTCTGTTAAAGATGTACGTATGTTAATGGTCAAGCAGTTTGGAAACACCGTTGACTTTTGATTTCTCTAAAATTTTGATTTTGCTTTTCTCTGATACCTGTGCTTGATTAAAGTTATTGTTAACACCTCAAAAGTTCCTTTTCCTTTTAGAGAAGCAGATCAAAGAACCTATTGTAGAGGCCCCTCTGTATGTTGGGGTGCTTACTGATACAGCGTCATATGTAATGATGTCTTTCACAGAGCATGTGGAATGGAAAGTAAAGGTAGGAAGAGCCTCCAATGCCAAAGAAAGCTTATTTTTTATTCTAGAGCTAAGAGGGAGCTCTTTAGTTTATTGAAAGGGGTGGTGTGTATGTATTTCAGGAAAATTATTTTGGCAGCTGACTGGAGCATAGATCAATCAGGGAAAGACAAGGCATGGAGACCAGTTAGAAGGTGATTGTAGTAGTAAGTTGTGAGGGAATGAGGATCTATGTGCATGGTGAAAAGGGGATGTACATAAGAGATGAGAAGATGGAAACATTTGGCAAGGAACAACATAGCGGTAGGCAAAAACAAGAAAGCAGGGATGACTCCTTGGTTATGACCCTGGTTGACTGAGAAGATGGTACTGCCTTCTTTAGTAACAGAAAAGCTCAGAAGAGTGAAGGATTTGGGGGAAAGGCCATTTCTATTGCTCCTTCCCTGCCTTTTAGTCTTCTTACACCATATCCCATTCCACTCCCCGACTCACACATCCCTTTGATCCAGTGACATTGGACTCTTCCATTAAGAACTTCCATTCATAAAAGTCTTTTTCAAATAAGACACTCCATCTCTAGAACCCAGGTATTTTCACTGGCTGCCCCTCATATCTAGAATTCCTTTCCTCTTCAAAATCCCTACCTTCTGGCTCACCTGACTTTCTTCAAATTTCAGCTAAGGCACAAATTTCTGTTTGTTTACTGGTTCACTGCTGAGGCTAATGTCATTCTGGATACAATGGTCCAATTAGTTTCAATTAACACAATTAAACTTAAAAGTCAATGCATATTCAAGACCAACTGGCCCTCCTTGACACTCCAAGCAACAAGAAAGCCTCATTTATTTTTGGGGTCTTCCATCCACAGGTATTTTATAGGTAAGGAAAGAAGCAGGACATCAAGGTTTTGGAGGTCCCCTCTAGCTCTAGATTTGTAATCAAGAACAGACACTGGTTCAATATTATGTTGAGTGTTAGTATGAAAAAGTATTCTTCATAGTCATGGTGGAGTCATAGATTTAAGATATTAAAGAACATAGGGTAGCTAGATGGCACCATAGTGCACAGAGTACCAGTCCTAGACTCAAGAAGACTCATCTTCCTGAGTTCAAATCCTGTTTCAGACATTTACTAACTCGGTGACCCTGGGCAAGTCACTTATCCTGCTTTCCTCAGTTCCCTTTTCTGTAAAATGAGCTGGAGAAAAAAGGCAAAGCACTCTGGTAGCTCTGCCAAGAAAACCCTAAATGGGGTCACAAAGAGTAGGGCACAACCAAACAACAACAAAACACAACTTAAATAATAATTACTAGAATTTATGAAGTACTTTAAGGCTTGCAAAGGACTTTACAAATATTACCTCATTTGATCCTAACAACGAGAAGTAGGGGCAACTATTATCCCCATTTTACAGATGAGGAAATTGAGGCAGACAAAACTGAAGTGATTACTCAGGGTCACGCAGTTAGTGTCTGAATCTTCCTGACTCCAAGTCTGGTGCATTATTCCCTTTGCTTCCTCAGAATTAAGTTTATAGTTCTGACATTCCGCACACAAAAAGTCTGAGCTGGGAGGGGCTTTAAAACAAGGAATGTCAGAGCAGAAGACACGGTTAGAATACTGTCTGGTATAATGTGAACTCAAATCCTTCTAACTCACAAGTCTGGTAATCTTTCCACTCTTTCCTGTAGCTGCTTCATATACATTATTTAATGCAATCTTCTTATGTTTTTTATTAAAGAGGAAACTGAGGTCCAGAGGGTGAGTGGGGCAGAGCAGGGGCTGTTTCCAAAGCACCACTCTGGTTTCTTAAACACTTCTGCTACTTTTCCTTTAGCATATAAGTTCAGTGTTAGTAGAAACTATTTCATTCTTCATACATTCTTTGTGTCCCCAAGATCCTATCACAATATCTGGCACATAGTAGGTGCTTCCATATCTTATAAACCAGTTGAGAAGATGGAATATAGAAAAGTATAGAATTATGCTTCAAAAGACATTCCAACTCTTGGTATTAAAACAATATTTTATTTATGGGAAATAAAGTGATCAAGTATATCCAAACTGCCCCATATATTAAATAAGTTTCTGTAATTTCTCAACCAGGGAAAGATGGTGGTGGCCTGTGCTGCAGGGCTTCCTCTGATGACTGAGGCCTCCAAACCACCCCATTTTAATTTTTAAATCTGAGGAGAACATAAGAGACCATTCTGGATACAGTTAAAAAAAATTTTTCAAGTTGATGAAATGAATAGAAAAGGTCTCTGTTAAGAAACCTGAGTTTGACCCCCCAGGTTTTCTCCTCTACAGAGTCTCTCAGTGAGGGACAGAGTTGAATTTGTTTTTGTCTTTATTTTTCCCCAGGAAGTTTCAAAGATTGGAGGATTTTGCAAAGAAATGCAAAGACGTTCCCCGTCGAGCGGTCCTGAACTGGTGAGATAGCAAGCAATATGCTTGGAGATTCGATTCCTAGTCAGCTGCAAACTGTCTTCTCTGGTCAGTGAATGAAAAGCCATTTGCAGAGCCCTGGAAGGAGAGAGAAGCCTGTGAGCTACACCAGATAAACACTCCCCAAGGGCAGAGGGGACAGACGAACCACTGCTAGTATCCTGAGAGAATTAGAGATGTCAGATCTGGGAATGTCAGATGAAGTGAGTGGGAAAGCCCAATGCACACTGGCAGTCAGGGGAGTCCGAGGCAGTGCAGTGTTTTGGGGACACCCCATCCTTTTAAGCCCAGTAGATGAGCCTTGTGTGGCCCCAGTAGGCAGGCCCCACCTGTCCCATACCTGGAATCATTCGCTTCGTGAGTGAGAAGAGGTGGTGTTCGGATTCACCTGCAGGCAGAGGTAACAGACAAAGAGAAAAGTCACTTAGATTGTGGGGCAGATCAGAGGCATTGAGCACAGTCACCTATGATAAGACTACCAAGTGTGGTCCCCAACCAGATTAAAATGGTTAATTAATGGTTATTAATGAAATAAACAGAGAAAATGATAATTTAAAGTTCTTTAAGTCAATATGCAGTTGGCAGGGATTGGTTTCCATGAATTTGACAACATTGGTATAGATGACCCACCTCTCTTATTTCCCTGAAATATGTCCTATCAGGGTGCAATGCGCTGATGGATGGATAGAGATAGTAGATAGACATAGATACACATATACATATATATATATATATATATATATATATATATATATATACACATATAGTACACAATATAAAAACATAAATGTATATACAATTATATGCATATGTAGGTTTGTATATATGAATATATACATATATGTATATGTTTGTGTGGGTTATATGTAAACATCTATATATATATATATGCTGTCATACATATCCCCACATATATGCACGTGTTATCTCCCCTTATAAATTATAAACTTCTTGAGGGCAGAGGCCATTCCATTATCCTGTCTTAGTATCCCTAACTTCTATCTCATTACCTGGCACATAGTAGGTCTACAACAAGCACTGCTTATTTACTGAGAGAATGACTGACTGATTTGTATTCATGATACTTGGTACAGTACCTGGAACATTTCATAAATTGTTGATAACTGAACGATTAGCACAGTACCTAGTATACAGTAAGTGCTTACTAAATGCTTCCTAGCTGAATGGCTAACTCTCCATCTGACTACTGCCTCATCACATTTTCTAGCTCTTGAAGGTCTGCATGGCATTAATGAGCTTTCTCAGTGGGTCAGTCTTCAGTTGCCTGTGGATGATGAGAGGTAGTCCATGGATCTTCCACTCTAAAATAATGTCCTGTGGACACCCCTCCCCAAATTGGAGACATATATGTGTGTGTGTATTTATGCATACATCCACACACATACACACACACACACACACACACACACACACACATACACACACACACACATAAACCCAGATAAGGACTATGAGCAAATTATAATGGGAAGGGTGAGGAACAGGGCAGAGGAAGACCTGCTTTTCAATGGCTTCTACAGAGAACCAGGAGGTTGAGAAATGACAGAAAAAAGAGGTCTGGTTAAAGAAGGGTGATGGCAGACTCACAGAAGTATTAGAAATGAAAAAGACATAGAATACAAAATGTAAGAGTTACGAAAAGCCTCAGAACAGGATCTGTTAAGGCTTAGAGAAGCCTTAGAACAGGGAAGGTCAGAACTGGGAGGGGCCTTAGAACAGGGGATATCAGGCCTGAGAGGGGCCTTAGAATAGGAGATATCAGGGCTGAGAGGGGCCTTAGAACAGGAGATATCAGGTAGAACAGGGGATGTCAGAGCTAAGAGGAACCTTAGAACAGGGAATGTCAGAGCTGGGAGGAGACCTTAGAACAAGGGATGGCAGAGTTGGGGGAAGGGCCTTAGAACAGGGAATGTCAGAACTGGGAAAGGTCTTAGAATAGGGCATGTCAGGACTGTTCCTCAGAACAGGAAATGTCAGGGCTGGAAGGGAGATCATCTTCAATCCTCTTATTTTAAAGGTGAAACTAAAGATGGTTAAGTAATTTGCCCAAGGCCCACAATAAAATACTGGCAGAACCAACCCCTGAACCCTAGATTACATCTCCTAGTTCCTTTACACAAAGAGAAGTAAATTAATTTATTTGACTTCTAACCTGTAAATGTCCTTTCAAATTTGCTGGTGTTTTAAAGTCTCCTTTCATGACCTAAGAAAGAAAAAATCAAACAGTAATATTAACAGCTAAGAGGTCTATAGTATGTTAAATACATGAGCTCACTTGATCCCTGTTAAGGTGTCCTTAAGGTGTTATACTCATAGTAAAGATTAGGAAACTGAGGCACAGAGACTTTACTTAGACCTAGGGTTTCCCAGATGGTAAGCGGTGAAGCAGAAAGTCAAACCCATTTTTACTTCACACCTTTCCCACATGTCTTTCTTGGGAGCTACCTGTGTGAGGATGATACACAGGTATAAACTGGAATCCAGAAGGAAAATGACTTGCCCAGAGTCACAAGTTTGGAGTGTGCCAGGACCAAGATTCAAAGTTAAATTTTGACTCCAAATCTGATGATTTATTATCAGTAGTAGTAGTAGTAGTAGTAGTAGTACTGTTACCAAGTTGTTGTGGTTGTTTTTGGATGACACTGGAATAGCACTTTAACATTTTCAAATCTCTAGATTATGGAATGTCAGCATGGAAAGGGAACTTGGAACATGGAATGTCAGTGGGAGGAGAGGCCATAGAACATGGAATGTCAGCATGGAAAGGGAACTTGGAACATAGAATGTTAGTGGGAGGAGGGGCCATAGAACATGGAATGTCAGCATCGGAAGGAACCTCAGAACAGGATAGAAAGAGTGGAAGGAGCACCAGATGTAGAGGCAGAGGACCTGGGCAGGAATTTCTCCTCTGTCACTTCCTGACTATGTGACCTGGAGCAAGTAACTAGCTCTATCTGGGCCTCAGTTTCCTCATCTGTAAAATAAGAGAGTGAGACAAGCTAGACCTGCTCTTTATGGTTTGCAAAGAGCCTCATGTACATTATCTCACTTGGGGCTCACCTCAGTCTGCTCAGGGTTGGGTCCTATAATGTGACGAGACCCATTAAAGTAGAGGAAAATGGGGCAAGGAGATTCATCCAAGGTCACACAGCCAGGAAGTAGAGGAGCCAAGCCTTGAAACTGGATCTTCTGACTCCAAATCCAGTACTCATGTCGCTTTGTAAGGACTGAAAGGTGGGTACAACTCAGCATTCAGGCAAGATGCTGCTACTTCACTTGCCCTCCCTACATGCCCACAAGGTGCCACAGTGCATAGAGTGCATAGAGTGCCTGGCCTATTGTCAGGAAGGTTCGACTTCCTGAGCTCAAATCCAGCCTCACACATTTACTAGTTGTGTGACCCTGGGAAAGTCATTGAATCTTATTTGCCTCAGGTTCCTCATCTATAAAATGAGCTGGGGAAGAAAATGGCAAATCACTCCTGTATCTCCGCCAAGAAAATCCCAACTGAAACAATAATAATATAGCCACAAAATTCTTGGGTTGAGATCAAGACACTAATGGACTTCAAACTGCATTTGCTAAGTCCCAAGGCAATTGCGATGGTTCCTATCTGTTGATGGCCGAAGACCTACAATTCTTCTCTGCTAAACCCCAAACAGAGTGTGCCACCTGCTTACCCGGTTTGTGTTATTGACGACAAGGGGGTCAGGATTGCCATAGTTTGGTGGGTTTGCATAGGGATCATAGCCGAGCCTGGCCAACATTGGGGCAATCCGAGCCATGTCCTTCAGCACGTCTCCTGGAATGTGGCCGGTCCATTTGGACAGAGCTTCCAGGTTCACAGGCTTGATGACCTGGTCCGTCGACCTCTCTATCCTGGGGAGAGACAATTGAAATTAACAGGGTCACAAAGCTGAAGTGGAACATTTATTATGAATCCAACTCAATAACATTTGAAAGGAAGCACCCTGTGGCATAAGGTGGTCACTCTGGACTTGAAATACTGTAAGGCTTGAATGATTCTTACTTCGGGGAACAGTTTGGCATGGTGGGTCAAGGGCTGGATCTGGAAGTCAGAAGACCCAAGTTCAAGACCTGCCTCCCACACTTATTGGCTGTGTGACCTTGGACAAGTCACTCATCAAAGTCTCAGGCAACTCTCCATAAGATGCAGAGAAGGAGCTAATCTGAATTGGTGGAGGGAGGTCTCCATATGGACAAAAATTACAGATCTGGACTCCTCCCCCGCAAAAAAATCAAACACATCTATCAAGTGCCTACATGTGCCAAGTTCTCTGGGATAAAAAATTATATGGTTTCTTCTTGCAACAAGCTTATAATCATGTAATCTCAGAGTTGGAAAAAAACTCAGAGATTGTTTAGTCCAATCTATACTGGAACACATTATCCAGTAAGTGTTCATCTGGTCCTTGCTTAGAGACTTCTGGTGAAGGGGAGCTCATTCCCTTCCCTCAGCAGCCTACTGCCTTTTGAGTCAGTATTAATTGGTAAAGAGTTATTGCTTACAACAAGCTGAAATTTGGTTTTTTGTAACATCTACTCATTGGTGGCTCCCACTTCTATACTCTGGGGCCAGACAGAATAAGCCAGGTCCTTTCCTTTATGACAGCCCTTCAAATACTTAAAGGCAGCTCTCATGCCCATACCCAAGATCCCTAGTCCCTTCATCCGAGTCTCCCATGGCAAAAGCTCAAGGTTTTTCATCATCTTATTAGATTTGGCTCAATTTCTGACCCATCTACCTCTGGGAAATCCAACTTGGGCAAGATACCCAATATTCCTGGGTCTCAGTTTTCTTATCGATAAAATAGTGGGAGAAAGGTGACCATAGTGGAAAAAGAGCTAACTGCTGAGTTAGAAAGACATGAGTTCAAACACGGTGTCCAACTGAGACTTGTTGTGTGACCTTTGGATGGGTCACAGAACCTTTTGATGCCCCAGGCATTCTCTTAGACCATAAGCCAGAAGAGGGAGTTTCCTTATTGAGAATTATGCCAATAAAATCACAAAACTGGTTCAAAACCAAAAAAATAAAAAGATAAGGTCAGACTAGATGGCTGCTGGGATCCACTAAATATATGATCTTGTGTATTCAGATTCACTCTAATCTCCATAGTATCTCTGCCTGGTCCATACTACTCCTAATGGGTCTCAGTGATGTGCAGCACTGAGGCAGCTGGGTGGCTCAGTGGACAGTGATGGGCCTGAACTCAGGAAGATATGAGTTCAAATCCTAATTCAGATCAAATTACTAGCTATGTGACCCTGGGCAAGTCAGTTAACTGTTTCCTTTAATCCACTGAAGAAGGAAATGGCAAACCGCTCCAGTGTCTTTGCCAAGAAAACCCCATGGACACTACTGGCATGTTAGGGGCCCTGGGGTCATGACAGAGTCAGATACAACTAAACAACAATGTGTAGCATTATCCCACAAAATTCCCATCTGTGCTGGTACACAGGTCATCTAAGGAGCTGTTAATGATGCCACCTTCTACCCCAGAAAAATCCCCTTCTGCTGCCATCTTGGTATCTCTTACAATATTTCCTGGGCCTGGCTCATGAGGGATCTTTGCAGTGACACCTCAGGATCTTTAAAGGGCTGAGGGACTAGAATTATGGAAACCCAAGACAAGAATCTACCACTGAGTCCAACCCATCCTCAGCCAATAGTCATCCTGAACAGAAAACTTGGGAGTAAAAGAGTGTCTTGGGCCCACACTGCCACTGGAGACTTACCTGCCTGTCTTTCTTTGGATGTGGAAGTAGGAAGACCTGAATTCAAATTCTACTACTGATACTAGCAGGGGTACTTGGGCAAATCACTTTACCTTCCTCAGCCTCAGTCTCCTCACTGATAAAATAGGGAAAATGATAACACTCCCAGCACAGTTGTAAGGAGAAAATAAGGTAAGTGAAATGCTTTGCATATATTAAAGTGCTATGTAAATGTCAGTTTTTATCAGCAGAGGCATCATCTTTGTCCTGGTGGGTCTCCAAAAGCATGGTTTACAAAGACAAAGTATGGTACAATGCACAGACACCAGTGGTTTAGAGCAAGAAGAACCTGGGGTTCATGTGCTGCCTTGGAGATACTTGTTGGATGAAATTGGGCAAGTCACTTAATCTCTATGTGGCTCATGCAACCCTTCAGGACTTATCTACTAGTAGCTTGGTCAATAAGCATTTATTAACCACTTACTATACGTCAAGTACTGTGTTAAGCTACAAAGAAAGGCAAAATCACATCTACAATATCACAGAGGGGCTGCGATCCGTGTCAGCAAAGGGAATCCCCAAAAAGGAATTCCTGAGACTGACAAAATCACAGATGCTACAGGATTTTCAAATTACAAAGTGATACACCTAAGGTTGTCCTTTGAGACCTACATTTGTAATAGGGAGAGACAATCTTTGGAGGTCTAGTGGAAAAGAACTTCCAGGTTGAGTCCAACCAATCTATTTGTACAGATGAGGAAACCAAAAGGTGGAGTGGAAGGCTGGAGTGGCGCCTAGGGTCCTGCTACTCTGCTTCCCAGCCCATGGCTGTAATCTAGGAGCTCTCCAAGGTTCCCATGATTCCCTCTGAAATTTGGACAGAAGGGGTTGGAGAAGTGGGATGGCTGAGAAGAAATGGAGAACGGATACAATCCAAATTGACATTTCCAATGTCCCATCCATCAACCAGCCTCCCTAATGTTACATCTTGGGGAGGATGGAATGCGGAGTATGGAGCCAGCCAAACCATTGCGGGTCAAAGTGTGGGAGAGCTCTGAAGCCCAAGAGCCTTTGAAGAAAGATGCATAAGGCTTTCATTCTTGCAAGGGCCTCCAAGCTGCCCAATATCTGATCACACAAGATCCTATCAACTGAAATTCAGAGAATTGCCCAAAGTCACACAGTTAAGAAGTGGCAGGATTCTGGTCCCCTGACTCCCAATGTACAGCTCTCTTCCCTGAATCTCTGGTAACAGAACTTTCCTTTGGACAGTGGGTAAAGCAGCCATTGAAACCCAGACAAAAAGGGTCAGAGAACTCAGAGATGATTTAGAGGGAAGACCACTGCAGTTAGAGATCTGCAGGAAGGAGATGTGGCCTGTGACGGGCTTGTCCACTGCCTCCAGTTGTCAAGAGGATGACTCTCTCTCTCTTTCTCTCTCTCTCTCTCTCTCTCTCTCTCTCTAAGCCTCAGGCTCCTCATATGTAAAATGGAGAGGAGAAACTTGGCTCTTTTCATCTGACTTGCAGATTTACAAAAGAGGAGGAATTATTTTGGCCATCAGTGACTGAGAGGGCACAGGAGGCAAAGATATCAAAACCCAACATCCACAGTCCATGTCCATCTCTTGTTGGAGGTTGGGAAGGGACACTTAGGACTCTATCCTGGGATGGCAGCATCCACAAGTTTGATGGATGCCAACTATATAAGAAAGCCTCAGGAAAAATCAGTGCCCCAAACTATGGGCTGGGTTAATCCTGGCTCCTGCCTCCAATAATTTATACACACACACACACACACACACACACACACACACACACACACACACACACACATATGTATATATATACACACATAGACACATACACACATATATATGTATGTATGTGTGTATATGTATATGTACATGTGTATGTGTATATATATATATATATATGTATATATATATATATATATATATCTTTTCTCTCTCTTTAGAGCCTAGATGTCAGCCTTGTCCATAGGAAACCAACATTAAAAGAGATTCCTACAGTAATTTCTTTCTAGAAACACAAAATTTCAGACCTGGAATGAATTTTTAGATATTGCATATAAACAAGAGAATATATCTTGTTAGACCTCAAAGGGCTCTTGAAGATAGGACATGAGAGGTGGGAGGCCCTTAGAACAGGGAATGTCAGAGCTGGGAGGAGCTCAAATACTGACTTCTTCATTTATTTTACAGAGGCACAACTCAAGTAGTGGCAGTCAATTCCCAGAGGTCCCAGCATGAGGCAATAACAACACTGGATTTAGAAGCTAGCTCTCTTGACCCCTAGGCCAGTGCCCTTGCCCTCCAGCTCACTGCCTCACTCCTCATCTCAGATCTCCAGGTCTGACTGAACCTCTCACCTGCTCTAAAAGCTCCATGGCTCTTTACTGCCTCTATGAAAACATGCAACTGGCCCTTCAAGTCTCTCCAACCCTTTCTCTGACCCATTCCACTCTGCACTGCCCAGGTCACTCTATGCTGCTGCTAAACTGGCACACTAAACAGCACTACATGCTATCTACCACCACTAGGCCTTTGTATGAGTTATACCCCAGGCTTGAAATGCCATTCCCCTCCATCTCTTGGTTCCACCAGCTCCCTCCCTATCTCAGCTCATCTGTCACTCATCACAGAAAGACTTTCTTCTATACCTGAAATGGCTGCATCTTTATATTCTACATTTTCTTATTTGTGCACATGGCACCTTCCTTTCCTGAGGGGAGGGACTATTTTCATCTATGTCTATATTCCCAGCATAAGGATTATCATGTTGTAGGTGTCTAATAATTGTGCAGTGAACTGCTCTGCCGCCTTCTCAGAAGGTGCTAGGAGATTCCATTTACTCAAGATACCACTAGAGGGGAAAGTCCATGGCCCTACAGGACAGCTATTCCAAAGTGGCCCCCTAAGTCCCAGGGCTCCTGAGAAATCCTATTTGTCTCAGCCAGGAAGCATGTTCTAGGCCTGTGTTACAGGCCGGGGATACAAAGACAAAAGTAAAATAGACCCTCTCCTCAAGGCACACATATTCTACTGGGGGAAAGTAAGTCACTATAAAATATATACTATGCTAATGCAAAATATCTGGGAAGGCACTAACATTTTGGGGAGAACCTTGTAAGAGGTGGTACTTCAGCAGAGCTGTGTAGAGAGAGCTTGCGTGTGTCTATAAGAAAGAGGGAAGTCATTCTAGGTATGAGGCACAGCCTGAGCAAAGGCATGGAGACAGGATATGGAACGTTGTGTATAAGGAAGAGCAAATAAGCCAGTCTGGCTGGAATGTATTAAGGGACTGATGTGACTACTAATAATTAATAGCGGTAACAATAACCATTAACATTTATATACATGTACTATGTGCCAGGCACTGTGTTAATGCTAAATGTTTTACAAATATCTCCTTTGATCATCACAAGAACCCTGGGAGGGAGGTGCTATTGTTATAACCATTTTACAGAAGAGGAAACTGAGGCAAACAGAGATTAAATGACTTGCCCAAGGTCACACAGCTAGTAAGTGTCTGAGGCAATATCTGAACTCAGGTTTTCCTGACTCCAGCCCAGTGCAACACCTAGCAGCCAATAATAACTACAGTGATAAATAAGAACAAGAATGCCTCTACTGTTCATCCTAACAGTCAGTATTTATATATCTCTTTAAGATTGACAAAGTGATTTACACAGATAACTCATCTGACCCTCACAACAACCCTGTGAGGTAGGTGCATCCCAATTTCAAAGATGAGGAAACTGAGGCAAACAGAAATTAAGTGCCTTGACCAGGGTCACAGGGTATCTGGAGCAGGGTTTGAACTCAGGTCTTCCTGACTGCAATGACTGTAATAAGCCTGGAGAGGACCTCAGACATGGTGAAGTATAATCCCTTCATTTTACAATGGAAGAAAATGACATCCAGAAACCTTAAGTGATTTAAGGTCATGCAGCTAAGCAGTATCTGAGTCAGGATTTGAACACTGGTCTGCCTGACTCCAAGGTCACTGTATACCTGCAGCAAGAAAGAATCCTATGACCGTAGGTCTAGCCTAGAAAGGAAGCCTTATGCTGGTGGCCCTCACTGACAGTTTTACAGCTGAGAAAACTAAGCTTCCGAGAAGTCAAGTGATTTAAGGCCACACGCTAACTGGCAGGGCTAAGTTTTGGATCTGGGTCCTGAGCAATATTGTGAAAGGCATGAAATGCCAAGCAGAAGAGTCTGCCTTTTATTCTGGGGGCAAACATGAAGCCTCTGAAATTTCTTGAGGTAGGGAGTGACCTGGTCAGGTCTATGTTCGGACAGCCCTGGTCCCCGGCACCCGCCAGCCAAGTCTCCTACTCACTTGGACAGAGAGACCCCCCCTGGCTTGCCGATGAGCTCCTCATGGTGAAGTACAGCCTCACTCCAAGAGATCCCCAGGAAATCCATGATGGTCTGCATGGAGCGCCTTGGGTGCAGCACCAGCTGCTCGTAGTAGACGGGCAAGCACTTGGCACGGCCCACCTCCATGCACTGGGAGTACATGACTTCAATAGCTTTATTCCACTTGGTGAGGCAGTCACGGTAGCTGTTGATGTCAAAGCCAGCGATGGTCACCTTACGGGTAATCATGGAGTGCACAGATGCCCTCCCGTCCCGTACCATGAGCAGAAACTTGGAGTTGGGGAAGAGGCGGGAAAGATAGACAGAAGACTTGAGGGTGAAAGGGTCCTTGTTGCAGAGGACGCGGGCAGGCTCGCCATGTTTGGCAATGACTTCCAGGATGAAGGCCTGCATGGCCGCATCCAGCACCTCGTCCGTGACCCCGGCCTCATCCAGGCGCATCTTCTCCCGCCCAGAGCGTGACCAGGCCTGGCGCATGGCCAGCACCCTGGGGATGATACGTGTCTCCTCACCACAGCGCACTTCTGGGTGGGCATCCAGCATAGCCCGCATTAGGGTAGTGCCGCTGCGTGGCACACCCCCCACAAAGATCAGTGGCATCTCCTTACTGTAGCGATACTCCACCTGGTCAGCGCCCACCATCACCAGCTCCTCCTGCTCGGGCCGCATCACACCATGGCTGCGACCCGAGGACAGAAGCTGTTGGCATGCCAGCATCTGCTGCCCTAGGTGGGTGGCCAGCACGAAGGCCAGCGTGAGACCGGCCGCCAGAAGCAGCCGCCGAGCGCTCAGCCGCATGCTGTGCCAGGACAGGGGGCGGGACTGGGCACGGCCGAGGTGCCCTCTTCAGCTCTCTGTCAACAAGCTGCCCACCTGGCACGTACCTGTGGAGAGAGTGGCACATGTCAGGGAGGCATCCTTAGCAAGCCCAGGCCTCTCTGTCTCTGGCTCCTAACTGTAGCTTATGTGTCTATGAAGTTCACTTTAAAGTGTGCAGGGCATTTGGTAGCAGGTAGTGAGCTCACTGCAGCCAGAGGATCTCAGCTGCCATCTAGTCCTTATTTTACAGAGAAAGAAACAGAGGTTCAGAGAGATAAAGGGACCTGGGATCCTAGATCAGAACTAGAGAGAGCTTCAGGGGGGGCAATAAACATTAATTACGTGACGACTACGCACCAAATACTGCACTGAGCACTTATCAAAAATCACCTTGTTGGATCCTCACAACAGCCCTATGAAGTAGATGCTATCATTATGCCCATTTCACAGTTGGGGAAACTGAGGCAATGTAGGTTAAGTGACTTGCCCATGAGAATATAGCTAAAGGGTTTCTGAGACCCAATTCAAATTCAAGTCTTCTTGACTCTAGGTCCAGTGCTCTATCCACTGCACCACCTAGCTGCCTCAGCTAGCTCCACTACCTCATTTTACAAGGCAGGAAACTGAGGCCCAGAGAACGTGACTTGTCGAAAGTGAGCCAAGCAAAGCTTGGTGTTTAATAAGTGTTCAAGTTCAAGTCCTTTGCCTTCCAATCGAGAGCCCTGACCACAGTACCACACGGTCTCAACCTCACTGACATAACATTCTGTCAATACTCCCATGTAGTGGAAGTCATCTCCTACGACTCTTTTCTACCAGGTTTCCTTTTCTCTGACTGTCACAAAATAGTACCTGGTACACAGTAAGTACTTAATCCACAATCTTGTCAATTGATAGGATAAGATACCTTGGATCCATTATTTGGAATCAGAAGTTCCTAAGTCTAGAGCTAAAAGGACCTCAGAGGCCACTGAGTCCAAAAGCCTCCTTTTACAGATGAGGCCCAGTGATGTAAAATGATTTGTCTAGTACTATTATAATAACAATATTTACATAACACTGACAATATGTCAGGCACTATGCTAAGTACTTAACAATGATTTCATTTGGTCTTCACAACCACCCTGGGAGGTAGGTGTTACGCCTACTCCCATTTTACAATTGGGGAAACTGAGGCACACAACAGTTAAGTGACTTGCTCAAGGTCACACAAAGTCATACAGAGGCAAGATTTGAGCCCAGCCCTTTCCACCACACCATACCACCATATCCTCCCTCCCTATTAGGACTATCATTTTGATGAGATCAAGTCTCGAACCTTAACCAGCAGCCTCACAGGGCCCTTTTGGTGTCATCAGTCATGACCAAAGTCACTAAAACTTATCCTTCTTCTTTGCAGAGGTAGACCCACAGGGTGAGTCACTGTGGGTTTTTTCCCTCCTCATTTTTTTTTCACTTATTTGTTCTAAGGGACCGTGTGGTGCAGGAGGTAGAGAGCCGGACTCAAGTTGTGGCTCTGCCACATACCAGCTGTGTGACTCTCTCACTGCTGGGGATAATTCTCTAACCCAAAATTGCAGAGAAGGTACCAACTTGCACTGGCAGAGGGACTTACCTCCTCTGGGAGTTTCCTGTACCAATGAAATCACAAGTTCATTCTCTAGCCTTAAAAAAGTCAGCTCACTGGGTTAATCATAAGAGTTGGAATGTATATTATACCTTAAGGTTGCAAAGTGCTTTACAAATATTCTGTTCTTTGAGCCTCACAACTCTGCTATAATTACACCTATTTTAGAGATGAGGAAGCTGAGGCAGACAGAGGCTAAATGACATGCACAGAAGCACACAGCTAGTACATGTCTGAGGCTGTATATGAACCTGAGTCTTCCTAACTCCAGGCCCTGCGCTCTACCCATTGTACTACCTAGGGGCCTGCGTAAAGGCAGGCAAAGAGATATATTCAGAAAGGAAGGTAATAAAAAATGACATTAAAAAAAATCAAAGAAGCAAAAACAGCGGGCTGAGAACCCTTGAGGTGTTATTGCAAGGGGTTTTTCTCAGCCAATCTAATCATGGGTGTGAAATACCCATCATACACCTGGGCATACAAAGACAAAAAACCAGCTGACCATTTCCCATAAGGAAGCCACATTGACATATAAGTAAATACTGATTAGAAGCAAGCTAAGTACAAAATAATTCAGAGGGGGCAGTATCTCATTAGCATGTAGGGGGATGTGTTCATACTAGCTCACATTTCTAAAGGGCTTTAAAGTTCACAAAGTAAATTAGAGACATTTCATTTTGGTCCTCACAAATCTGGAGAGGTAGGAACAATTATTCTCATTTTATGGATGAGGAAACTGAGTCAGAGACAAGTTAAGTGACTTACCCAGGGTCACACAGCTAGTAAGTGTTTCAGGCAGGATTTGAATTCAAGTCTTCCTGACTTCAGGTTCAGTGCTCCAACCACTGAGCCACCTAGCTGCGTGTGTGAGAGGCAGTAATTGAGTTCAGCCCAGAAGGCAGAGAGGGATTCTTAAAAAAATTGACATACTTCCTGTGGTCTGAATATATTGGATCAGGGGATCATCAGTTCAATGCCGTCTAGTGTGTTTCGAAGAAATACATGCTACTATAATCCAAATGTACGTGGAGACTGTTGTGATAAATAAAATGTAAATTCATTAAAAGCATTCTTTCACGTGGATATTATGAATGGATATCCCATTCAGTGGATATTAACAATGATACTTGTGTGGAGTAGAGAGAGGTCTGGAAAAAACTGTGATGTTAAAATGGAGTCTAAAAGGTGAGGAGGGAAGTATTATGTGTTGGGGATCCTGATTAAGGGGCACCAGTCCAGTTGAAAGATCACTGAATTTGGAATCAAACCGACCTCCTTGGCTTTTGTTACTTATTTCTGATCTCGGATAGCTCTCTTCCATGATATAATCTTTGGCTACCTCATTGTAATTATAATAAGCATTTATAGAGAGCTTTAAGATTTACAAAGCGTCTTACAAATGTCTCATCTTAACTTCACAACATCCTGGGAGGTGAATACTACTACTATCTCCATTTTACAGATGAGAAAACTGAGGCAGAAGGTCGTTAAGTGATATACAGGGTCACACAGCAAGCAAGTACGTAAGGCTGGATTTGAACTCAAGTCTTGCTCACTCCAGGGCAACTTGGCTGTTTCTATAAAATGAAGGGTCTGATGAGGCAGCCAGGGAAGAGGGGATAGAGTGCCAGACTTAGCAGACAGGAGTACCTGGGTTTGAATCTTGCTCCTAACACTTAGTGGCTGTGTGACCAGAGGCAAGCTGTTCAACCTCTCTAAGACTCACTTTTCTTATTGGGTGAAATGAGTTGGTGGATATTAATGGTCTCTTCCAGTTCCTATATCCCCATAACTAGAAGACACCTTTGCTTTACATATGAGGAAACTGAGGCCTAGATAGGGAAATGGACTCATTCAAAGTCTCTATGGCAGAAAGTAACAAGGTTTCTTCCAACTCTAAACTCTCTAGTGCTCTATCCCCCCCATCAACAACACACCCCAAAACAGAGAGGGAAGCCCCTAAACGCTCAAACAGACATTACAATGTTTGTGAACCAAGGCTCATCCTCTTTGTACGTTAAGATAACTCTGCTAGAATGGGTTTACTCTTACTTTACACAAACTTCCTACAAACCTGGTGATGTCACTTCCTGGACCACAACAAATTAGAAACAGCAAATGAGAAGCAAGTCTGGGAAAGAAGCAAAAAGTGACAGCAAATAGCCTAACAGCCAGAGATGTGATGGAAAAACTCCAAAAAGTAGACATAAGACCTGTGCCTCTGATAACTGAAATCCTCGGAGCTCAATAAGATTTGGTCATTTTCAGTCACATCTGACTCTCTGTGACCCCATTTGGGGTTTTCTTGTCAGAGATACTGAAGTGGTTGGCCATTTCCTTCTTCAGCTCATTTTACAGATGAAGAAACTGAGGCAAACAGGGTTAAGCGACTTGCCCAGGGTCATAACGAATTCACTAGAGCCCATCTAGGGATATAGCCTCATGACAACCCTAAGCCATTATAAAAATAGCCAATGTTGTCATATCCTCTGCTCAAGAAGGCAAGGAAGGATGCTTCTACCGGGAAATTCACTCCCCAAAGCAGCCTGCTCCCTGGTGGGCCATGCTGAGCTCTGCTGATGTGTCCAGGCTAAATGAGCTCCATCATAGATGCCCTGTCCTGCTTCCTTACACTAGAACAACGGAGAGAGGGGAAAGCAGAACCCAGATCTTGACTGATTCCTAGTCTCATAATCCTTCCACCAGGTTCTCCTGTCCCTGGGTTGGAAAGATGCACTAGTACAGGGTGGGAGCTGTCCAACAAGAGAATACTCTCCCTCCCCTACTCATCTGTACTCCACAGTATCTCCAGCCTCTTTCAAAGCACATTTCAGGTATGGCCTCTTATAGCAGACCTTTGCCATTTCCCTAGTTGTGATAGTTATTCTCATTCCCTGAAATCTGTAGTTACTCTGTATGTATATACGTATTACTATGTATGTATATGTGTATATATTGTACACATTATTTCCCTCCAGGAGAATGTAGCTTCCTTAATGAAAGAGACTATTTTAGTCAATGTATCTCCTTGGCACATATGGAAGTGTCCAATAAATACGTGTTAAATGCTATCAAAGGGATTGTCTCATGAAACTCAGGGAACCCATCAACCCCAGAAGGGTTGAGGTAAAGGCTTGACTGGCCACCTATTAGGCAGGACATGGATGGGACTCCTGTACCATCTTAACATTGGGTAAGGTGACATCTAAGGCCCCTTTCACTTCTGAGATCTCTTGAGTTCCCCAACATGGTTCTGGGTTAATTCATTAGGGAAGGGCACAGCTATTGATTGCCCTGTGGATCAAATCATCATTCCAGGGACTCTCCCAAGTATTTCGTTCTCTGGTTACTAGTCTCTCGTATATGTCATCTGTTCCAAGCAGGAAATGTCTCACTTCTAAATTTATCTGCCCAGGGCTTAGCACGGTATCTGGCACATAGTACATACATGGGCTAGACATCTGCTCATTCATCCCAATCTCAGGCTAAGAATTGACCCCAAAAAAGGCCAGCAGAGGGCAGAGTATTCCAACACAATTAAGTGTTACCAAGTCATTTTTCTAATACCCAGTGCATTCTTGAGGCTAGCTGATGACCCCTTACAATCAAAAACAAACAGAAACTCTGTTTTTCTTGAGACAACTTTAAGAGCTGTTGCAAAGAGATGGATCCAGGGTTCTTGCTGGCTCTCTCTCCCCCAGCCAGCCTGACCACAAACTTCCCATTAAAGTTCTGGCATCCTGTAATGGCTAAAGGTTTCCTCTATTTATACAGGGATGGGAAATCTGCAACCTCAAGGCCACATGTGGCCTTCTAGGTCCTCAGGTGTGACCCTTTGGATTTGGTCTGAATAGATTGACTGAATCCAAAGCATTGCACTTGAGGACCTAGAGGGCCACATGTGACCTTGAGGCTACAGGTTCCCCATCCCTGGTTAGGGGCTTTCCAGAAGCCTGAGTTTCCTTTCCAATTCCTGTAGACTTCAAGAACACCAAGAGGTTCCTGACCACAGGGCTACTGGGGGCTGCCCCTTTGGGAAGGCTGGCTGTCAGGGACCTGGGAAAATACTTATCTCAATATTTTCCATTCAGAAAATGCTGTTACTCAGAGAGCTTTGAGGCTATTTCCAAGAATCAAACTGGTTAGAGCTAGAAGTGACCCTCATTTTACAGAGGAGGAAACTGAAGCTCACAGAAGCTCAGTGACTTGCCTAAGGTTACAGAGGTGGCAGTAACAAGCACCTACTATATTCTCTTTTAATAAAAGGGGAATTTGAAACTCAGTGAGAGGTAAGTGACTCATCCAAGGATACCCAGCAAGTGAATGGTAGGTTTCCACAGTAGAATTCTGATCTGAAGACTTCCCTAGCCACCTCTTTTTAATGCACTAGGTTGAAAGACCAGGGTATGATGTATTCAGTGGACTTTACCACCACCTTGGGTCTTTTCCCATCAGTCTGTTAGAATGTAAACTTGTGAGCATGCAGCTTCATGAATGGGGTGGATCTCAGCCACTTAGTAGCTGTGTGACTCTGGCCTAGTCAGTCTCTTTGTAAGTTTCAGTTTCCTCCTTTGAAAAGTGGGAATAATGACAGCTCTTATCCCATAGGGCTGTTGTGATTATAAATGAGAGAAATGCTAACTATAAGAATTAGAGAAAGTTTCATTCTTTGCCCTCATATCCCCAGTGACCATCAGTGTCCAGTATACAGTAGGCACTTAATATTTGTTGACTGATTATTTGATCTCTCATTTCTCTCAGATTAACAGTTTGCCCCTTCTTATCTAAAGGTCAACATTATCTCCTATACAGCAACTGGGGCCCGTGATTCTAGGCCTGCCCTAGACCTACCAGGGAGAACAGATAGTGAAGGCACTGGAACATAAACTCAGTTTCCTTCTCTGTAAAATAAAAGGGTTGCACTAGAAGGTCTCTAAGTTCCCTTCCATCTCTAAATCGTGTAGTCCTGTGAAATACATAGGGAAGCAACAGAAAGGCCCAAAAGAGCCATCACATTTACTATAGCTCATGTACTTTGTCCAGAAGACTCTGTGATGAGAGGTCTGTGTTTTTATTTTACAGATATAACAAGTGAGCTTAGCCATGTTATTTCCTGACCTGTGGTAGACTGGAAAGGAAATGGAGTTGATTAAGCTGATAGACACCTTTTACTGTGGTGGTCATGAGGTCTGATTTGTTTTTTCAAAAAATGAACTACAAGAATTTGCCATTTTGTTTGTCATGAGGCAGAGTAGGGATCCCCCTCCACTCCCCCCAGAGCCTCCTGGGAAAGCTGCACCTGGCTCTGTGCACTTGAGTGAGCCAAGTGGCATACAGGCCAAGACCTTCCTGCAGGCTTGCTTCTGGGCTTTATCAGTGAGAGAGAGAGATGGGATCTGCCCTTTCCCAGCAAAGGCTGTTTGGCAAGGCCAGAGCTCAGCGTGAAAGAGGCCAAGGTTATGGACTTCTGGCCAGCTCTAAAGAGCTAAGTGCAGGCCTGGGTTCCCACAGGTAAGCAGGTGAGGGGCAAGAGATGAGTCAGTGCAAACCCATTCAGGTGGAAAAAAAGGGAACTGCTGCATTGTAGATGATAGCCACTGAGGAGAGTGAGCAAACCCTGGTAGGGGGTGAGAGCACCGAGAAGGCAGGAGAGAGCTTTGAAATCCAAGACGGAAGTGATAAGGAGGAAGAGGATCAGAAGCCAAGGCAGGTCCACCTAGAGCCATGATGAAACACTAGATGGAGGTGGTCAGCCCCAGGTGAGGGCCTCTCTGGGCTGCAGAGAGCAGGGAAGGGTCAGTGCTCTGGCCTAGGTCCTGGCTAGAGGCTCTTCATTCTGTATTCTCCTCCCTACCTCACCATTTCCAACGGCTGTGTCCTAAGTAACAATGTATGACACAGGAAGAAAGCAAGACCCATTGGAAAGAATGGTGGCTCTTCAGGAGAAGGTGTGGGTTCAGATCCTTCCCCAGTAGCTATGTCTCAAGTAACTGAATGCATGATACAGGGAGGAAACAAGATAAATTGGAAAGAAGGTATGGGTTTAAATCCAACTTCAGCTACTTCCTACTTTATGACCTTGACACAAGTCACTTAATGTTTCTAAGCTCATCTCTTCATCTGTAAAATGGTAGGGTACATGGTGAAAAAGCTTTCCACCTCCTGAGAGAGAACTAATGAGTTCTGAGTATAGATTGAATTCATTTTTCGTTCCATTTTTGTTGTTGTTGTAACATGGCTAATATGCACACATGTTTTGCATGACTTCGTATGTTTAATTGATATCATATGGCTTGTTTTCTCAATGAGGGAGGAAGGGGCTGGAGTGAGGCTGAATTTGGAACTCAAAATTACAAAAAACAAATGTTAAAATAAAAAAAGATTTTAAAAATTGGGTAAATGAGTAGATGACTAGAGTTTTGCTTCTAAATTCTACGATCCTATGATGTTTGAGTCTCAGTCTCCACCTCTATAAAATGGGCACAGTAACATTTGCACTAGGCACCTTTATAGGAATGCCTTGGAGAAAGCACTTGGTAAGTCTTAAATTATAACAAGGACGTGAGAAGTCATCATTACTTCCTCATCACCCAAAGACCAGAAGGGAGTAATTCACAGACTTGTTCTGCCTGGCCTCACAGGGTGCAGTCAGAAGCAACGAATGGTCTCAAGGGCCTTTCCTGCTGGAACAGTCTAAATCATCAATCCCAGGAACCATGGCTATATCTAAGGCCCCCAAAAAAAGCAATGGCATTAATTCCAACTCTGGTCATCAAAGATTGTAGTTTGTCCATCAATCATGACAAGTTTTTGATATACCAATATTCCTTCTAAAAGAATGCTTTTGTGGCCAGTAAGCCTCCATTCTGGTATAGGCCTCTATCACTGCAATATAATACAATACAATACAATATAATATAATTCCCTTCTTTCCTTTCAAGCCTTCTCACACCTTACTTTTCTCCACAACCAAGTGCTCTTTGATCCAGTAACACTGGACAGACAGGTCATTCTTGTGTCCTGACTCAGTGCCTCCTGCTTGGAACACTCCCCTCCTCAAATTCCTTAGATTCTTCTTAAGACTCAGCATAAATCCCACCTTTTTCCAGGACCTGAGGGCATGGACTCTGGGGGTATTTTTGTCATTTTTTTCATTCCTATCACTTAGCAAAACCCATGGCACACAGTAGTACTTAATAAAAGTTTATTGACTGACAGACTGGAAGAGTCTGTGGCAGATTCAGGTTTGATATCAAGGAAAACTTCCAAATTAGAGCTGTCCACATGAGGGCTTCATCGGCAGCTTCTCCCTCACTAGAGAGGTCCTGAAGAGGACAGTGTAAGAGGACTACCTGGGGACAGTAAGGAGGGGATGTAGAGTCAGGTCTAGGCTAGCCCAGCTGGTTTCTAAAGTCCTTTCCAACTATGAGATCCTGCGATACCTGCCTCGGCTTGGTCCTCAGCTAGCTGTGTGACTTTGGCCAAAGCCTCTAAAGTTCTAGGAGGCCTTATTTCCTCCTCCATGCAGTAAACCAACAGGATGGTAGTCCTATTTGGGAATCCTTGGTTTCATTCACTATTGGCTCAAGCACAGCCTTCTACAGGAGGCCTTTCCTGCCACTACTTAGTGGCTTTATTGGATGTGTTGTGCCTATGTCTTTACTGTCTTCCCCAAAGGAATATAAGCTCTTTGAGTGCATACAGCACCAGTGGTGCTTTATCCATGCTTATGGATTGATTCATGATTCTAACCTGGTTAGAAAGCTAGCCTGAGAGCCAAGAAGTGCTTCAGGAGGCATATTCTAGTTTCATTGCCCTAGAAAAGTCTTTTAACCTCCCAATGCCCTCAGAAAATAGTCACCAAAAAAAAAAACCAAAAAAAAACCTCAAGTCACACAGAAATGGCTCATATGTACTGGTAAAGGGTATTTCCACCTTGAGAGTTCCACGTACCAATGGGACAGATCTGAACTAAGAAAACAGATTCAAACCAGTAGAAGCCGGCAGATCTTTCCCCTAAAAGCCAATACTTATTTTCATTATTCCATTTCTTTTTAAACTTTGTTTTCTTACCCACACACCTCATTTACATGCTAAATATAGACGGAACAACAATAGGACTTTTCATACTGCTTCCTGTTACTTTCAAATCCCATGAAATATTAATGGTGCCCAAGTGCTGGCAGGCAGCCCTATTAAATATTCAGCACGTTGCCCTTCCCCACGTGCCTGCCGACCAGTCATTCCCATAACAGGGCCTCTGCAGAAGCCTCACTTACTTTCCCAGGATGAGTCCATGGTTGTTCTTCCAATTCTTCCTCAATTTCCTCAACAGGAGGGTACCTGGAGTAAGGCTGAAAAGAGAGAAAGAACAGTTTAGTAATATGGTTCTATACCCAAAGATGTGGGAATTTTCATGGTCCAGATATGAATAAGGCATTGATTTTAGAGAATTCTGCCCCTGCCATGCAGGGCCAAAAGCTCATGTCGGGCCACAGGCCAGTAATAGAGATAACAGGGCATGTCCAGCTGGGATAGAGGTCAAGAAGACCCAAGTTCAAATCTGACATCAGATATTTGCTAGTGGAGTCACCCTGGGAAAGTCACATCACCTCTGCTTGCCTTAGTTTTCTCATCTATAAAATGGGAATAACAACAGTATCAGTCTCCCAGAGTTGTGGGAGGAATCAAATGAGGCAATAATTATAAAGCATTTAAGCACAGGCATTATATAAATGCTTATTCTTTTCTGTCTCTACCTCTGGGCCTCAGTTTCCTCCACTGTGAAATAAAGGGATTTGCACAATTCTACAAGGCCCATGGTAAAATGTTACCCATCTCCTGACAAAAAGTTGATAGACTCAAGATGCAGTTTGAGACATGTATTTTTCCAACATGCCCAATGTGGGAATTCATTTTGTTTAACTATACATATGTGTTATAAGGATTTTTAAAAAATTTTCAATGGAGGGGGAGGGAAGAGGGAAAGAAAACAGATTTTTGTTGATTAAAAAAAATGAATTAAAAAAGAAATAAGGAAAACAATTTGGAATTGTGTGGGGAAGAAAAGACATTCAAACATCTATGCCCTTTGACCTAGGGAATCTACTGCTAGGCATCTATCACAAGAAGGGTAACAGACAAAAACAAAACAAAAAGTGTAGGTATACTAAGAGTCATAATAGAAGTTTCTGTGGTAGCAATCAGTCAGCCAAAGAATATTTTAGTTACTAAATGCTTCCTATGGAAAACGGAAACAAAATCATGTCTCATGCCTTGAGGAATGTGCAAACCTACTTACAGAACATGAATGTAATAAATTATTGTGATAGTATCAATGGAAAATATAAGGAATTCAGAAAAATATGAGGAGCCTTTTGCAACAGTAAGCATTTGCCACACACAGGAGGGCCTGCTGCACAGATTCTTAGATATGTTTTTCTAATGAAAACAATCTTACTTTACTCAACCACAAGTATCATTCACTTAGTTCAGCGAAAAAAGTCAACACCCTGACCTTCAAGAAAATCCAACAGAAATTACAAGCAGAAATGACAAACAGAAAGGCCAACAGACAGGGCTTCCAACTGTCTGACCAAAGACAATACACATGTTGTTACCACAGAGAAGTACCAACATCTGGGTTTCCAAAGTTGGGGGGGAGAGTGGTCCTTTATGGCTACTCAGAGTCTCATCTGGCCCAATCACACAAACACCCTTTCAAAAATTTCAGCTCCAAAGCAAAACCTCACCTCAGAGTGTAGACCAAGCCAGATCCAGGAAAAGAAATACAGATTGGAATTGGACCTGCAATTTCATTGGTATAAGGAATTTGCAGGTGAGAAAACTCCCTCTCCCAATGCAGGGTGGCATACACCTGCTGTAACTTATAGTATGAGCAGTGAGAGGTTAAATAATTAGTCCAAGGTCACACAGCTAGAATACGTCAGAAAGAAGGTAAGCTCAGGACTCTCTGGCTTCAAGGCCAGTTCTCTTAGAAAGATGAGAAAATGCATCTCCCTCCTTTCGCTGAAGACATGGGGGACTATAGAACGTAGCATATGCTGTCAAGAATATTCCTTCTGGTAAAAGGGAAAGTTTTCTGTAGTAGAGGAAATTCAGAAATTAACAGGATACAGAAACAAAAGGCATGAACAAAAGTTAAAAAAAAAAGGGTTGTTACAGTAGAGGCCATTTAATAGAACTCTCGATTCAGAATTCCAAATCTAGCAAGTCCTTCTCTAAGATTCTGTATGAGGGGGAAGCTAGGTGGTATACAGTGGATAGAGAACTTTCCCTGGAGTCAGAAAAACCTGAGTTCAAATCCAATCTCAGATACTTACTTGCTGTGTGACCCTGCGCAAGTCCTGATTGCCTCCCCAAAAGAAAATAAAAGATAAAATTTATTTATCTGTAAAATGAGATTTAGACTGTACATTCCCTTCCAGCTCTGAATTCTAGAAGACTTTCTTCCCCCTCAGTTGTTCTTAACCTAGAATGGATCCAGGCAAGAGCAGTGGGTCATGAGATTTACCATGAGAGCCATATTTTTGCTGTAGTACGTGGGTGCCTCTCTGGTTTCCTTGAGTATTAGGGAACCTGAGTCAATCTCCCAATGATAGAGGTAAGCATCATTTCAAGGTAGGAACCAATACTGACCCTTCCTAAGTTAATTTCCTTATCAGATCTCATCTGGAGGACCATGGCCAAATCCAAGTTCCTCTTCAAAATGGACAAGTTGGAATGGGGGCAGAGAAGGGTGGCTTGATGGTGATAAGAAGGGAAGCCCTACCATAGAAGGCTCCACTGGGGAACTGGGGACACAGCCTTGAGAAGGAAAGACTCGGGGGATGTGGGGACAGGGGAAGGGACATCTGATCTGGTGAGAGAGGAGTTAGAAAAGTCCCTGCTCTGGAGCCAAAGGGTCTAGGTTCAAATTTTGCCTCTGATTTTAACTAGGTATGTGACTTTGACTTTGTCACTTAACCTACCTGGGCTCAGCTTCCTCATCTGCATAAAAGGAGAGAAAACAGTTGGCCCTAAGTTCCAAGGGCTGTAAGTAGAAGATCACCTACCTCCTAGGGTTTGTTGTGAGGACCAAATGAGATAATTTTCGGAAAGTGCTTTGCAACCTTTAAAGTGCTGTATAAATGCTAGCTATAATTCTCATCACCATCATCATCCAAACGCATTTCTTTCAGCACTGAAAAATTTATAAAGTAGTTTCCTCCCAGCCACCTATAGAAGCAGATGTGCCTTTTTATCTACATTTTACAGATGAGGCAAATAAAGTTAAAAGAAATAATAACTAACCAATTAATTAACTATGAAAAATACCACATTACTGACAGTAGAGCTGTGGGTCTTTTGGCTCCAGATCTAGCACTCATTCCACTGTACCACTCACTCACTCAATCAAATCATCAAACATTTATGAAGTATCTAGAGAGCACTGGTCCTGGAGTCAGGAAGACCTGTGTGCAAATCTGGTCTTGGCCACTGACTGTGTGACCTTGGGCAAGTCATTTCACCTTGCTTGCCTCCATTTCCTCATCTGTAAAATAAGCTAGAGAAGGAAATGGCAAAACCACTCCAGTATCTCTGCCAAGAAAATTCCAAATGGGGTCACAAAAAATTGGACAAAACTTAATGACCAAATGAAAAATCCCTGCCCTCAAGGAGTTTCTATTCTATCTATCTATCTATCTATCGATAATGCTTGTTGACCAAACTAAATAAAATCACAGAGTGAGGAGGGATCTCCACCAGCACCTGAAATTGAATCCCCTATAAAACCTAGGCCCTGCTTCCCAAAAGCTTTCCAGTGAACAGAAACCCCCATCTCCCAAACAGCCCATCCCGCTTCTGGGAAGTTTTTCTTTGCCTCTGGGCTAAAAGTGCCCACATTCCACCTCCCACCTCTGCCCCTGGAGATGAACAGGACAATTCAATTGCTTCTTTTCCCATAACAGCCCTTCTAATATTTGAAAACAGCTCTCCAGATTGCTAAGTCTTTTCCATATCAAACATCCCCAATTCATTCCACAGATTCTGAAGGCTCCTGGCTGCCTCCTGGCTGCCTTCCAGATTGTCCATTAGATTGGCTTTGCTTGGCCCCCAGAGGGCAGAGCTGGGAGCAGTGGATGGATGAATAAACTCTTCACTGCTGCCCCTCCAGGTCCACTATCCCTCTGCCACAAGGCGATCTTTCCGAAAGTTCCTAAAGGAAATGATGCACAACAAAGGTACACTCTCCTTTCCATCTGGACAGATGGGAGTTTGGTTGTTTTTTTTTTTCCCTTCCCTCCTATTCTCTTTCTCAACACATCTTTCCCCTCTTTCTTCCTCCCATGCTAATTAGACTCTTTCAGGTCCCAAAATATCAGCTTAATTAACAATATCTAAAAGCCAGATGGTTTAGAGGACTCCCATGGTAACCAAGGCAACTAGTCTGCCCTTAGCAAAGGTCCAAGACTATATGGGATGCTGATGGGTGATGCTCTGGGGGTAGAAGAAAGAGAAAAGAAGATGAGAGTAGGAGAGGAAAGGATGGAAAGAGATACTTTAAGGGAGAGGCAGAAACACTTGACTATCTCAAGAGCCTGGGAGAGCTAGATGGCTAAACCCAAAGAGCCCCAGCTCCTCCCACCCACTGAGCACTTCTCCAAATACCAAAGTTCATGAGACCCACTCCAGCCCTTGAGCTCCCATGCATGTGTTCAACAGAGAAGAGGGAAAACCTTTTAATAGCTGAGAGATTGTACCCCATCTCTTAGTTTCATGCTCCCTTTTTCGAAAAAGGGGGATCCTATCTATCACCCTTACAAAAGGTGTGGGAAAAGAATTCTACAAACAGGCAGTATTGTTGGACCTCTAACATCTGTCCCAGACAATTTGAGTTTATAAAATACGAGTGGCTATAATTATCATTTTTAAAATGGTAGATTTCTTTTTCAGACTAGTCAAGACTGGTCAAGAGGCTGAATGGAAAAATGAGATAAGGCTGAACCTGGTACCTATGGGAGGGGAAGAGCCAGAGAACTCTCAGTGCTCCCCAAATCTGCATTTCCACTAAAGTGAATAAAGATTGTTTGTTCATCGGATTATGCCTTTGAAACTAGAAGAGACTTTAGGGGATACCCTGTGTAACCCACTTTAATTGACAGAGGAGAGAAATGAGGTAAAGGGAAGACAAGAGGTTTACCTGAGATCACACAGGTATTAAGTAGCTGAGCTGGAATTTGAACTCAGGTCCTCCTCCACCCTTAATCCCTTCCAAAATAATGCCCCTATTGAAATCAGAAAGGGAAATGTCAACCCATTCCTCCATTGCTCTATTTACCATCCTAGTGGCTTCATAGACCAAAAAAACGACCCCTGGTGGCTTCTGCTGCTTCCCTCTGCTTATCTCCTGCTATTAGAATGAAGGGGCAGGTAGGTGGCGCCACAGTGCATAGAGAAGTGGATCTGGAGTCAGGAAGACTCATCTTCCTGAGTTCAAATCCAGCCTCAGACACTTACTAGCTGGGTGACCCTGGGCAAGTCACTTGACCCTGTTTGCTTCAGTTTCTCATCTATAAAAAAAGTTGGAGAAAGAAATGGCCAATAACTCCAGTATCTTGGCCAAGAAAACCCCAAATGGGACCCTGAAGATTCAGACACTGAAAAAAAAAAGATTGAACAGCATTGGAATAAAAATCCTTGTGGGTAGGGACAGGAGTTTTACTTTCATATCTGTATCGCTATATTGTGTTTAGCACAGTTTCTGGAATATCTAATTTATTAATAAGTGCTCATTCATTTATTCCATTAGGCCATAAGTAAAAGCCATAAAGTGTCCTTTTTATCCTGGCCATGTCTCTGTTCCAGAAAAAATCTAGCATAAAGTGGCAAAGGATAAGAGAGTCCTTTAGACACGCAGTCATAGCACATGGATTCGAGGCTGTGATCAGCCACTTACAGCCCATGTGACCCTGAGCCAACTATTTTCCTCTGTTGGGCTTTGTCTTTCTCTATAGTAAAATGAAAAGATCAGATTAGATGACCTCTTTGAATGTCAGATCTGAAACTGAAATTTAAGCTGTTGACTAACTAAACGGAACTGTGCAAATACTCTTGCCCTTAACCTAGCTATTTATCATGGAAAAAAGTGTTTCCTGCCAGGTGACCTGTACAAAGCAAGATAAAAGACATGGAAGTCACCCCCTTCACTCTGACCATGAACTTTACCAGTGGAGACATGGTTTATCTACCCCGGAATGGGAAGGAAAACCTCACTTGGTCATATCTCACTTTAACAGTGACCTCCTTAACATTCCATCACCACTGGTGATAGAACCACTGACTGAAGACTCCCACATACCAAACATCTGATTTGGAGGAGAAAAGGAGAAAGAAATCTCCCTGGGACAGCAAAAAGAGTATTGGCTCTGAAATCCAAGGTTCTGGATTCAAAGTCTACTTTTGATGCTTACCGCCTCTGTGATCTTAGGCAAGCTGCTTAACCTCCTGGGGCCTCAATCTGTCTTATGTTTAATGAGGGGTCAGTCTACTGACTTCCAAGTCTAAATATATGACTTTAAATCTTCCCAAGGAAGTTGGTGATGCGGAAGGAGCCCAGAATTAAGTGTTGGAGTGGAGGTTGGAAAACCTGCTTCCTTCACTATACTCTTCTTCCTCCTGCCTTCCCGTAAACAAATCAACTGGGCCCAAAGATCTGAGAGATCCCAAGCTGGAAGGACATAGGAACTACCATAGACAGTAAAAGCAAATTTATGAAAACTTCTCTGCCCGGCATGCAAGGCCTCTAAAACTGTCACACTGATTTTCTAGACTTAAATATACCATCTGTGCACTCAATGCTCTGATTTATTTATCACATACAGGTTCATTGGTTTAAAGTGAGAAGAGAATTTATAGAGGTCATCCAGTCCAGCTCCCTCATTTTACATATATGAGGAACAGGGGAGGAAGGATAGATGCTTAGAAACATGGATGGAAGTACAAACAGATAAATGGATAGATGGATTAGATGGATAGATAGACAGATGGATGGATGGATGGACAATTAGATGGATGGTTGGACGGATGGATTTATAGACAGAGAAAGAGAGATACAGAGATAGAGAGACAGACAGATGGACAGATAGAAATGGAACTTTTTGCCACACCCCCACATCCTATAGCCTCCACTTCCATACCTTTGCTCCCACTATTCTCTATGCCCAGGATGCCTATATTTCTCTTCTTTCCCTGATGAAAATCAATACAACCTTGATCACTTTCAGAGCTAAAGTCATCTTAGGATGACTCTGCCCTGAGGCTTCCCCTCCTCCTTCCAGTTTCTCTTTATGATTTCTCTTCCTCTATTAGAGAGTAAGTTACTGGGGTGCAGAGAACATCTTCTTTTTCTTACATTTGTATCTGTACTACTTAGCAGTGCCTGACATAGAGTAAGTGCATAATACATGCTTTGTCTACCTGTCTGTCTACCTATTTTGTGATTTGTTGTTGTCATTTAGTTATTTCAATGGTGTCCTACTCTTCATGACCCCATTGGGGTTTTCTAGGCAAAGAAACCAGAGTGGTTTATGCCATTTTCTTTTCTAGCTCACAGATGAAGAAACGGGCAGATAGTGGTTAAGCAACTTGCTCAGTGTCACACAGCTAATAAGCGTCTGAGGCCACATTTGAACTCAGGTCTTCCTGACTCCAGCTCTGGTGCTCAATCTATTTTGCTACCTGGCAGCTTCTATCTATCTATCTGTCTATCTGTCTGTCTGTCTGTCTGTGTCTGTCTGTCTATCTATCCATATATCATTCACTATCTATCTGTCTGTCTGTCTATCTATCCATCTATCATTCACTATCTAGCTATCTGTCTATCTATCCATCTATCATTCACTATCTAGCTATCTATCTATCTATCTATCTCTGTCCATTCATCCATCCATCCCTTTATGATTACATGTAATTATGACTTTGCATGCATTCTCTCTCTTGATCATCAAAAAGGGCACTGGCTAAAGTCAGAGGATCTAAGTTCAAAACCAGTTCTTATATTTGCTAGCTGATCCCTGTACATGACATTCTATTTCCTGCCTCCAGATATTTGTACAGAGGATCCCTCATGCCTGGAATGCTCTCCCTCTTCATCTCTTCTGGCGGGCACTCCCAGTTTCCTGTAAATTACAGTTCTGGTGTCTCTTCCTCCAGGAGAAACTTTCTGGATCCCTTCTGGAAAAAGAGTTCTAAGTGCTTTCTTCCTCTTGAGATGATTCAGCACAAAGTTACCTGAGAATATGTTGTACAGCCCAATAGAAAATAAGCTTCCTGAGGGCAGGGATTGTCTCACTTTTGCCCCTACCACAGGGTCTGGCACAGAGGACATGCTTAAATGCAGACTGTACTGAACATGGGCTCTGTGAATCCTCCTTTACTCAATAAAGATAAATGTGTTCGTTCTTGGTTGCCAAAGACCATGCCATCAGAGAAATGATGACATGACTTGCACTTGACTTTGTTTTGAGTGAGGCAGGGCTGTGCAGGTCACCAGCCTCATTTCTCCTCCAGAGCCATCTAAATCCAGTAACCAGATATTCATCAGGAATGACTGAAGATGACCCAGATGAGGCAATTGGGGTTAAATGACTTGCCTAAGGACACACAGCTAGTGAGTGCCAAGTGTCTGAGGTGAGATCTGAACTCAGGTCCTCCTGACTCCTGCACTGGTGCTCTATCCACTACACCACCCGGCTGCCCCAGTCAGTGAAGATGATATACGTGCTCAATAGTGACACACTATGTAAAGGATTGGTATGTTACTATTACCTATGTGACCTTGCGCAAATCAAATATGGGCATAGAACTGGAAGCCCGTGAGGTGCATGATCCTCATTTTACAGAGGAAGGAGCTGAGGTTCAGTGCAGGTAAGTGACTTGCCCAAGGTTGCACAGGTAGTAAGCAGTGGAGTCAGGATGTGAATGCAGGTCCTCTGACTCCAGGGCCAGAACTCTTTCCAGATCTTCTATCAGATGGCTCAGTTCTTTAGAGAAGGAAGACAAGACCCAGAAAAGGGAAAGATCTGAAGTTCCAAGCTGAGATAATGAGAGAGCCAGGCAATCAACCAATCAACAATTCAGGAAGCCCTAGCTATGGGCATGACACTTCAGATTCCAAGACAAAAGTGAGACCATGCCTGCCCTCCAAGAGCTTAACTCTATGGGAGGAACAACATATCCATCTAAAAGTACCTACGGCACATACAGTGCGGACAAAAATTCTGGGTCTCTTCCTCATGCATATCAATGACTCTATCAGGAGCCTGTCTGAACAAAGACAGTTTTTAAAGAAAAATCTTCCAGGGAGCCTATGATGACAACAATAAATGATAATTAACAATAACACTAATGATGGCCACGCTAGCTAACATTTGCATAGTGACTACGTGCCAGGCACCATGTAAATGTCAACTTGTTATTAGTGCTGAGCACTTTACACACATCATCTCGCTTGATCCTCCACCAACCCTGGGAGATAGGCTCTATTATAATTCCCATTTTACAGATGAGGAAACTGAGGCAGACAGCAGTTCTGGGTCATACAACCAGTAAATGTCTTGAAGTCAGGGCTTTCTGACTTCAGGCCCAGTGCCAGACTCAAAGGCAGTCCCAATAGAGGCAGCACAAAGAGGGAGAAGGGAGCTCCTAGGACACCCTGGTCGAGCAAGGGATCACCTGCGTCCATTTCTTTTTCTAGCAGACATCCAGGGTTGCTACTCTGAAGGAGACCCTTGTAAACAGGAGCTAAGAACAAGGAAGGAAGCTAGAACTTCCTGCAGCCTTGGGGAGGAACTCATTCAGATGGAGGTACACGTTGCCCAATTGTGTATGTGGGACCCCACTTCCTGTCCAAGTGGTCTGCCAGGAAGGGAGAGGGGCAAGCTTAATTAACTCCCTTCAGTTCACCAGAATTCAGATGAGCAACAAAATCCTACATTACCTACTCCTGAGGCTTTCTGGGCAGAATATATTCCCCTAGGGAACGGGTTCATATTGTCCTTGTCAAACAGATCCCTTTGGTAATTAGGTGAAGCCCATAAACTCTTTCTTGGACTACTCTTCTTAAATCCATAAGATAAAATCTGTAGCATTATCAAGGAAATCAATTATGTTGAAATAAAGTTGTCAAGATATTAAAAAAAAAATACAAGTTCATGTATCCCAGGTTAATAAGCCCTGGTCCATCTAGGCAACCTGCTCTTTTCCCCTCCTAAATAACAGCTCAGACATTAGCTTGCTTGGTGACTTGGGCAAGCCACTCAACCTATCTAAAACTTACATTTTCTCCTCTATAAAATAAAGAAGTTGAAGCAGGTCACAGAACTACAAAAGTGCAGTTGCAACAAAAATATGATGAGAGTTGAAAAGGGGGGATGGATTTAGAGATCTCCCTCCCCCACGCCCACCAAAGAGGTGAGTACAGGGGCAGGTCACCTGGAATGAATTTGCAGATTCAAGCAAAGTCAAGGTGTTAACGATTTATGGTTATGCTTTTCAGTGGACAAGAGTTCCTAGGGAACCTGGGATTTGAAAAAGCCTCAGGTAAAGTTTATATATATAATTCTATAGTATAACAAGTGCCAAATATGGTAACTAGGTGATTCAGGAAGGGATTAGGGGGTAGATAAGGAGTGGTCAGTTCTTAAAGGAACATGCACTTTTAGTATCTATTGAGCAGGTATTTTACCCAAAGTTCACTGGGACATAGCCCAATGTGGGTTACATGGAGGCCTGAACCATCACTAAGTCAACTTAAAAGTCAGGGCTGACTGAGAAATACCCAGGCTGCCCCCATCAATGCCTTGTTAGACAAGATAAACATGAAGAAGTATACGTATGTCTAAGTCTAGGATACATATGATAGGTCATTGAGTAATATCTTTATGACCCAGCACACAGTCAGTTCAGCCAGTACACAGCTGGTTCAAATTAATAAATTCTATAGGTGCAGCTGGCTACCGTATTAGGAAGAGAGATCTAGGGTAGGTTGCCCTTGAACTGGGAAGAAATATGACTTTTAGAGAGAAATGTGATTTTAGAATTGGAGTCCAAGCACAGGTGTCCAGCACCCCATCAGTTGGAAGGAAGCTTAGCAGCCATCTATTCCAATTTCCTCATTTTACCAATGAGAACTGAGGCCCAGAGGAAAGTAAATAACCTGTCCAAAGTCACATAGGTCTTAAGAGACAGGGCCGGAATCATCACTAAGGTCCTTTACACTTTAAAAATCCTATGATTTCTGAGAATTCACCCTGCTACTTAATGCCTATGTGATGTTGGGTGAAGTCTCTTCCATGTTCTGAGTCTCAGTTTCCTCTTCTGTAAAAGGAGGGGGCTGGGTTAGAATGGGAGGGATCTGAGTTTTCAGGATTGACTTTCAGGAGAGGAAATTCCCAAGACCTTAGACTCTGTGGCATTTTTACCATTATAGTGACTAAAGGATCCAAACTTGCTGGCGTGACATCTGGCAGTGGTTATACAAGAATAACAGTGGACAGGTGGTGAGGCCCAACTGGTCTGTTAGCTCATGTATACTGGTTAATTAGGCAACATGCTGTACTGTTGAAGCTCACAGGTGGGCTACACTCGGCCTGCTAGTGTCAGGTTAGACACCTAGGGACAAGATGATCCTTAAGGGCCCTCCCAGCCCCGACATCCCCTGTTCTCAGACCTCTCCCAGCTCCAACATCTTCTGCTCTAAGGCCCCTCCAGCTCTGATATTCCCTGTTCTAAGGTCACAGATTTTCCTAAAGCAGGACCTACTGCCTACAATAATCTCCCACCTTCCCTGGGCAGATAGCAAACTGAAGTATTTCAGAGTCCTCATAAAAAATCTGAGCTGGATGTTTCCTCAGAGGCCACCCCACTTTCCCGATGAGGAAATGGCCCCAGAGAGAAATGTCTCATCTGAAATCCCACAGCATTTGAGGGGTAGCAAGCGCACCCCTAAGCACAGCAACTGCCAATCTCCTCTCTCCTCATTCCCTTACCCCTCCCCCACTTTCCTGTTTCTCTTTTCCCTCCCATCAAATTAGTTCTTTCTCTCTTTCTTTTCTGGTTTTTGTACAAGAGGATTTGTTTTGGCTACAGATATGGAAGTGCCGTATCAGCAACATTCAGAGACCTGTTAAAGCTCCAAAGTCCACTAAGACTCTGGGACATCTTGTATATATGTATAAATGTGTTTACAAATATTTATACATCCCCATATATACATTTCTTTCTATATGTGTGTGAATGTATAGAGAAACAGAGAGGAGGAGAGAGGAGAGAGAAGAGAGAAAGAGGACAGAGGAGAGATAGAGGAGAGAAAGAGAAGGAGAAAGAGAGGAGAGAGAAGAGAGAGCAGGAGAGAGAGAAGAAAAAGGGAGAGAGGAGAGAGAGGAAAGAGAAAGGAAGAAGAGAGAGGGAGGGGGAGGGAGGGAGACAGAGAGAGAAGGAGAGAGAGAGAGAGAGAGAGAGAGAGAGAGGTGATGTCTTTTGATTCATGCATAAATTGGATTTAAGTGAGGCAGAGTTGCATGAAGTTGTCAGCCTCACTATCTTCTCCAGAGTCATCATAGTCCAGTGGCAGAACACAGTCAAGACAACTGGTGATGACTCAGGATGAAGTGGATGACCTTGGCATCTTTGGTGTCTAACCAAGCTCTAAGTGCTCCATATCACCTGCTTCATCTGCCTTCATGACTGTTGGAACAATTTGTTCTCACCACCCATTCCACCAGAGGAAGTCTTCATACGCTTGGGGTAGACACCCCCGTAACTCACCAATGGGTTTGAGAACCTTGCTTACCCTCAACCTGGTTTGAGGGTAAAACCAAAACAGTTTACTGGGGTGTGGGCACTGCACATGCTGCAGCTTCTTGGAGCCACAGGTGAGAGTTAGGTGGAACAGGTGGACACCAAATGTGGAAAGAGCTCAAAGAGGGCTCGGCAGCCATCACATCAAGGTACTGGTCCTCCCTGAACACACCCTATACCCCAGGGGAGAGAGAGAGATTAAAAGAGAGAGGGAGTGAGACAGAAGGAGAGAAGAGAGGAGAGGAGAAGAGAGAAAGAGGAGAGAGAGAGAGAAAGAGAGAGAGAGAGAGAGAGAATAGCAAGAAATGTATCCATCCCTCACCTGCCCCCATGGAATTTTTTTGAATACATCACATTAGCAAATATACAAATTTCACTGAGGTAGGAAGAGAACCTCATGAAATCAGAAGAGGGGGCTGAGTCCCAGGTCCACCAATTATTAAGCTGTGTGCCATTGGACACATTTTTTTATCTCTCTGATATCACTTTCCTCATTAGGAAAATGAGGAGAACAATACCTACTCCATTTAGTAATGGGGAGTCTCAGATGAGAAGACAGGGAGAGATGCTTGGGCTTCATAAAGAGGGAATGGAGATGTCTCCTATGTTATCCTTCGATAAGATGATGGTGCCATGAGTAAGCTCAATGACTCCCCTTGTACCCTGACCAGGACAAACCAATCCAATCCAATCTAACAAGTGTATACTAAATGATTATTGTGTACAAGGCCCTGGAGTTAAAAGGGACCTCAAAATCCATCTGGTACAACCTTCTCATTTTACAGATAAGCAAACTGAGGCCCACAGAGACTTATGCCCCAGGTCACACAGGTTGTAATCATCAGGACAGAATTTGAATCCAAATGTGTTGGCTCCAAAGCCAGCACTTCTTCTCAAAAGTGAAGAGAGCTTGGTTTCTCCCATTCATTTTAATTCTTCTATGCAACATGACTAATGTGAAAATGTGTTTAATAAGAATGTATGTGTAGAACCTATAAAAGACTGCATGCCGTCTCAGGGAAGGAGGGGTGAGGGAAGGGAGTGGGAGAGGGAGAAAATTTAAAACTTATGGAAGTGAGTGTTGAAAACTGAAAACAAATAATTAATTTAAAGAAAAAGAAAAAAGGGAACAGTGTCTACCCTCAGCAAGCTTATATTCTACCAGGGGATAGGGTACATCTGTGTATAAGCATGCATAGGCTACATGTACAACAGACACAAGGTAGCTTTGAGAGGGAGGGCATTAGCTCATCATTAGCCAAAGGTCCTTGGTGGGTACTGATGCGGAGCAATGGTGATATGGAACAACAGTGACTGTCTGGGCAGAAGCCACCAGAAGGAGGCATCATAGCAGTGTCAAGCATGTAGGGAGCCTGGGCTCCACAGGCAGCTCGATTGTTTAGTCACATCATGAGACCTTGGGCAAGTCCCCTCCGTAGGCTTCAGTCTCCTTTATAAAATGAGGGGAGTGAGGGGTGGCAAAATAGCCTTTTATCATTTTTGGTGATAGCAAAGAGTAGGAATAAAGTAGAAACCCAAGGGCCAGGTACCCAAATGGTGATACATGAAACAGTATAGGGCAATAAAAAATGAGAAACATGAAGAAACTGGAAATGTGTGATAAGATGTATGAACTGCTACAGGATGAAGGAAGCAGGAGCAGGAAAAGCATATACAATCTCCAGAACAATATAGACAGAAAGATGCACAAAACTAAAACTGGACACTGTGCCTTCCTTCTGACATTAGTTCCAATTTACACTGCATGTACCTACCTACTTTATCTATCTATCTATCTATTTGTTCGTCTATTTTTCCATCCATCCATCCATCTATCCATCCACCTACCCACCCACCCACCTATCCATCCACCTACCCACCCACCCACCTATCCATCCATCCATCTGTTCGCCCATCCATCTAGCCATCCATCCATCTATCTGTCAATCTACCTAATCTGTTTATCTATTTATTCACCTAGTCTGTCTATCTCTCCACTCACCTAGTGTGTCTATCTATCTGGTGTGTTTATCTATGTATTATAGTACTGGCTTCTCTCTCCACACACACACACACACACACACACAATATATATATATATATATATATATATACACACATACATACCTTGCTGTTTGCATGTTAACCCTGTCACATTAAACTATGAACTCCCTGAGGACAAGGAGTGCCTTCCCCTTGTTCCCAGTGCTTAGCACAGTGACAGTATACAGCAGGCACTTAATAAATTCCAGTTGACTGACTGACTGTATACTTATAATTATCAAGTTTAGCTCTGGAGAAGAAATGAGAATATGGTTCTGGCTCCCTTCCACATAGAGAAGAGAGATTCCGGGCACAGAATATCACTCTCAGGTACACTAAGGCCCAGCCAACACATGGCTTAGCTCGGCTGACCTGCCCCCACTCCCCACTCTGCTTCTTTCTTCATTCTGTACTATAAGAAATGAGATTAGCTCATTGAGGAGGGAGAAGAGAAGAATAATCCCAGAAATAAAGGTGATATCACAACAAAAGGGATGAATAAGCATTTGAAAAATCAAATGAGGATGTAGGATTGGATGATTCTTCATTTCCACCTCTAGTTCATGGTTCTAGAGCCCAGGCAAATACAAGCAGCTGGGACCATTGTGGTGACTGGGAAGGCAGTTGCTTGGTTGCCTCCAGGGGACTCAGACTTGGGAATTCTGTAGCATCTGAGAGCTGGTCCTCCTTTGCAACAGCAAGTTCCCTGGGTCCTGTGTAATGGAGTGAACATAATGGTGTAATCAGAGCGGCTGCTTACAGAATCTAGGCTATTTGTTGTGGAAGTGGTCCCCGCTGGGCAGCTTGGAATATTCTTGGACTCCAAGACCCTTCACAAATAATAAGCTCTTCTATTTCTACTGTACTGACTGTTCCTGGCATCTTCCCATCCATTTTCTTACTCGATCCTCACCATGCCACAGGGCTAAGTAGAACAGGATTATGGAAGGCAATCTAGGGTAGGAGAAAGAGAATAGACTTAATCCAAGTCTAGTGGCTCCAATTAATAGTAGTACAGCCTGGGGAGAGTCACAGAGATCTGAGCCTCTGTACTTTCCCCACTGAAATAAAGGTTTTTAACACAACAATGACATGATCCAAGGTGTCTAGTAGCAAACTTCCTTGGGCAGCTGGGTGAAGGATGCTTACCCAGAAGAAAAGAGGATTAGCCGGAATGGGGTGGAAAATCAGGGTTGGAAGGGAGCTCAGAGGTTATCTGGTCCAACCCTGATCTGAAAGAATTCTCTCTGTAAGATGTACAGTGGGAAGAGAAATGGCTTTGGAGTCATAGGGTCCAAATCCAGCTTCTGATGTTTACTATCCATGTGACCTACTACAAGTCAGGAGGAGACTGACTTGTAGGACTAGAATCCAGTCACTAAATGTACCTGAGGTCCTACCCAGAACTAGATCCTAGGTTCTGAATCTTCTCAACCATCTGAGTGCCCCTGAGAGATCACCTGGTTCAGAGGTATGTGTCCAATATGTGGACTATGGACAGAATGGACTGAGTCTTGCCCAAACTACATCAAAAACATTTAACAAAAATATGGATAACATTACAATTTAAAGTTGTCACTATGCCACTCATGAGGCTCTTTATGTATCAACCAATGGACCCCCATTGACCTAGTCTAATTCCCTCATTTTACAGATCAAGAAACCAAGGCTCAGAAAAGGCTAGAAACAAATTTAGGGCTAAAGTTATGGTTAAGGTTAGGATCAGGGTGATTTGCCAAGGTCACACAGCTAAGCAATACTGAAGGCAGAATTTGAACTCAGGTCTCCCTGGCTCCAAAGCCAACCCCCATCTGCTATGTCCTGAAGTGTGCCACTGCTTATGAAGGGCAGCCACTGCACTTTCCTCCCCAGAGTGATGAATATGACAAGCTAAATGACAAAGACTGACATAGATATACGTTTTTAAGTCTGAAATGGTACTGCACACCAGTCAATCAACAAGTATTTACTGAGTACCTACTATGTATATGACGGGCACTGTACTAGGGAAACAATCTCTTCTTTCAAGTTCTAACCCTCTAGATTTGACAGATATTGTTATCCCCTTTTATAGAGCAGATCCTGAGGTTTATAGAGGTACTTCACTGTCTACAGAATATTTTTACCAAAATACCTCTGTAAGGGAGGTACATACTAGAAGTCTTCTTTCTTGAAAAGGGGACAAGGAAACTGGGAGGAAGGAGACATACCTGACTCTTAACAAGGTCCTGTGGACCCCCCTCAGAAGCAGAGAATCACAGAACTTCAGAGCTGAGAGCAGGGAGATATATTAGAGGAAGATCATTTTGTCTAAGGGTCACTCAACCAGGAAGTATCACAAGCTGGATTTGAACCCAGAGCTCTGCTGATTCCAAGTCTGACACTCTTTTTCCATGTCACCATGCTAATTTTTCCTCACATGATCTTGGGAACATGACAGGATAGGAGCCTTAAGATCCAAAGTCATTTTCAGGCCTAGTAAGTACTAAAGACATCCAGATATGACTCTAGGTCCCACAGCCCAAGAGAGACTTGAAGAGTACAGTATGGGAAAAACAGACAGATGTACAGAAAAATTAAGACGCAGATTAACCTTCAGGAAAAGAGAAAGGCTACTATAGAGGTGTTCTGTTAGACTGCAAGCTGGAGAAGCCAAGAATCTTTGTATTCCCCCAAGTATTAGTGTAATACTCTGTACTGGTGCCTCTAGACTTGTGATTTCTCCCATATGGAGAGTTCTTGCCAGGGAAATTCTTTTCACCAATGCAGATCTCTAGCTTCTCTACAACTAATGGGGTCTCAGAGAGTTGTCTAGAGCACTGAGGTGAACTGACTTGGCCAGGGTCACGCAGCCAGGATGTATCAGAGTCTGGGTTTCAACCCAGGTTTTCATGGGTTCACAGCCAGGTCTCTAACTAGTATGTCAAGGTACCTTTTGCTCTGCATTTAGAAAATATGAAATAAGTGGCTGCTAAGTTTTTGAAAGCATTTAGCACAGTGTCTAGCACATAGTGGGAGCTTAATATTTGTTGACTATTGAAAGGCTACACAAATCTAGTTTTTCAGATTCCAAACCCATGCCGCTTCCAAAGTCCACTTTCTTTGCCACTGGGTTGCTCTCCCCCCCAGGCAATTTCCTGCCCCACATGAAGTCTGTCTGGTCTTTTAGTGTTGTGGTGTTTAAAGAAATTAAGAAAATGCCCAGTTCCCTAAAAACCCCTAAACATAGGATGAGCTATTTTAGCCAAGCTTATAACTTTTTAGAAATGGTGTGGAATAGTATGATGGCTGAGCATCCCCCTGGAAATCAGGAAGAAGGGCATTAATCCTAGCTCTGTGATTACCTAGCAATGTTTGACTATGGAAAAGGTGTGACTCCTCCCCAAGTCTCAGTTTTCCCAAATGTAAAATTAGTAAGTTGGGTTATTTGATTTTCTTTCTAGAACATTCTGTGTTCTAAAAATCCTCTCAGAACATTTCCTGTTCCCCGTGATATTCCTCTCTGAGTTACAATAATTCTCTGTTCCAAGGTTCTTCACAGCTCCAATGTTCTATGACATTATGGGACAGTTTCCCCTTTCTCCTATAATAGTTCAGCTTTCTCCCTTTGCCATTAGATGACAAATTCTCCATGGGTGGAATAACAATTCCACTGCCCGAATAATCACTGACATTTTGCTGAAGTTGGAGGTACAGTGATCACTGGACAAATCTATCATCCTTCTCTCCCTCTCCCCCTCCCCCTCTCATTTCCTCCCCACCTCCTTTTGTCCCTCTCCCCCTTCCCTCCCTCCCCCCTTCCTCTCATCAAACCAGTCAAGCCTTACTTCTCTTTGTAAAGTAACAGGAACCTTAAGAAGAAGGAGAGGCAGACTATTGTGTAACACAGTTTCTTGGTGATTTTGTAGATTTATTTTATAGCTATTACTTTCTCCACTTATCTGCATCACTATTTATAATGTAGGGGCTCCTCCTCTCATTGATAGGATCCTGTTCTACCTGCAATAAGAGGAACCAAGTAAAATGAATTCAGCAAACACAGTAATGAGGAAAAGAAATGATTTGAATTTACATCTAGAATTATGGCTCATCAAAGCTGGAAAGGGTCTTGGAACGGAGAATGTCAGAGCTGGGAAGGGTCTCAAAATGGAAAATGTAAGAATTGGGAAGGGAACAGGTAACATCAGAGCTTGGAGTGGCTTTAGAACACAGAACTTAGAATGTTCAATCTAAAAGAGGATTTAGAACATAGACTGTTTGAATCTAAAATATCAGAGATATAGTGGCCCCTAGAAAATGGATGACAGAATGCCAGTACTAGAAGGGACCTCTGTATATCCAGCACTGAATGCTCAAGCATGAAGAGAGCTTGAAAGAAGCTAGAAAAGACCTTGAAATAATGTCCCAACATAGCATGCCAGAGCTGGAAGAACCTGGAAATATTCAACACACTAGAAGTGATCTTAGGATGCTAGAATATAGAACATAGAATGTTAAGGTCCACAGGAGGCTTAGAAAATTCCAAGAATATTTAGATGCAGAAGAGCAGAATGTGAAAGGATTTTAGGAGATGCAATGTCAGAGCTGGAAGGGAACTTAAAGATCATCTAGTCAGACAAAGGAAATGAAGGCCCACAGCAGGAAGTGACTCACCCTCAGAACACAAAGCAGTCCAAAAGACACCAGGGATGCAGGGTTCTGACTGCCACAGAGGTTCCTTAGTCAACCTCCCTATAGAGACAACCTCTCTTAAGGGGTCATGCACTGTTCCTCATCCCCACTAACAAATAACCACAAAAGTACAGTTTCTTCCTTCCCACCTACATCTGGTCTGCCATTAGGGCTGGAGATTATTAACCACCTGTCCAGCCAACGTGGGCTCCAGACCATCCCACATTGTACCCGAAACTCAAAACTGGGGAAGCTTATGTAGCCCAACTTCCTCATTTCACAGAGGGGGAAACTGAGATACAGAGAGTTCTTTGAGTCATAGAGCTAGTCAGTGTCAGAGGCTCAAATCCAGGCAGAGAAAATCCAAAGTTTAGTACAGAGTAGACACTTAATAAATGCATGTTGACTTGATCTAAACCTCATAAGCCTCTATTTACCTCCTCTATAAAATGAAGGAGTTGATCTAAAAGATTGCCTAGATTTCTCTTAGCTCTAGATTTATAAGTCTACAACTTGTGCTCTTTCCTGCCTCTCCCAATTTTCCAAAGACAAAAAGCATTAGAATCTATATCTAACACTCCAGAGATGCTAGCCAAAGCAATTTAGGTCATAGGATCTTGGAACTGGAAGGCACCTGAGAAATCGTATTCACATACTCCAATGTAACTATGATCTCACCAATATGGTCATTCCCTCCAATGATGTTTTCTGCAACCTATCCAAGCCTACTCATTTTATGGGATTCCTGTATATGTCCTTCCATATACTCACCATAGGAGGCCCATCCAAGTTAGTGGATGCACTTGAAGTCAGGAAGACTTGAATTCAAATCCCACCACTGGTACATTTACATTGTGAATCTAGGCAAATCACTCCCCCTCTATCAGTCCTTGAATCTACTATGTGCCAGTCACCAACTAAGTGCTGGGGATACACAGAAAGCAAAAGGCTTTCCCTGCCTTCAAAGAACTCACAGTCTAATAGGGAAAAGACATGCAAACAACTATGTACAAAAAAATCTAAAGTCAGAATAAATTAGACATATCTGACCTTGGTTTCCTCATCTACAAAATGAAGACTTGATGACATATCAGGTCTATCCCAGCTCTAAATCTATGATCCTATGACTCCATAGAGGTTTTCCTTATTCTTTGTTAAAATCAAGAAGATGCTGATGGTGCTTACAGGCTATTTGTTAGTTACCACTTACTCTCACCAAGTAACTGCCTGCATCTTTTCTACTGGGGTACATACAATTCTTTGCTGACATTCCTCACTCAGCACCACCTTCACAATTTCTCATTTGCAAAGTGTGACAATTGACTCAAATGTTAGTTTAGAGGCTCTTTACCTTTCCTGGGTCATGGATATTTGGGCAATCACTCTAGTGAAGTTCATGGACCCCTGCTCAGAATCATGCTTGTTAAATGCATAAAAGAAACATAAACAGAAACCAAGGAAATCGGTGATATTGAAATGAAGCTTCGGTGTAATTTCCCCATCTCAATTCATGAACCTCCCCTGAAATCTATCCATGGATCTCAGGTTAAGAACATCTGCCTTAAATGATCTTTCAACTACCTTCCATCTCCCAAATCCTATGATCATAAAGTTACTATTAGAGGTGGGGAAGGAGAAAGACAAGATGAAAAAAGCATCATCATACAGAGCTCAGTAAAACTCTTGGCAATTCCTTCATGCCTCCATGACACCAAAGACCTGGGTCTGATTTAAACTACAGCACCCCAGCACAGTATACCACATCCAGTAAATACTTTTAAAATACTTGTTGAATGAATAGCTAATCATTGAAGATGAAGGATCAGGTTGCACTATCCTAAAGGATTCCTCATCCTGGAATAATGGGAAAATACAAGTGGAAGTAGAGGCAGAGAAGGGAAAACTTTGCACCACAGTCATAACAGAACTTAAGAAGGGCCCTAAAAATGTAGAACATCAAAGGTGACAGAAAAATAACACAACAGAAAATATCAGAGCTGGGTATAAAGCTTAGAATGTCAGAGATGGGAAGGAATGTAGAATAGAGAATGTCAGAGCTGAAAAGGATCCTAAAAATTATATAGAACTTTTGTGGTGGCAATGAACTGGAAACAAAGTGGATTAGGGATGGCTAAACAAATTGTACATGAATGCAATGGAATGTGATGGTGCCATAAGAATCAAAATATAATGCATAAAGAAGCATGGGAAGACTTACATGAACTGATGCTGAGTGAAGTTAGCAAAGTCAAGAAAACAATATACAAAATGACTACAAAAGAAATGGAAAGACCACCTATCACAAAACAAATCATATTTGAATGAGAGAAATCTGTAAACAACAAGGTTGGCCCGAAAGAAGAGCCAGGAAAAGATACTAGTCCCTGGTCTTTGTATTAGTGGGAGGTCTACAAGGGTAGAATTGTCAGATTTTTTTCATGGATTGAATGTCTTGGCTGAACTTTTTTCCTTTGTCCTCTTATTTTCAAAAAGCAAAAGTTCTTTGCTAGATAGCATGACCCTCTGGGAGGAAGAGGAAAAGGGATACAGCAGAAAATTCAGGTGATATATAAAACAAAAAATATCAACCAAATAAGCCTCTTAAAAATAATCAGAAACAACCCTTTTGTTTTGTGGAGGAAGAAATTGAGGTTGAGGGGGGGCAAGTGACTTTGAGAAGGATGCACTGTGAGGTGGTAAAAGAGCTGAGATTTGAACTCAGATCTTCTGCTCTTAATACCTCCAGAGAATTAGATGTAGAGTCAGGAAAACCTGGGTTCAAATCCTGCCTCAGATACTTATTAACTGTGTGACCCTGAGCAAGTCACTTTACCTATTTGCTCCAGTTTCCTCATCTGTGAAATGAGGATAACAGCACCTACCTCACAGGCTTGTTACAAGGATCAATGCTGAAATTTGTAAAGCCTTAGATATAGTGTCTGGCACAGGCACCACCTCTGAGAATCAGAAAAACTTCTTCCCCTTCTTGTAATGCAGGACCAGTCTCTACTTTGTCTATCAGTTATCTGTTTTGAAAACTTCCAGAGAAATTTTGGTTCTTACTGGACCAGAAGATGTCATCTTTAATCTAATGTTTTTCTCAGTGCTGGGATAGCTGCAGCGGGCAGTGTCTACAATGGGAGCTATGGTCCCATGATGCCAAATGGGTCAATAGGCTACAAAGCATCACTGTCCCCTGAAAAGAACACTGTCTGGGAAGAAGGCAACCAAGGTCCAGTCTGTTGCTTATTTATCTGAAAAACAAAAGGTTTGTGTAAGACTATCTGGGTCTTTATATGTGATATACATACATACATACATACATACATATATACTCATACGCACATATATACACACAATATATCTACATACATATACATATATACACAAACATATACACATACTCTGGGTCTAGTGTTTATGGCAACTCAAAAAGACAAGTTTGGGGGACCCTTTAACATGTATATGTGTATAATGGCTATAAACACATTATACATATACATCTATACACACTCACACATGTATACATGTATATACATATATCTATATCTTGATCTTTTATATGACAATATCCAATACTTTGGCTTTTAATTCTCTGCCCAACCTGGCCCCAACCTCTCTTTCCACACCCCTCCTTACTCCCTACACCCAGACAAACTGTCCTCCTCTCCATTCTTCCCACACCACCTTCCATCTCCAGCACTCTGCATCAATGAATTTTCCTGTGTGCCTGGAATGCACTCCCTCCTCACCCCTGCCTCCTAACACTCTTCTCTTCTTTCAGGACGCAGCTCAGGCATCATCCCCTGCATGAAAACTTTCTTGATCTTTTCTCCACTGCTATTGCCCTCCTTCCCAAGGTACTTTGTATTTATTTATATTTAGTCTGTATATAATTATTTATGGACTTGTTTCCCTTGAGGGAATATAAACTTCTTGAGAGTTGAGTTGTTTCAGTCTTTATCTTTGGATCCCCAGAACTTGGCACAAAGTTGGCCCTTAATTAATGCTTCTTAATTGTTGGATTAATTTGAAGGTCTCTTCCAGCAATGACATTTTACATTGTAACGTGATAGAGTTTAAGGTCCTTCCTAGCTCTGAGTTCTACTGTTCTAGGTTTAAATTCAAGAACCCTTCTACTACTAAAGTTCTATGTTCTAATGTTCTATGTTTTAACACGATATAATTCTGAGGCAATGTCTAGCACCAACACTGCATTTTAATGTTCTAAAGTTTAACACTGTATAATTTGAAGGCTTCTTCTACGGTTAAATTCTGCGTCCTGATATTCTAGATTCTAACACTACAGGATTCTAAGGCCCTTTCTAGTGCCAATATTCCATTTTCTAAGGTTTTCAAGCTGAATATTTTACATTCTAAAGTCCTTCCTAGCTCTAACGTCTTATGTTCTAATATTTTTAAGGTCATTTCCAGCTTTAACGTTCAATGTTCTAACATCTCTTCTAATGCTAATACTCTCTGCTCTAAAGTATCTCCTAGCTATCAGTATTCTAGTTTAAAACAGGTTCCTTGGATTCTCTCAGATTCTCCAAGGACATCCAACCTTTTGGATGTCATTTCCAGAAGAAATAGAAGAAGGGCTGAGATTTCTTTAAAGGAAATAAAATACAATTCAAAAGTTACAGCCCAAGGGTAAAAAAAAAAATAGTCCCAATAATCCATTTACTGGGCAACATAAATCTCCATTCTTGACCCATGTGCAGCTCTTCCTGAGAGGCAACCTCAACCAACTACATCCTTATCCTCTGCCTAGAATACCTTCAGGCTGAGAGGAGGAATTTCCCAATGCTGATAAAAGCATCCCTCTCTACTGAGAGGGAAAAAAGTCTGAATGAACCCAACAAAAGCTGAATTCTAGGCTCAGGGCAAGGAATCTAGCTAAGGGTTGTTTCTGCACCCTAGCCAGACTAAAGGGTGGAGGAGGGGGAGCAGCCTTAAACAACCGTAAAGGAAGTATTTGGTGAGGAGCTTGTCAACCAAAGAATGTACTTGTGAACCTTTTGGAAAGATGGGGTGAGGGATGGAGAAATGAGAGAGGCTGGGAAGAGATGGGAAGCAGATGCCAGCTTAGCTCCGCCCTAAGGGGTAAGCCCTCACTATGCTTCTACTTCTGTCATCACTGCAAAGAGACCATCAACCAGGGATCTGGCCCCAGAAGAACCCTCAAAGGCCATGTGGTCCAACCCATTCACTTTATAGAGAAGGAATCTTTACCTACAGAAATGAAGGATTTTGCCCATGGTCACTCAGCCAGGAAATGTCTGTGGCACGATGGGAATCTCAGGTCTGTGCCAAACTCCATCCAGTGCATCTCTAAATTTCCACAAAACACAAACATTTTAAATTCCACATTCTCGGGTCTCTCTTGGCTTTAATTTTTGGCATCCCATCCAACTCGGACATTCTACAGTTCTAAAAGATTTGCAGAATTAAGGTTCCAACAAAGAAAGACTCTGGAGGACATAAAGAAATATCAAACACAATCACTGTCCTCAAGGAGTTTATGATATAGTGGTAGATAAAATCAGATATAAGGGGGTTAGTTGGTGCAGTCGATAGAGTACTCTGGGCCTGGAGTCAGGAAGATCTGAGTTCAAATTTTGCCTCAGACACTTACTAGCTGTGTGACCCAGGGCAGGTTATGTAACTCTTTTTGCTTTGTTTCCTCATCTGTCAAATGAGCTGGAGAAGGAAATGGCAAACCACTCCAAGTCTTTGCCAAGAAAATCGCATAATAATCCATGAGATGAAGAAAAGTTAGACATGACTAAACTAAAGAGAAACAACCAAACCAGACAGCTCATCCCAAATCCTCCACCAAATCATGACTACAAGTCATTTAAGGGAGGCAATACATTTTTATTAAGTGCCTACTGTGTGCTAGGCATTGTGTTAAATACTAACCTACCACAGAGAAAGGCAAAAGGTAGTCCTTGCCTTCAGGGAACTTATGATGTAACAGAGCCAACATGCAAAAAGCTATGTACAAAGAAACTACAGACAGGATAAATAGAAAATAATCAAAAGATGGAAGGTCCTAGAATTAAGGGAGATGATTAAAGACTTCCAGTTTACCTAAACACCCGTTTCCTTATTCATAAAATGGAAATTAACCACTTTTATTATCTACCATACAGGGTAGTTGTGAGAGATGCTTTTTGTAAACCTGTAATTGTTAGAGAAATTGACTTCAAGTCAATTACTACAATTAATCAAAAAGAAATTTTTAAATGCCTGCAGGGTGCTTGGTATTGTGCTTTGCACTGGGGATACAGACAAAAGTTAACTGGTCCCTGACCTCATGAAGCTTATATTCTATTAGAGGAAGGTAACATATAAATTTTTGTAGATAGAAGATAGATACAAAGTGATTTGTGGTTTTTATAAATAGAAGATAGATACAAAGTGATTTGTGGTGGAGCACAGTGGCAGGAGATGACTGGGGGCTGCAGAAATCAGGAAAGATCTCAAGAAGAATGCAGCACCTAGGCTGAACTTTAAAGGAAAGCCGGGATTCTAATTTGGCATGTAGGTGACTGTCGCTAATGCACAGGGCTTGGAGTCCAGAAGATCTGAGTTCAAATCCAGCCTCAGACACTTATTAGCTATGTGACACTGAGTAAGTCACTTAACCTGTTTGCCTCAGTTTCCTTACCTGTAAAAAAGGATATAAATAGTACTATTTAACCTTCCAGGGTTGTGGAGAGGATCAAATGAGATATAACTGTAAAGTGCTTAGTAGAGTCCCTGGCACATAGTAAAGACTATATGAACGTTAGCTATTTTTACTATTGATACTATCATTCTAAGATTAAGAGTTGAGGAGGAAGTGCATTCCAGGCATGTGCAAAGATACAGAGGTGGAAGATGAAGGGAGTCATACATGAAGAAAAATACAGAGATCACAGGGTTATCCAAAAACACACCTCATCAAGTCAGGGCTCAAAACCTGTTATCCTGGAGCTCAATCCAGGACTCCTTTTACTCTGCCATGCTACTGTATCCCAGCCTCTCCAATTAAAGGCACACTGGGAAGCTCTGACTGGGGCATACCCTCTCCCCATAATCCGCACCCCCACCCCTGCCAGTGTACAGATCAAAGAAAGCCAGATGACCAAGCCAGGGATCTGGGGCTCCTCTTATTTGAAATGAAGGAGACTACCTGTGTGACCTTGGGTAATTTACTTAATTTTCCCTGGACCTCAGTTTCCTCATCTGGAAAAATTTGGGATTGGATCAGATGATCTCAAAGTTCTGGATTTTGTTCCGATGATCCAGGACTCCTATATAATAACCATATCTCCCACCCCAACTGGAAAGTAAGATACTGTCTGCTAAGTGAGCTGGAGAGTCTTACATCCCCACGTACACTCCTGTGCTGGTCAGATGGGAGACGGATGAGGAAACACCTTGGGAATCCATGAGAAGGGCATGGTGCTTCTTCCATCTCTGATTCTGTGCCAAAGCAGCTTTGATGCCAGGTTATTTCTAGCTGAGGATATAATATCTGTGCTGCTGCCAAGATCCACAACCTGGATTTTTCAGAATTAAAATGCAGTCAGATGCCTTTGGATATTGAGCACACTTCAGCACCTGACCCCAGCAAAAGGGACAGAGAGGCTTCATCTGTTCGGTAAAATGCATTACACTGGAGGGAAAAACAAGACTCAGTAGAGTGATGTCCAAGGACTCATAGAATGTTCCACCTTTAAGGGGCCTTAGAACATCATGAAATGTCTCTATCTCTCCTATCTCTCCCTTTCTTGAGAGTCAGTTCTCTTGTCCCTCCAAACATGGCTGTTGGGGCCACCTCTTTCATGTACCCAGCTTAATAGTCTTAAGAGTTATCCTTGACTCTTCTCTCCCCCATAAAGCTGCCAAATAATCTTTCCTAAAACACAGATCTGACTATGTCAGTAAATTATTCAATAATCTTCATTGGCTCACTATTGCCTCTAGGATAAAATACAAAACTCCTAACTTGGCACTGAAAGACCTCTGGAATCTGGCTCCCACCTACCTTCTCAGTCTTGTTCCAGGTTTTTCCTCTTCACAAATTCACCATTCCAATCTAACTGGCCTGCTATTTTCCATATATCTAAGTGGCCTGCCAACTGCTTCTTCCACATGACATCATTTTCGACCTCCAAGCTTTTGCATAGGTGTTCCCTCATCCCTGATGTGCATGCAATCTTTAGTTCTTTTTCTATGAATCCCTAAACTGCCTTCAACCTTACAAAAGGCCTTTCTTGATCCCCCATGGTTAGTGCTCTCACTTGACTGAGATTATATTGTATCCACTTTCGTATGCCTGCTACCTCCGCCAACAGACTATGTTTCTTATGATTATAGACTGTTACATATTTTGTCTTTGTATTCCTAGCAGAGTACTTGCCATACTAAGTACTTTTTGAACTCAAACAGCCTTAGAGAAGATCACATAAGAACCATCTAATTATACAATGAAGGAAAAGGTAGTGTTCAGAAGAAGAGCCAGGATTCACATCCAGCTTTTCCACCTCTAAATGGCACAATCATGTAAGATGATACAGAGTCAGAAGAAACTCTCAGAGACCATCGAGTCCAATCCCCATTCTTTACATATGAAGAAACTGGGGAATAGAAGTCCATAGAAACATAGAGGTCCCGTGACTTGACCAAAGCCACAAAGAGTCAGGACTTGAAGCAGTTCTGACTCCAAATTCTTCTCTTTCTACTATAACATGCAGTGGCATAAGAAACACAGCCTAGAGGAAGGAACTTCAGATCTGGAGCCAGGAGAGACTTTAGTTTGAATCCCAGCTCAGACACTTAAAAGCCGCAGGATGCTGAACATACAGCTTCACTGCTCACAGCCTCAGCTTCCAGACATGTAAAATGGGGTGTATGGTACCAGCTCAGAGGGAAATGGTGAGAAAAGTGGGTCATAAAACTTTTATTATGATAAAGGTTTTTGTTTCCTAGACAACTTTGTCAGCCTAGTAAAGTCTAAGGGCTCCTTCAAATAATAATTTGTTTTTTAATTCAAGATGGAAGGAAATGTTAAATTTCAGTTGTACGTTACTGAAAATAAAGATGTGATTCCCTCCAGTTTATGGACAGACTGAAATCAATCTGGGCGGGGGGGTACAGATATTAAGAGAGATATAGGATTGCGATCCCAGATTAAGAATTCCTACAACAGAGATATTAGAAGGGGAGGGAGAGAGGGAGGGAGGGAGGGAGAGAGGGAGAGAGACAGAGAGACAGAGAGAGACAGAGACAGAGAGAGACAGAGAGAGAGAGACAGAGACAGAGACAGAGAGACAGAGACAGAGAGAGACTGAGACAGAGACAGAGACTAAGCATTTATATAATAGATAAGCACCATATGTTAGTACTATACAAACATCATCTCACTGGATCTTCACAGCAACTCAATAAGGTAAGTGATGTCATTATCCACATTTTACAGTTGAGGAAACTGAAGCAAACAGAGGTTAAATGGCTTGCCCAAGGTCACACAGCTTGTAAGTGTATGAGGCTACAGTCTTTCTGATTCTGAAGAGGGTTGGGATACTAACACTGTTTAGGGGTGCTGGGACCCCAAGAATGCCAAGGCAGAGTTGCCTGGAATGAATCACACACTCAAGTCATCTTTCAGTCAAGTGGCAATTTATTGTAATGCCAACAGTGGTAAGCAAAATTCTCTTGGGAAACTTGCACCATAATGGGGGTGAATATAAAGGTTATATAGAAAAGGGGCAGGGAAAGGAAAGTTAGGAATGCTAATTAGATGATACAAAGGTCCAGGTTTATTTGGGAGCCAGGGGCAGGAAAATGTAGGAAATCTGCAGAGATAACTTTGTTGATACCAGACATTGAGGGAGTTATCAGAGGCATGGACCTTGGGGATCTGGCGCCAATGGAGTCCTTGGGCCAGCCAGGGACAAAAATCCTTGGGCCAGGCACCCCTGTGTCTGCTCTGATAAGAGAATGTGTTCTGAAACAAGAGAAAATTTTCTCACAAGGCAGGGGTCTACTGAGAAATTGAAAGGCTTCCAGAGACATGATTTTAGGACTTAGGAGAATGTTGTATGTAGTAACAGCAATATTGTTTGATGAAGAATTGTGAGTGACTTAGCTTCTCAGCAACAGAATGTTCCAAGATAATCCCAAAGGACTCAGGATGAAGCAGGCTATTTTTCACTTTTTCTTTCTTTTCTTTCTTTTTATTCTGATCTTACTGGTCAAAGTGACTAATATGGAAATGGATTCCATAATTGCACATGTATATAACCTATATTTGCTTATGGTTTCAGGGAGGGGAGAGGGATAGAATTTGGAACTCAAAACTTTAAATAGAAATGTTTTAAAAACTGAAAAAAAATAGCACCATTCTACTACGAGAAGGGAAAAGAGGAGATACTAGCAAAATTTAGGTGATAAAAAAATAAAAGACATCCATAAAAATCTATTTTTAAAAAATCCAAGTTGACGATATTGTCTCATCTGGTCCACACAATAGCACGTGAGGGGTCTACAGGTATTACTATGGCAATATTTGCAGTTGCGGGCACCAAGCCTTGGAGAAGTCACTTCTCTAAGCAGCTCACTGAGCTCCTCCACTTCTTGGTCCCAGCACCTTTCATTTCTACAAACTCCCTGGGAAGGCTGCTTGGGTAGAGAGGTCAACATGCCCAGCACCAGCTGGCTCAGCATTAGTCGGTGCCCATTCTCTAAACTGGAGGCTTGGTTCCTGGGAGACTGACTGGCTTCTCAGTTGGGGAATCCAGGGAATCAGTGCCTCTGGGACACATGGCCTTGGACCTTCCTGAACTATCAGTAGCTTCTCAAGAAAGGTCTAACCCATGAGAGGAAACTGGAAGAGGCTTTGTTCCAGGTCAACTGGCATTGGGGAAATGAGTAGAAAAAATCCAGGACTTGTTTTCAAACAAGCCTCCTTAGGATGTTCCCTTCTGCAAACCTAGGGTTAGGCAGGAAAGCAGAGGCCTCTGGCTTTATCAAGAGTGGTCTCTCCAGTGCCTAACAAAAGGACTTAGGCATAGTAGGTGCTCAAGAAATATTTAATTAAACTGGAAGGATCTAGTAACAGAAAGACTTATTTTGTAAACCAATAAGAAAAAAATTGAAATCACTGAATATGACAAAAGGCCTTAAAACACATACCCCAGAATGTTGAGTTGCCATGGCCCTTAGAACACAGAAAAAACTGGCAGGTTTTTAGCCCCTTAGAAGAGGGGATGTCAGGGCTGGGAGTGGCCTCAGAATAGGGAATGTCAGAGCTGGGAGGGACCTTAGAACAGGGGATGTCAGGGCTAAGAGGGGCTTTAGGACAGAGGATGTCCGGGCTAGGAGGGGCCTTAGGATAGGGAATGTCAGAGCTGGAAGGGGCCTGAGAACAGGGGATGTCAGTGCTAGGAGAGGCCTGAGAACAGGGGATGTCAGGGCTGGAAAGACCGTATAGGTCATCTAATCCAATTCCCTTCTATACCTAAGATTAAGGATACCACAGAGGCCCATAACAAAAAGGGGCAGTTCTAAATAACCACAAATTAAGAAAACTAAAACTTCCTGACTCCTACGGTTCTTTGCATGTGCATACTATATTTGTGGTGAGTGAGAGAAACATCATTACTGAAGAAAAGTAAGACTGCCAGTCCTGTACACTCTTTGTGGTCACTGTGTTCCATAGCGGGTAGCGGCAGGGGGTCACCACCCGTAACAATTAAGTGTGGAAGCTGGCTGCTAGAGGCCCCTCCAATCCCCCAATCCAGCTGCCTGCTGCCTGAGCTTATGGCTGCTGACAAAACATATTTGGCAGCAGCAGCAGAGAGGGCTGGCTGGCACACAGCCTGCCTCCTCTAGCCATCCCCCCCAACTCTGGTCACACAAAATGCCAGCCTCTTAGTAGGATCTAATTTAGCAATAGTTTCCTCAGAGCTCTGAGAACAGCCCAAGAAGAAAACACGTGAGTTTATCGAGAGGGCTCCAGGTCTGGGAACGGGCAGGCCCTAAGGGAGAACCTTGGTCAACACAAGTTTCTGGATGAATCACTCTCTTGCCGCATGAGGAACCAGTAGGCCCAGGGTCAGGCAGGAAACCAGTGGCCTTTATCAACTGCCCTGAGAGCAGTCAAGGTCCCTAGAAAGCAGCCTGAGCATGGAGGGAGGCTTTTACAACCATGGCAACCCTATAAAAGGGAGGTGGGGAGGATAAGGAAACTAACAGTTCCAAACACCAGCACCCCAATGCACACAATGCCAAGGTTCTCCCTCCCCTGAATTCCAGTGAACCATCTATTACCTCAGATCCCAAACAATGCATCTCACTCCAAAGCAAACATTTATTAAACACCTATTGTATGTAGAGTACTGGACCAGATGGAGCCAACTCTAATACAGACCACAAACCCTATAAACTGTAGTAAATAACTCAGAGAGCACACGCTCAGAGAAGAGATCAACAAGGGAGCCCCCAAGCAACCTAATCCAAGCCCTTCGTTTTACAAAGGAGGAAAATGAAGTTTCCTTGAAAACGTAAATCACTTGCCCACACTCACACAGGTCAAATTGCAGGATTAGACATCCAAAGTGGAAAGGGCTCCCAGGCGCCATCTGGGTCAATATGCCATTTTCCAAGCCCTTGTATCTATTTATTCATCCACACATGCGAGATTCAATCTCCCACCTCCATACATATGCACAGAGCATGCATATTCTCCATCCTCACCTCTTCATCTTAGAATCTCTAGCTTCCTTCAAGGCTTATGTCACCTCCTCCATAATGCCTTTCCTGATCCCCTTATATCCCCAGCCCCCAAATAATCAAGAATATACTTCTCTGTTCACACATCATCTTTACAACATTAATCCCTCCAAGACAAAGTAAGTTCTTTGAGGTCAGCGTCTCTTTTTTTTCTTTCTGTTGCTATATCTCAAGAGCCTAATACAGTGCTGGGCATTTGAGGGGCAGTTTGATGTAGGGAATAAAATGCTGGACTGGGAGTCATAGAGATCCTGAGTGGCCTCTACTTTTGAGACTCATTTGCTCTATGTATGATCCTAGGCAAATCAAGGTCTAAGTTTACCCCTCTGTAAAATGAGGAGTTTGGACTAGATGGCTTCTAAGGTCTAGATCTAGGATTCTGCACCACAATAGGCACTGATACCTGCTGGAGTTAACTAGAGGACTGACCCACAGTATAGGAGAAAGAGAAGAGGGGAAGGAATTAGGAAGGAGGAGTCTAAGATAACTAGTGCCAGCTTAGAAAGGCAAAGGATAAGAAAGAACTTTTGCTTAAAAAATAAACCAAACTATAAAACTGTAGCTGTCCAGGGTAATGTGAGCACAGGATAGGATTGGACTGGGCCTGTGAATTCACTGGTTAGGGAATTTCACAAGAAGAAAGCCAGGCACCTTCTCCGTAGCAGAGTCTTAAAGTAACAGGGTCACACAGCTATTAGAATAAAAGCTTCCTGAAGGCAAGGATTGGTTTTCCTTTTTTCTTTGCATTGCCAAGTTTGATCACAGACCAAAGTACTTAATAAGGACCAGCTCTCTATTCACCTATAGCAGAAAAGCACAGGCAGTCTCCAAGGCTGGCCAGAACTGGAAGGGGCCTTCATATTCATCTTGCCTACTATGCCCAACTCTCCCCAGCTCATTTCAAGAAAAGGGAAGCCAGGGCCTAGAAAGAGGAAGTGGCCTGCTCAAGATTTAGCATACAGCTGGTGGAAAGTAAAGAGGAAAACCAGGCCACCTGGTCTCCCCTTCTTTCTAGTATACTGGATGGTCTCCAGGGCTTAGAGGACCAAGTTAAACCCTCATATGTGAGGATTAGGATCTTGAACTGGCCCCTAGATGCCCAGTGAATCCATTACATAGCAAAAACCCAGGGAAGTGATAGTACTACAGATCCTAACTATTTTTGCTGTTCAGGCATTCCAGTTGTGTCTGATTCCTTGTGACCCCAATTTGGGGTTTTCTTTGCAAAGATATTAGAGTGGTTTGCCATTTTCTTGTCCAGTTCATTTTACAGATGGGGAAACTGACGCAAACACGGTGAAGTAACTTGCCCAGAGTCACACAGCTAAAAAGTGTCTGAGGCCAGATCTGAACTCAGGTCTTCCTGACTTCATGCCTGGCACTCTATCCACTGTGCCACCTGGCTGTCCCATGGATCCTAACTATTGCCTGAATGGAAAAATTCAGTGTCCCCTCTGGGAATGCAGAGAAAGCAGAAAGAGCCCCTCTCTGGATCCTGAGGGACCTGGGTCCTGGGTTCTAGTCTTTGTTATTCCTTCTACTAGCATGCTATGACCTTGGACATAATCAAGTGAGCCCTATAGGCCTCTGTGTCCTCAACCCGGAAAATGAGAGGAGGTGGGCTAGATTTAAGGCATGAAGCCTAGGGCCCAGGAACCTGTTTTGTTAATATTCTGATAACTGTCATTAAAAAGAATGAGTTTACTTTTTAAACCTTACTTTACACATTTAAAAATCAGACTGGCAGAATATGGGGTAAGCAGCAAATTACCATAACTCTCCTGTATTCACCTCCAAACAACCAAAAAATTAAGCATCCCAAGACAAATCCTGAAACAACAGAACCAGCAAAAAGATGGTGTGAGACAGTCTTTGAATCCAAGAAACTTGGAAGATTAGCAGGAAAGGTGTCTCACTCAGGTAAAGGAGAAATGCAGTCCGGAGCAGCAATAGTCCCAGCAAGCCAGCAGCAAGCACCACCTCAGAAAATCAGCAGGAGATCCCAAGCCCCAGGTGGTCGAGCAGGCAAGCACCAATACTAGAACTCCACAAGTGGAATGGGCACTGAGAACCTAGCTCCAGGTAGTGGCCAGACCACCACATACTTCAGTGTAGTCCTGGGGAAATACAGAAACATTCCACCCACTTCAGCACAAGCCAGACATCATCACTAGGACTCCAGCTCAGCACCAGGTAAGCTGCTAGACCTCTGCCACCTCCAGCAGCACCACCTACTCCACCTCCCTACCCCTCAGGGCAGCAGCAGACATGAAGGTCGCCTCTGGGCCCTAGGGCAACATCAATGCAGCACCAGGTAAACAGCCAGGGCCTGCAGCCCCTGGCACAAGAAGACTGAGCAGTGCCCCTTCCATTCTGGGAGCAGAGCTCAAATTTAAAAGAAACGAAAAAGGCCAAAAAAGATGAGCAAAAAACAACACTGAAAAGAATCTAACCACAGAAAGCTATGGGGACAGGAAAAATCCAGGCACAAACTCAGAAGAGGACAACCATGTCAGAACACCTAGAGACAAAACCCTAAATAAAAATAGGAAGTGGTCTCAAGCCCAGAAACAACTCACAGAAGAGCTCAAAAAGGAATTTAAAAATATAATGGGCAGAGGAAAATTTGGGAAAAGAATTGAGAGTGATGCAAGAGAATTATGAAGAAAAGTCAAGAGCTTGGACAAGGGAACAACTGCTTAAAAAGTAGACTTGGCCAAATGGAAAATGAGATACAAAAATCCACTAAAGAAAACAACTTCTTAAAAAGTACAACTGGCCAAATAGAAAAGAAAATGCAAAAGCTAATTGAGGAAAACAACTCCTTAAAAGTTAGAATTGAGCAAATGGAAGCTAATGACTCTATGATGAATCAAAAAATCAATCAAAATTAAAAAGAATGAAAAAATAGAAGAAAATGTAAAATAGCCCATGAGGAAAAGAACTAACCAGGAAAATAGATCCAGGAAAGACAATGTCAGAATCAATGGACTACCTGAAAGTCATAATCAAATGGAGGACCTGGATAGCATCTTTCAAGAAATTATTAAGAAAAATGGCTTTGATATCCTGGAACCAGTGGGCAAAATAGGTATTGAAAGAATCCGCCTATCACCTCAGGCAAGAGATTCCAAAAAAAAAATCTCCAAAGAACAATATAGCCAAATTTCAGAATTGTTCATCAAGGAAAAAACACTACAAGTGGCCAGCAAGAAACAATTCAAATATCAGGAAGCCACAATCAGTATTACACAGGACTTAGCAGTCAAAACGCCGAAGGATCAGCAGTCATAGAACATGATTCTCTAGAAGGATAAGGAGTTATGGTTACAATCAAGAATCACTTACTCAGAAAAACTAAACATAATTCTTCAAGAGGGAAAAATGGCTATTCAATGAAATAGAAAGATTTCAAGTTTTTATAAGAAAAAGACAAGAATTAAACCAAAAATCTGATCTCCAATATCAAGATGCAAGAGAAACATAAACAAGTAAAAAATGGGGAAAGAAAACATAAGGGATTCAATAGAGCTAATCTGTTTAAATCCTTACACAGGAAGATGATACTTGTAATTCTTAAAAATTGTATCACTAATAGTACAGTTAGAAGGAATATACACAGACAGAGGGTTCAGGTATAAGGTGAATTTGAAGGAATGACAAAAATAATTAAGGGAAGCGAAAGAGGAATGCACTAGGTGCAGAAGGAAGGGAGAGGAAAAATGGGATAAATTATTTCACATGAAGAGGCATGAAAGACATATTACACTGGAAGGGAAGATGGAAGAGTAGGCAATGGGCATCACTTGAAACTTACTCTCATCACTATTGGCTAAAAGAGGGACTAACATACACAATAAGGGGAATATAGAAATCCATCTTAGCTGGACATGGAAGTAAGGAGGTAGGAGATGAAGTAAAGGGGGGAGGGACTGACAGAAGGGAGGGCAGATGGGAGAGGTAGTAGACAGAAGCAAAACACAGTCAAAGAGGAAAAGGAGAGAGAGCACCAAAAGGAAGAAAAACAGTATGGAGAAAAATACATAGTAATCATAACTGTGAATGTGAATGTGATGAACTATCCCATAAAGCAGAAACAGAGAGCAGACGGGATCAAAAATCCTACAATATGTTGTTTTCAAAAAGCACACTTGAAGCAGAGAGACACACACAGAGGTAAAAGTAAGGGGCTTAAACCGAATCTATTATGCTTCACTTGAAGTTAAAAAAAAAAAGCAGGAGTAACAATCCTGATCTCAGACAAAGTATAAGCAAAAACAGACCTAATTAAAAGAGATAAGGAAAGAAACTATATCTTGCTGAAAAGGTATCATAGACAGTGAAGAAATATCAATGCTGAACACATGCACCAAGTTGCATAGTATACAAATTCTGAAAAGAGTTACAGGAAGAAAAAGACAGCAACACTATAGTAGGGGAGAACGATAACTGTCTCCTCTCAGAACTCGATAAATCCAACTAAAATATAAATAAGAAAGAAACTAAGGAGGTAAATGGAAGATTAGATAAGCTAGACATGTCAAGCCTTGGGAGAAAAATGAATGGGAACAGAAAGGAATATACCTCAGTAGCACATGGCAGCTACACAAAAACTGACCATGTATTTGGACATAAAAACCTCAAAATCAAATGTAGAAAAGCAGAAATATTAAATGGATCCTTTAAAGATCATAATGAAATAAAAACTATGTTCGACAAAAAACAGAGGAGAGATAGATTAAAAATTAACGGGAAAGTAAACAATTCTAAAGAACAAATGGATCAAAGAACAAATCATAAGAACAGTTTCATTAAAGAGAATGATGAGACAAAATACCAAAATTAATGGAAATAAAATAATAATAATATAATAAATAAAAAATAATAATAAAATAAAAAATTAAAGTACTGCCAAAGCAGTAATTATTTCTGTCAATTCTTATATCAACAGAATAGAAAAATAACAGATTAATGAAATGAGCATGAAATGAAAAAACTAGATAAAGAGCAAATTTAAAAGCCCCAATTGAATACCAAATTGGAAATCTTGAAAATCAAAGGTGAGATTAACAAAAAACTATTGAGTTAATAGAAAAATCTAGGAGCTGGTTTTATGAGGAAAAAAAAACCCATTAAAGTAGATAAGCCATTGATTAATTTGATTAAAAAAAGAAAGAAAAAAGAAAACCAAACATCCAGTACCAAAAATGAAAAAGGAGAAATCACCACCAATAAAGAAGAAATTTAAGCAATTATCAGGAAATATTTTACCCAGTTATATGCCAATAAATCTGACAATCTTAGTGGAATCAGAGAATATTTATGAAAGTATAAATTACCAAGATATCAGGAAGTAGAATGCTTCAATAACACTATCTTAGAAAAAGAAATTGAACAAGCCATTAATGAGCTCCCTAAGAAAAAATCCCCAGGGCCACATGAGTTCAGAAGTGAATTCTACCAAACAGTTAAAGAACAATTAATTCTAATGCCATATAGACTATTTGGGAAAGTAGACGAAGAAAGAGTACTACCAAACTCCTTTTATGACACAAATATGGTGCTGATACCTAAACCAAGAAAAGCTAAAAAAAAGAAAGAAAATTATAGTCCAATTTCCCTATCAATGTAAATATTCTGAACAAAACACTAGCAAGGCAATTACAGCCCTATATCATAAAGAGTATACACTATGACCGAGTTGGGATTTATACCAGGAATGCAGGGTTGGTTCAATATTAGAAAAAAACATCAACATAATTAACCATATCAATAACACAACCAACAGGAATCATACGATTATCTTAATAGATGTTAAAAAAAGCTTTTGACAAAATAGAGTACCCATTCCTATTAAAAACAATAGAGAACATAGGAATAAAAGAAGCATTCTTTAAAGCGGTAAGCACTATCTAAATAAAACCATCAGCAAGCATTATCTGAAGTGAGAATAAGCTAGAAGCATTCCCAATAAGATCGGGGTAAAGCAAGGATGTTCATTATCACTAATATTATTCAATATAGCAATAAGAGAAGAAAAGGAAATTGAAGGAATTAGAACAGGCAAGGATGAAGCAAAACTACACCTCTTTGCAGATGATATCACGGCATACTTAGAGAACTTTAGAGAACTACTTGACATAATTAACACCTTTAGCAAAGTTGCAGGATGTAAGACGAGCCCACATAAAACATCAACGTTTCTTTATGTAATCAACAAAGCTCAGCTACAAAAAATAGAATGAGAAATCCCATTTAAAATACCTGAGACAATATCAAATACTTGGGAGTCTACCTGCCTAGATATACCCAGGGAACTGTATGAACACAACTACAAAACACTTTTTACACAAATAAAGTCAGATCTAAACAATTGGGAAAATATCCATTGCTAATGGGTAGGCCAATCAATATAATAAAAATGACAGTTCAGCCTAAGCTAATTTACTTATTCAATGCCATGCCAAGGAAACTACCAAAAAATATTTAATAGAGCTAGAAAAAAATAACAGCGAAATTCATCTGGAAGAACAAAATGTCCAGAATATCAAGGGAATTAATGAAAAAAATACAAAGGAAGATGACCTAGAAATACCAGGTTTCAAACTATATTATAAAGTAATAATCATCAAAACATCTGGTACTACATAATGCAGTGGTGGAACCATGGAATAGATTAGGTACACAAGACACAATAATCAATGACCATAGTAGCTTAGTGTTTGATGCACCCAAAACTGGGATAAGAACTCACTATTCACCAAAAAACTATTAGGAAAATTGGAAAACGATAGGAGACAAAGTTGGCATATATCAGTATCTCATATTGTATATACCAAGGTAAGGTCAAAATGGGTGCATGATTTAAACATAAAAGGTGTAGCATAAGCAAATTAGCAGAGCAAGGAATAGTCTATCTGTCCAATCTATGATGAAGGGAAGAATTCATGACCAAACAGGAGATAAAGAGCATTACAAAATATAAAATAGATAATTTTGATTATATTAAATGAAAAAGCTTTTGTACAAACAAAAACAATGCAACCAAGAATAGATGGAAACCAGAAAAGCAGGAAACAATCTACAGCAAGTGTCTCTTATAAAGACCTCGTATCTCAAATATATAGAGAACTGGGTCAAATTTATAAGATTATAAGCTATTACTCAACTGATAAATGGTCAAAGTATATGAACAGGAAGTTTCCAGATGAAGAAATGAAAGCTATCTATAAGTCACAAGAAGAAGTGCTCTAAATGATTAGAGAAATGCAATTTAAAACATATTGGCTAATACCACAAAAAAAGAAAATGATAAATGTTGGAGTAAGATGTGGGAAAACTGGGACACATATGCATAGCTGGTGGAGCTGTGAACTTATCTATCCATTCTGTTGAATAATTTGGAACTATGCCCAAAGGGCAACTAAACCAAACCCTTTGATCTAGCAATACCACTTCTATGGCTATATCACAGAGAGCAAAAAAAAGGAGAAAGGACTTACATGTGCAAAAATATTTACAGCTCTTTTTATGGTGGCAAAATATTGGAAATTGAGGGGATGCCCATCAGTTGGGGAATGGCTGAATGAGCTGTGCTATATGAATGTAATGGAATACTATTGTGCTATAAGAAATGATGACCAGGCAGACTTCAAGAAAACTTGGAAAGGCTTGAACAAAATGAGCACACCCAGAAAAACACTGTATACAATATTAGCAACAGTGTGTGATGATCAACTATGAATGACTCAGCTCTTCTCAGTAACACAGTAATCCAAAGGCAAGTACAAAGGACCCATGAAGGAAAACACTGTCTACATCCAGATGAGAAACTGGTGGACTCTGAGTGCAGATCGAAGCATATTTCTTTCACAAACTTTACTCCATTTTGTGTTTTTTCCCTTTTGATCTGTTTCTTCTTTCACAGTTGTGACATAATATGGAAATATGTTTCACATGATAGCACATGTCTAACCTATATCAAATTGCCTATCATTTTTAGAAGGGAAGGGGAAGGAGAAAGGGAGAAAAATTTGGAACTCAAAATCTTGTAAAAGCGAATGCTAAAAATTGTCTTGAAATTGGGGACAACTGCTCTTTAAAATTTGAGGAAAAAAAATCAGACTGCGAAAGGCATCCATGACACAAAAAATGCCTAAGAACCCTGGAACTAAATTATCTCTAAAGTGCCTCCCAGTTCCAACATTCCCTGTTCTCAGACTTCTCCTAGCTCTGATATCTTCTGTCCTAAAGCCCCTCCCACCTCCAACTTCTTCTGTTCTGAGGCCCCTCCCACCTCTCACATTCCCTGTTCTAAGGCCCCTCCCAGCTCTGACATTCCCTATTCTAAGGGCCCTCCCACTTCTAACATTTCCTATTCTAAGGGTCCTCCCAGTTCTAACATTCTCTGTTTTAAGACCCCTCCCACCCCCAACTTCCCCTGTTCTAAGGGCCCTCCCAACTCTGACATTCCCTGTTCTAAGGCCTCTCTCAGCTCTGATATCCCCTGTTCTAAGGCCCCTTCCAACTCTGACATTCCCTATTCTAAGGGTTCTTCCAGATTCAAACAGGCCGGTCCATCAGCAAGTCACACAGTTAAGTTATTATTAAGTGCTGACTTTGTGCCAAGCACAGAGATACAAAAAACAAAAAGGAGAAGATCTAGCCCAGCCAGAAGGACACACCCTCTAGTACCATAGAGAAAGCCAAGGTTCTACTCATGGGCCATTCTAGCCTGGGCAATGGAGAAGGAGGCCTCCTCCCAGGCCTGAAATACTGTCCCCTTTATTGTCCTTCCATTTCCACCTGCTGAAAATCCATCTTTTCCATCCTTCCTTCTGCAAGAAGCCTTTCCTGATCCCCCTTAATTCTCCAGTGTTTCTTCTGAGATTCTCTCCAAACACTCCTATAGAGGTCTTCTCCATGTTTTTTGTATGTTGTTTTCCTATTAAACTATGAAATCCTCAAAGGCAGAGACTGTCTTTTGCCTTTCCTTGTATCTCCAATGCTGAGCACAGTACCTGGCACTCCATGCAGGTTCTCTCCTAAAAAGGTACAGTTCCTCAAATTTCCCCAGAGTATTTAGTGCATGTTTCTTCTTGGCACCACTATAATTTTCTTTGTAGGGTTCACATATCTCATCTACTCCTCTCCCCAATAGAAGACCCTGGGAAGTTCTGCTTTTAGAGGCAGGAAGGCCTGAGTTTGAATCCAGCTTGGACCATGTGCTGCCCAGGTGACCCCTCATGGAAACTCACCTTCCTTTTCCAATCTGTAAAATGGGGATGATTTCAGCATCAATCCCCCATGGTACCAGGAACAAAGACAATCTGTGGATCAGAAATAGAGAGGACCACAGATACCATCTAGCTCAGTCATTACATACAGGAAGCCAAGAAAGATTAAATGATTTACCCACAATTATACAGTTAGCATGTGGGGTCAGACCTGATCCCAGGCCTTCTTGACTCCAATATTAGCACAATTCACTACATACCAAGTCTCTGCATCAGGATTTGAAGGCAGCTCTTAATTACAGACTCTCTGTAGATACCTCCTTAATAAAACACACCTGAGGTGCTTTGTATTCCTAGGGATAAACACAGGGCCTTTCAAATGGATCAATTTAATCTAATTGGGTATTATGGCTAATGGTGAAATGGATAGAGTGCCAGGCCCTGGAGTCTGGAAGACCTGAGTTCAAATCCAACCTCAGACACTTTCTAATTGTGTGACTGAGCAAATCACTTCACCCTGTCTGTCTCAGTTTCCTCATTTGTAAAATGATGGAGAAAAGGAAATGGCAAACAACTCTGGCATCTTTGCCAAGGAAACCCTAAATAAGGGCATGAAAAATCAGATACAATTGAACCTGACCCCTTTCTCCCCACAGGTCCTCTAGTAATCCCCTTATTTTACAGAGGAAGAAACTGAAACTCATAAAAGAAGACTGACCCAAGGTCACACAGCTCAAGTTGTGGAATTGAAGGCTCAGATCACTCCCATCACCAATTCCTCTCCCTCCCCTTCCCCCCCCCCCACACACACTTTTATTCTTAAGAGATGCAACAGTCTCTTATCCCCAGCCCATCTCTGAGCCATTCTTCTGACGGTAGACAAGAGGCCTTGGCCTTCTTTCTGCTCACCATAATTACTGTAGCATGTCAGACACACCCTGCTGAGTGACCATTAGCATCAGCTCCCTCACCCCCTCCATGCTGGTCCAGGGAAAGTTTGTCCTCTGTCTTCCTACCTTCCTTCCCCTTTCATATCTCTAGGAAGATTCTTCCTGAATCGTGATGGGAGAGCATTGAAAAGATATCAGATGAACAGGGAGAGAGGGAGAGAGAACCTTCCTTCCTTACCCCCCACCTCCAAGAAAGGAGAGAGGCCCAGTCTTCACCCTAGGGCTCACAAGGGGCCTGCACCTCACTAATTTCCGGATTGTGTGCTTTCAAAACCTGTTGAGCTAAGCCACAAAGTCGATCTGAGGTACAGACCCCCCAGAGCAGTGTATGTGTGTGTGAGAGGCCCTGAAGCAGGTTTACAGTGAGGCACAGAGAGGAGCATGGGATGAGTCTCAAAAGAAGACGGGGAAATCTGGGGCAAAGAGAGACCCACGGGGAGAAAAGGGGGAGAGGAGGAAGGAAAGAGATACTCAGAAGAAACTGACAAGCAAGAGAGACCAGGGAGAGACATGGACAAGTCAGATGTTGGAGTGACAAAGGTGTAAGAGACAGAGGCAGAGAGGGGCAGAGAAACACACGGGGAGGCTGTTTGGGTAGAGAATCCCAGAGAGGGACCGAAGAATGCAGAGGCAGACTTCCTTCCACTCACTTCTACAGAAACTCAGGGGGCTCCAGAGGGATGGCCAGGGATACACGCTTGGGTAGCCCAACGGGGAAAGTGGCTCCCACACACAGACAGAGCCGATCGATCGATTGATCCCTGCTTACACACGAAGGAGGAGATCGTGAAAACCCACAGAGTGTGGGAATCTTAGCAGAGACATGTACACACACGGACACATGCTCACACAGAGACCTGGCCAAAGAGTGACATGGTCCAACAGCAGGGACAAATCCCAAGGGAGGGAGCCTGAGACCGGAGCGCTCCCACTAAACACCCGCGTGCGCACACACGCGCACACATACACTCTCTGTCTCACTCTGTGTCTCTCTGTCTCCGTCTCTCTGTCTCTCTCTGTCTCCGTCTCTCTGTCTCTGTCTCTCCATCTCTCTGTCTCTGTCTTTCTGTCTCTGTCTCTGGGTCTCTGTCTTTCTGTTTCTCTCTCTCTCAGCAGCACGGGGCCGGGGGGCACAGCGTGGGGTTGGTCCCCAGTGCGGTGAGGCGAGCACGGGTGGGCGCGCCTCCCGCCCCCCCCAGCAGCCCCGTGGGCAGCAGCCAGCCCGGGTGGGCAGGCAGTCGGGGATGGCGCCCAGGGCCCTGGGGGAGGGGAGGAGCCCGAGGAGGACGGCCGCAGGCTCCCTGCAGAGCCCACGGGGTGCTGGAATCCGAGATTCGGGCATGGGGCGCAAAGGCGGGGATCCGGGAGCGGGGTGCGGAGGTCGAGGCATCCAGCCCGGCCCGGGCCCCGGGGCTACAGCGCCCGCCGGCCTGGTCCCGGCCAGGCTATCCTGCGGGGGTGTCCCCGGCGCCGGCTTACCGTGCACGGAAGGCTCCGGGGAGGTCCGTCGGCTCCTGCCAGGTCCAACGCGCTCCGATCCTGCCCCAGCCCCCCGATCCCGCTCCGCCCCCGGGCTCCGGCTCCTCGAGCCGCCCGGGACTGGAAGGGCAGATGAGGGAAGGGGACCGAGGGGAGGAGTCCGCGCGCGGGGCCCTGACGCCGCGCGGCCGGGGCGGGGCCGGACCCCAGTCCCGCCCCCGAGGCCACCTCCTCCACCCCCCGCTCCGGATGCGGCGGGGCAGCGGCCCGCTCGTGGGCTGGCCCGGCGTGCGTGGCGTGGTGCGGCGCGGGAGGGGGAGCGGCTGCAAGGGCGCGGAAGCGGGGTACCCGGAGAGGGACCGACGGGCGGTGGGACTGGGGCTTCCTGGGCACGAACACTAGTGTCAACGAGGCACATGTGACTGGATCCAGCAGCCCCGCACTAACCAAATTTTGTGGCAGGTCCTCGGGAAACCCAGATAGTGTTAGTGCTGGACGCTAACATAGAACGTTAGAGCTAGGATAGAGCCTAGAACATGGACAACAGAAAGGCAGAGGCCTTAGAAATCTTCTGTTCCAATCTTCTCATTTTACACACGAAAGAAAACGACTTGAGCAAGATCACGCAGAAAGTTAGTTGAAAAACAGAAACCATCTCCGTGATTGCACGTACAAGATCTTTGCAGCAGCGCCTAGATAGGTTATCTGGACGGATGCCCAAGGTTCTGTCCTAATGCAAAGGACTATGCTTTGGGAGTCAGGAAAGCTGAATAAACAGGGAGACTGTTGTGTGATGGACACCCTATGCAAATATGCGGAAATTGTCATGCCCTTGATTGAGCAGGTTTCCATTCCAGCCCAAGGCTCCTCTGTAGGCAAAGGTCAAATGTGTAAGCAAAAATAGGAAATAGTTTGACAAAACACACAAATCTTTGAGTCTTAACAGAATCTCACTTGCTGTCTGCTGTTTTTGACAGCTATTTCTTGGAGTAAGAAGAATGTATTTTTGGACCAATAAAAGAAAGCCTAAATGGAGACATGTAAATGGTTTCATCAAGGTTTTAGATAAACTTGAGTGCTCATTGTTCCCGTCTTTGGACATCAGTTTCTTGACTTGTAAAATGAGCCGATTTCAAAAGATTTCTAAGACTTTTTTCACTGATGGATGATATTCTATCTTCTGAGGTCCCTCCAAGCTTTGACATGCTATATTGTAACGATTTGTCTAGTTTTGCAATGCTGTGTTTTAAGGTCCCTCTCACTTTTTTTTTCATAGTTTACATTACCTAATATCTCTCCCAGCTATGGCATCCTATTTCTAAGAGATGGTTCTTGACAATTTTATCTTGGTTCCCCTCCCTGGGTACTCTCCAACTTATCCATATGCTTCTTAAACTCAGGTGTCCAAGACCAAGCTCAGTATCCCAGATGTGATCTGACAACGACACATTGCTAAATTCCTGAAAGCTCTGTATCTTAATACAACTCATGAACTAAAATACCATTTTTACAGGAAGCCTTTTCCAACCTCTCTTAATTATACCGCCTTCCCTCTGTTCATTGTTTATCCATTTTCAAAGAAGATCAATGACTTCATGGGGTAATGTCTTAACTTGCTGTGAATTGGATTTAAGTGAAGCAGAGTTATACAAACTAATCAGTCTCACTCTCAGAGTCATCAAAGTGGACAAAAGTCAGGATGACAGGTGATAGAACTGGGGTGCCGTGGATGACCTTATGTCTGACCAAGCTCTAAGTGCTCCACAGCGCCTGCTTCAGCCACCTTCAGGCTTTTGGAAGAAATTGTTTTCATCTACCTATTCCACCAGGGGAAGTCTTTTCATGCTTGGTGTAGAGAGCCTTCTAACTCACCCATGGTTTGAGGTCCATTGATTACTTTCAATCTGGTTTAGTCTGCTGAGATCGTTTTACAGATATGTGGTTGCTGTGCTTGCTACAGCTTCTTGGAGCCATAGGTGGGAGTTGAGTGACAGGTAGATGCTAAAAGTGGATGAGCAGCCCTTATATCAGAGGTGCTAGTCTTCCTTGAAGTCCCACATACCTTGATTCATGTTTTCTCCCCCATTAGATTGGAAGCTCTCTGAGGGCAGGGACTGTTTTTTGTTTCCCTAGTGCTTAACACAGCACCTGACACATAGTACACACTTAATTCTTACTGATTGATTGGCCTTGACTTTTTGGATGGCACATCATATACTGACTCATATTGAGCTTGAAGTCCATTATGACCCCAGATCCTTTCCCAACCAACTGTTACCTAGCCATGCCTTACTCATATTTTGAACTTAAATGTAAAACTTGATATCTATCCCTATGGGAATGCCATGTTATTAAGTTTAGCCCATGGGTGCAAAGAAAGGTTAGGTCTCAAAAATTAAAGTAGGAATGATCAGGTTGACCTGGTGCAACCTCAACTTTGTGATTTGCATTTTTGGATGGTATTGGTTGTGGTGGGAGAGAGACAGAGCTCAGCAAACTCATTACATCTTTGCCAACTCAATGAGTTATCCAAAGCAAGGGTAGGAGAGCATAACCAGAGCACCCTGCCCTCCACCACCACCACCATGCACCCACCTTACCTGGTGATTGTATGCCTCACCAGCATCTGACTAGAATAGGAATCAAAACCCATAAGAGTCACATTCAGGAACTCCTCCCCACCCCAATCCATACACTCTTCCATATATGTGTGTGTGTGTGTGTGTGTGTGTGTGTGTACACACACACACACACACACACACACACATACCCTTTTATCTATGCCTCTTCCCACTCAGGTCTATGGTGAGACAGCTGTGTCCCCTCTCCTCCTCATTTTATGATGTCACAATGATGTCAAAGAAATATGTAAATTGCATGTGTAATTTCCAGGATTTTAGGATCATTGGATTTGAGAATTAGAATTTTTGACTCAGAATCTGGAAATATGAATTTTAAATTCGTGTAATCTTGGAAGCCAACAGTCATAGAATTTTAGAGACACAGAAAGTCACAGTCATGGGGTTTTAGAATAATACACATGAACTCTCGGAATCATAGACTCTACCCTTTTTGAATTCAGAATCTCAGAATATAATATACGAGGATATTCTTGGGATAAGACAATTCTGGGAAGACAGAATCTTTGACTCATAAGATTCTGTAATTAATAAATACCTAGAATTGTAAAATCATGGGATCTTAGGATCTGAAGTGTCTTTAGATGGCATATCATCTACCTTCCCAGGGTGGAAAGTGGAAGTGTGTTGAAATAAAAAAGATAGCATGTGTGTGCTGATGCATATGTGAGTAGGGTATGGAATACTGATAATACAGATTGACCCCTCACTGACTACAAATGTTCACTGTTATTTTATGGACCCAAGAAGATTAGGTAATAGACTACAAGGAGCCTGGAGAATAGAATCTGAGGATCACAGATCTAGAGATGGAAGTGACCTTCAAGGTCACCCAACCAATCCCCTCCTTTGACAGATGAAGAAACCAAGCCCCAAAGAAATAAGTGACTTAGCCAAGGTCATAAGCTACTAAGAGGCAAGACTAGATTCCAACCCAGATCCTTAGACGCTTTCCAGTGATGAACTCATGGCTGATGGGGCAGATCACTTCCCAAGGACAACAGATTCTAATAGAAGCAGTGGGTTTGGGGTATGGAAAACTTTAATTCAAATTGTCAAGAATGTGTTTAGGCACAGTGGAGGGGAAGGAATGAGAGAGCTGGGACTGGGCAGCCCGTTGCCCTGAGGCATGCAAACAACTCTATACTTGGTAGGAGCCTCTCAGACTTTGATCAGTTTCCCAGTGCTGGAGCCATGTTCTCACTTTGGCAGACTGCTTGGGATGGGGAAGCAGCCCTTCTGGTGCCACTGCATATCCCTAATTCGTCGGACGGACTGGATCTGGGGCTGGTAGGCAGACCACTCATTCCAGTGCTTGAATTCTCCTGGCTCAAACAGGTACTGGTAACCTCGATAGCCGGGGTACTGGTAGCCAACCCATCTTTAAAGAGAAAGGAGAATGCATAAAAATGGAGATTCCTTAGGCTGATATTCAAGTCCTTCTGTGGCCTGTCCCCATCAGAGTTAATCAGGCAACCTCATCTCCCATTGCTCTCCTCTTCCCAAGTCTGTCCAAATAGCCTCCTCACTGACTCACAGACAGGCCAGGTTCATGGCCACCTCTTCACCTTTTGCTCATGTCTGTTCCCCCTATTTGCAATGATCTCAATGCACTCTTCTGAATTGCTTGTTTCAAGTCCAAGTTCTACCTTCTATATAATTCTTTGCAGAGAGATCCTCATAAGCCTCTCCCTTCTAGGTCCCCCCTCCTTCTCTGAATTCCTAGTGCATTCTTTCTGTAATTCATTTGTCATTGAACATATACTTCACAGGCTTAGGATGGTAGAATCTACACTATTGGAGATGGAGTGGGGATCAAGGGTTCTAAGAATAGGGAATGTCAAAGCTGGGAGGGACCTTAGAACAGGGGATGTCAGGGCTGAGAGGGCCCTTAGAACTGGAAATGTTAGAGCTAGGAGGATTCTTAGGGTCCTAGAATATAGACTATTAGAGCTAACTGGTGCTTTAGAGACAAATCCAGTCCAACACCCTCATTTCACAGATAAAGAAGTTGAGGTCCAAGAAGCAACTTCTCCAAAGTCCCCTAACTAATTGGTGTCATAACCAGTACTAGAACACAGGTCTAGAACCAAGGGCCCTGTGGATACAATACTTACGTGCCACTGGGTACCTTCACGCTGCCCACACGGTCACAGAAGCCATAGGCCCAGAGACTGGGCACATCATCCTCATGAATCTCCATCTTGTTCCCCTTGAAGTTGGTACATTCAAACAGGCAGATCTTATGATCTAGAGAGTCCTGAAGGGAGGAAGGGGTCAGGGTCTCAGAAACTGGAAGCCTGGAAGCGAGGTGAGCACCATGAGCCTTCAGCCTCTTTAGTTCTGCCAACCCTCATTTCTTCCTCACTTACTGGAAATGGACTAGGGGCACTGACTCTTGGGCCCTGCCTTTTCAAAGAACTCTTAATCTCATGGGGAACTGACAAGTCCTCAGATAACTATGACACAAGGTGGAAGACAGTAAGTACAAAGGGAAAGATTAAGGCAAAATGTCAGGAGAGATTACCTGGGCGAGAAGGGTTTGAGAAGGAAGGAAGGAAGCATTTATTAAGTGTCTACTATGTGCCAGGCACCGGGCTGAGCACTTTACAAATATTATGTCATTTGACCTTCCCAACAGCCCCAGGAGGTAGGTGCTGTTATTTACAGATGAGGAAACCAAGGCATGCTGAATTTAAGTGATTGCCCAGGGTTATACAACTAACAGATAGCTGAGGTCAGATATGAACTCAGATCTTCCCAGGATCAGTTCTTTATCCATTGTGTCATCTGGCTGCCTCCTGATCAAAGAACAGGTAGAATCAAATTTAGGCCTTGTAGGAAGGAAGGATTTTAACTAAAAAGAGATGGGCTGACCTATGGTGCAGAGTCTATCAAAAGCAAAGCAGGGACAACCAATTTTGGCGCCTGGGGCAATACATTTGCTACCAAGGAGGATCCGTAGAAGAAGACAAAGACTACAGAACAATGCAAAGGATTGGTGGGGGTGAGGGGAATTAGGGAGAAAAGCAGGGGTGGTTCTAGCTCATGAAGTGCTAAGCTCAGTTGTTTCTACATTTCCTAAAGACTGTAAGCATCCTAAGCAGCCCCCTATATTCTGGTGCCCTGGGAAAAAGCTCTGGCCCCCTCACCCTAGTTACAGCACCAATTTGAAGCATAGGGATGGGGTGACCAAAGATACAGAGAAGTAAAGGGAAGAATAAGGATGAAGACCCCAAATAATCTGGAATTACAGAATTTGTGAGTTAGAAGGGACTCCAGTAGCCCTCTAATCCAATTCGTACACAAAGGGAATCCTTATTATAACAGACCCAGGAAAGGATAATCCCATTCCCTACTAAAAGCTTCTAACGAGGAAGAACCCACCACCTCTTGAAGTGGCCCATTCTACTTGGGGACAGAGCTTATTCTTAAGTAACTTTTCCTTGCATCAACCCGAAATTAACCGTTGTTTTGCAATTTCTACCCATCATTCCTGGTTCTGCCTTCTGAGACCAACAACAACAAAGATGATGATGATGATGATGATGATGACAATGATGACAACCAACCTAGTCCCTCCTCCTGTCAGTCCTGTAAATACTCAGTTATCATGTGCCCCCTGAGTCTTTCCTACCTGTAGGCCAATAACACCCGGTTTGAGCAGGGATGGGGAACCTGAAGCCCTCTAGGCCCTCAAGTGCAGCCCTTGGACTGAATCCAAACTTTAAGTAGGTAAGTCCATTTATGGACCATTGAGTCTGACACACTCATTTTATAGTTGAGGAAATACTAGGTTAAGTGACTTGCCTAGGGTCAGTCAATATGTGTCAGAGACAAGAATTGAATCCAAGGCTAGTACCCTATGCATTGTACCTACTGACTCTTGGGCGGGTGAGGGCAGGGATTAACATCTTCAGCAATATCTCCAATGGTGTATGAACAAGAGAGGTTATTCCTCAGCCCCTTCCCCCAACTTTCCCATATAAATTTGTCCCCAAGTACCTTTTTCCTTATTATGGTTTCAAAACAGCTTGCCCCCTGCCAATCTTCCAAGAAGTCAACCTTGCTGTGGATCCCTTGCCTGAAGCCATCTCTGAATGACTCCACAGTCAGCCTGTTCACCACTCTGACAAGCCTCTTGTGGCTTATCAGTATCTTTCCTAAATTATGGTGTCCCAAATTCATACGACACTCCAGAGATGATCTGACTAAGGTAGAGGACAGGGGAACCATTCCCTCCTTCCTTGGGGACTAATCAACTTTTTGGTCCTTAATACATACTCTTTGTTTGAGTGACTGTCTTACAGAGGCCTGCATGGTCCCCCCATCTTCCCCTTTCCTCCCACCTCCTTTTTCCAGGTCCCTCTCTTTGCTTAAGCCTCCTGTTTTCAGATCCCTGGCCCACAACTCTCACCATTCTGATGGGCCGGAAGGACATGAGGCAGTCACTACGGTAGCTGCAGGACCAGGTGTCCCATCGGGGATACTCGCCCTTCTCCAAGATGAACATCTCTCCCCGGAAGTTGGACTGTTCAAAGGCCACCCACCTGGGCCGACGATGGACACACCAACAGAACAGGAGCACCAAGAGCAGGTGGCATGAAAAGAGGAAAGAGGCCAATAACAGAAGCCAAACAATCCAAGTCTACTTTCCATTTCCCTCCACCCCCTAGCCAAGTCAGGTTGGGGAGGGAGGAGTGCATTAGATGGGGGAGTAGGGTGGCTGCCCTTCTTTATTTCTGGATGGAGAGAGGAGGTAGAATAGTGTTGTAAGACAACTTGGTGGGAAGAGAGGATCTCAAAGCACCTATAGGCAGTGTGTTCCTAAGAAAACCAGGAGCATGGTTAGGATAATGGGATGCCACTGAGCAGCCATGTGACTTGGACCAAGCCACTCCAGGATTCCTTTGGGTCTCAGTTTCCTCATCTGTAAATGAGGGGATTAAACTAGAGCAGGGTTATGTCAATAACCCTTTGCCATTCTATTGAAACCTATGTACCTTCAAGCTCTCTATGAATGCTAGCTAACCTATCATTCTTATTCTTATACCATTATACCATTCTACCAATGTGGATCATCACATGCTTTGCAGAGAGTTGCCTGTGGGCAGGAGAAGGGACTTGAAAGAAATAATAGAATCATAGCTTTAGAGCTAAAAGGGACCTTAGAGGTCATCTAGTCATCTGGGTAGTACAGTGGCTACAGTGCTGGACCTAGATTCAGGAAGCTTTATCTCCCTAAGTTAAAATCTGACCCCAAACACTTGCTAGATGCATGATCCTGGGCAAGTCACTTCACCCTGTTTGCCTTAGTTTCCTCATCTGTAAAATGAGCTAGAGAAGAAAATGGCAAACCACTCTAATATCATTGCCAAGAAAATCCTGCAAAGAGTCACAAAGAGTTGGACAGGTCTGAAAATGGACTGAACTGAACATTCCTCATCATCTATCTGGTCTAATTCTAGTCCAACTTCCTTAAAGGTGAGGAAACTGAGCCCAGGGGTGGGAGTTGGGGACTTGCCCAAGTCTACACAGTCGGTTATGTATCAGAAGCATTACTGGAACCTAGGTCTTCCAGACTCAGTCTGGTTCTCTGTCCATTGCTTCTGATAATGGACATTTGGAGCTATCCAACAATGGAATTTGCTTTTAGATAATGAGCTTCTGTCACTGGAGGAAAGCATCTGGCTGTAAAGTTTTTGGCTTTAGAGGGGATTTTAGGAGTCATCTGACCCAAACCCCTTTTTTTACAGATCTTTGCAGAATTGCCCAAGGCAATTCTGGGTAATACGCATCTGAAGCAAGACTCAAACCCAAGCCATCTGCCTCCAGATACAGCATGCCCATCATCCCATCACGCTTCCATTACTGACAGAGAACAGAGATGTGGGGTGGGCTGTGGTTATTTTTACTATCTGCTTTCCAAGAGGAGACAGCAGCCTTGGCCGCAGCCTGAGTCACCAGGCTCAACATTCCTGTTGACAAATCAGTGGTCTTATTCCCCACCTTTCCCCCAACATGACTTGTGAGGGATCAAGTGTTATTCTGGAAAAATCAAAACCTGAAATGAAGGAGGTTTGCCTCTAACCAGCTTTGAATGGAGCCAACAGGAATTGTACATAGGTCATTAGTCTGCTGACTCTAACTTAAAGGCAAGAGTGGAAAAGAGCCCTGACCTGGGCTAGGAGTCAGCAGACCTGGGTTCTGGTTCCAGCTCTGCCACCAATTTGTTGTATGACATTGGAAAAGACATTACTCTTTCTGAATCACTGTGAGGGGTCTGGAAAACCACTTGGCCAGGAATATTCAATGAAATAAGAATGGGTTTGTACTAGATGATATTATCTCAAGGATCCCTAAATCCCAGAAATGGATGGTCCTATTATGTGTCCTTTTCTTATGGGGGCATTTGTATTTTAATAACAAACCAAGAAATGTCTAATGGTAGAATTTCAGGGATTACTGAAGGAGCTATTTTGGTAGGGGGAGGGTCCAGGGGACCCTTTGCTTAATTTGCCTTCAATTCTTAATGAGCCTAGGGTATGTGCTCCCTGAATGTCTTCTCCTCAGCTGTTTTACCTTACAAGACCCTGGGACTTCCTCACTTGGGCTCCCTCCACCCTGAGTTCTGTGTGTACTTCTCTCTCTGCAGAAAGAAAGTAGAGACAGGACACCCAGCCCAGCTGCAGAGCCCAGCTGAACTTCAGCCCTGAAGAAATGCTCTAGATTTGAGTCACCTCCACAGAAATAAGCTTCAGAAACCTAAACAGGCCTTAATTTAGCCTTCCCCATCTCTGAAACCTCTGTCTCTGGCAGAAGCAGAGGGAAGAGAAAATTTGGAAGCGGAGCAGGGATTATATTGAGCCCATGAGGTTCCGGGACTGAGACATTCCCTGGAGATGGTTCCCAAGACCCGCTGTGGCCAGCTTAGGGTTGAAGGGGATCAGAAAGCAAAAGGTTCTGTTTTTCAGCCTGCTCTCCATTTCTGTTCCTCTATGGGGCAAAAAGTATAAAATGTCAGAGGTAGGAGAGAAGGACCTTAGAGAAGAGAATGTCAGAGCTGGGAGAGAGGGACCTTAGAGCAGAGAATGTCAGAGCTGGAAGAGAGGGACCTTAGAGCAGAGAATGTCAGAGCTGGGAGGGGCCCTAGAAAAGGGAATGTCAGGCTGAGAGACTAAGGTCAGAACTGGAAAGGTTCTTAGAATAGAGAATGTCAGATTTGAGAAGTTCTTAGAAGAGAGAACATGAGAGCTAAGTGAGCACTTAGAACATGAGAAGTGACCCTGGAGAGCACCTAATTGAAATCCTTCATTTTACAGGAAGGAAACAGGCCCATGGAGGGAAAACAGATTGCCCAAAGACACAGAGTGAGTCAGTGGGGAGGCCCTGCCCAAACCCAGGTCTCCAGAATCTCCCAGTTCAGTCCTCTTCCTCTGGCTATGGGAGGTGGGAGAATGAGCGGGAAGGGGGTGGCATTTGGCTGTGCCCTGGGTTGGACATAGGATCCCCTGAGCCGTGACCACAGGAATGTGTGACAGGGCTGGGCCTGAGACAAAATCATGACAGGGCCAATTTCTGGTGCTATACCAGTCTTTCCCCAACCTCACCCAGACACCCCGTCTCTCTCTCTGCTTTTGATGTTCCCTCCCTGCCTTCCTTTTCTGCCCTGCAGAAAACCTGAAGGGGGCAACTGTCCATTTCCACAGTACTGGGCATGAAGCAGCCTGGTCTCTTGGCTGACTCGGAGTGGAGCTCAGTGAGTCCCTGGGGATAAGCCCTTGTCCCCACTGTGATAGAGAGGATCTCTCCCAGAGAGGGATCCTGCTCCTCCCAGACCCCAGCTGGTCACACTCACGGTCCTGAGATAACGATGATGCTGCGAACTCTGTCAAATCCTCGGTCTCCCAGATTCATACATTCCCCTGAGAATTCCACACGGCGACCTTGGAAGTTTTCCTGATCAAAGACCACCAGCTGACCAAACCACAGGGGAGAAAAAAGGTCAGAGGGAGGCAACAGAAACAGGATGGCATGCCTCCAGTTTCATCTCTCTCCCTGATTTTAGGGGGCAGGGGACATAGATAGATCTGCCTCTCCAATTCTTTCTTTATCTTCTCCTCTCAAAAATTCAGAGAATGTCAGAGATATTCCATCACTCTCACTTAATAGATGAGGAGGGTGGAGCCCAGAAAAATTCTTGGGTTTGTGGTCATAAGGCACTGTCAGAGCAGGGACACTTTCTGGGTCTTCCTCCATTTTGCCCAAAGCTCACGCATTCTTAAGGGCTCAAGTCAAAATGCCATTTCTTTTGGGAAGCCCTCCAAGCAGATTAGAACCTCCCAAGGGGCAAGTAAGCCCTTTGAGGGCAGGGACTATTTACATTTCAACAATTTAACAAACATAGCCTTGAGAAGCTTCACTTCTACCAGGAGAACATAACATATGTACAAATGTTAAGTCATTTTTCAGATGTGTCCAACTCTTCATGACCTCATTTGGGGCTTTCTTGGCAAAGATACTAGAGTGGTTTGCCATTTCCAGCACATTTTACAGATGAGGTAACTGAGGCAAATAGGCAAACTTGCCTAGGGTTACCCAACTTGTATTTGAGGCCAGATTTGAACTCGAGGATGAGTTTTCCAAACTCCAGGACCAACATGCTATATCCACTGTACCACCTGGCTGCCCTATATATACAAAGAAGCCCCGCAAAGTTCATACTATTCCTTGAAAGGAGGTTGATGCCAGTAACCAGCAGGATCAGGAAAGGCCCTAGTGGGGAGGTCATATCTGAGCTGTGTTGGAAGGAAGGTTTTCTCTTCTCAGATCCAAGCCCAGTGCTTTGTACACAGGAGACTGGTGGACCTAGGGTCTGGGAAGACTCTTAGCCTTGTGTGAACTCCAAGACTTCCCCTTTGTGTCTTGGAGCTCCCTTCAAGGCTCTTTGTGAGAGCTGAGTCTTACAGGACACCCTTCCTGATTCCCTACCTCCACCAAGTTTCTAGTGCTGGCCCCTTAGAATGACTTTGTATTTACTTCTTGACACATATGTTGTTTCCAACCAGCCAAAAATGTCCCTTTCTCCTGGATCTGATTTCTGCAAACCAGCTGTGTCTACAGATGGTCTATTTTGCTTCTCTTTCTTTAAGCCCTGAGCAAGAATTCAGCCTCTGACCCAGAGAGCAGAGTAGAGATGGGGGAGCTGGGGGTGGGGTGGGATGGCTTCCGTCAGAAAACACTTCTCTCTTACTTTGGATGGTTCTTTGGAAATTTCCCCTGATAGCTCTTCACTTCCCTTCCCTTCCCCTTCCTTCCTTCCTCCCACTCCCCAATCTCTGCCCCACCCTCCTCAGGGAATTGGTATCTAACAATTACTTTAGCACCAGAGCTCTGGTTTAGGTGGTGAGGGAAGTAAGATAGAATCACAGGCACTTGGAGGTTCAAGGAGTCTTCAAATCCAGCTGGTCCTACCTGTATCTCTTTCTAAAACACTCCAAGAAAGTATATACAACGTTGTTGATCAGTTGTATCTGATTCTTCATGACCCCATTTGGGGTTTTCTCGGCAAAGATATTGGAGTGGTTTTCTATGTCCTTCTCTAACTCATCTGACAGATGAGAAAACTAAGGCAAACAGGGTTAAGTGACTTATCCAGTGTCACACACAGCTAGTGTCTGAGGCCAGATTTGAATTCAGGTCCTCCTGAATCTAGGGTCAGCATTCTACCCACTGTATCACCTCATTGCCCTATATGTTTTGTAGGATCATAGAGTTAGAGCTAGAAGTGACTTTAGATGCCATTAAATCACCCCCCTCAATGTATAGATGGGGAAACTGAGACAGATAGTGGTGAAGTGACTTGGTCAGAGTCACACAGTTAATGAGTATCTAAGGTAGAAACTGAACCTAGGTCTTCCTGACTTCAGGTCCCAGAGCTCTATCCACTACTTCCTGTGGTCATTCTCTGGTCCATCCTATGGCTTGAAGGCCCCCACTGTAAGGGACCCCAGTGTGTCTTGAGGGAGCCCATTGTAGTATGAGACAGCTTTCCTTGTAAAGAGAGCCTAAATCTGTGTCTGGCAATCTTGACTTATCATGTCCAGTTGAATCTGTCTCCTCCCTCTTCTACATGACTGCCCTTCAGACACATGAAGGCAACAATCACATATTCCCTAAGTCTTCTGGATAAACCCCCCAAGTCCTTTCAACTGATTTTCATGAGGCATAATTTCAAGGTAGTGCAGTGGCTAGAATACAGCCTGCAGTCAGGAAGACCTGAGTTCAAATCCAGTTTTAGACACTTTCTGTGTCTACATTATGACCCTGGGCAAGTCACTTTACCCTGTTTGCCTCAATTTACTCAACTATAAAATGAGCTGGAAAAGGAAATGGCAAACCACTCCAGCATCTTTGCCAAGAAAACCCCAAATAGAGTCATGAAGAGTCAGACATTACTGAAAAGGACTGAACAGCAAAATCTCAAGACCCTTCACCACCCTGGTTGTCTTCCTCTGCCTCCTCCTCCTTTCTAAAATACAGTTATTAGAAGTGAACACAACAATCTGGATCTTATCTTTCCAACATCACAGTTCTAGAGCCAGAAATGACCCCAGACACCATCTAGTCCAGACTCCTTATTTATATTTAGTTGAGGAAACCCAGAGATGTTAAGGGACTGACCCAATATCACTCAGCCTCAGAGACAGGATTCACACTCAGGCCTCTGAGTCCAGAGTCAGGATTAGCTCCACGGTCCTAGATGCTCTCTCTCCCAATGGACCACGTTAGCTTTCTTGGCTCATTTGTCCCACTGTTGATCTGTATCTTTACCCAATTGAGAGTCCACTGAAACCTCTGGACCTTCCTCACATGGCCCCCAAGTACTTGCCCTTAAGTCAGTCTTATCACTTAGAGGAAGCAGGGAGGGATAGAAGGAAGCTATGTCGTTGGGCAAACCTCCATGGCCCTTACCTTGAAACCTCCCAGGGGCAGGTCTCCAACCTTGGAACTGGGGACGGGAACAGAGGCAGGAACCAGAGCTGGGGTGGGTCCAGGAGCAGGTACTGAGGAAGGTGCCCCTTTTTCCTTTCCCTCCGTGGCTGGGCTGGCAGCAGTAGTTGGGACTGTGGGGGCCTTTGCAGGCTGGGACATGGTTCCCACTTAGAGAAATCTGGAAGAAAAGCCCGAGAAAGGAGGTGAGCTCAGCACACCTTTCATGTCTCCTCTTCCTTCCCTTACTCATGCCCAGCACTAAACTGGAAGTAGGACAATCTAGGTCCGAATCTTAGCTCTGCTACTGACTCCTGGTGTAGACCTCACGCCTCATTCTCCTTCTCTGTAAAATGAGGGATTTTGTTCTAAATCAAGGGTTCTTAAGCTTGGGTCCATAGACCCCTTTGGATAGATTTTTTTTGAAGGTCTTTGCACTTAGTTAAGAGAAAAAAAATTACATCTTTATTTTCACTAACTTCTAAGCGACATTTTTCAGTTATGAAAGTAGAACATAACACATGGGGTCCATAGCATTTACCAGACCGCCAAAGGGATCCGTGACACCAAATCAATAAAAGAGGATTTCTGCAGTCTCCCTTCCTCCCAGCTTTATGCAATTATGATTCAACCCATCCCTTTCAATTTCTAGACTCCAAGGATGCTGAGACTTGCCTAATACATCCACCATTGAATCCCAGAGTTAAGGCTCAGGCTGAGCTTTCTGGCACTTAAACTTGGCTTCTTTCTAGAGGAGAGAGTTTTTTGCCTTCTGTCAACTATGGGCTGAAACATTAGTCTTTGTCACAAGGACACCCTTGCTCCCCACATCTGCCAGCAGATTAAAAAATATGAACAGATTGGATCTTGCAACCTTTCTCAGCTGAGCTATTTCTGCTAGCAATATAACCCCTTATATTTCTATATCTCTTTAAGGGCATACAAAAGATATATCCATGCAATAGTTCTGCAAGGAAGCTAGGTCAGATGATATTTTTTCCCATTTTACAGAAGAAAAAACTGAGATCCAGAGAGGTTAAATGTCATAAAAGTCAAGGTCACACAATTAGTAGGCTATGACAGAAACTCAGCTTGGGTCTCCTGGCGCTGAGTCTCCTTTGGTCATATACAGTATATATCAGAAAGGGAGTTAGATAGCACAGTGGTTAGAACACTGGACTTGGAGTCAAGAAGACCTGATTTAAAATGTAACCTCAGACGATTACTAGATAGGAAAGTCACCTAACCTCAGTCTGCTTCAGTTTCCTCATCTGTTAAAAAATGAGATTGATTATAATACCCATCTCCTAGGGTTGTTGTTAGGCTCAAATGAGATATTTGTAAATCTTAAAATTTTATATAAATGCTAGTTAGTATTCTTAGGAAAGACTTTGCCTATGCCTTTCTCTTTTTCCAATTGGGCATTGGGTTCTAGCTCAGGGTTCACTCAGAGAGGTGTCCTCTTACCTGGGGAGCGACTTTTGTCCTGAATGCAGGGGTCTGGGCCTGGGCTGTGGTTGGTAGTCTGGGGCCATTCCTTGGGTTTTATAGTCTGGCAGCAGCAGAAGCCTGTGGGGGGCCACACAAAGGAGGTGCTGGGTCAGCGAGCCTCAGGGGCTGCCCTTCAGAGCTGCTCTATCATCATTTCCTTTGGGGAGATGATCTAGGGGGTGGGAGGGGCTAGGGCCCAGGCCCCCTCTCTTTGGCTCTCTCAATGCTGAGGACAGCAGGTTCCATTATCCTGAGCACACAAAGCCCTGATGGGCCATTTTCCCACTTGAGCTCATCTGTTTCACGCCAAAGATGTGGTTGGTAAGTGGGTTTCCCCAGAAGGGTCCCCCTCTCCCAACCGTGGCACACATGTCCCTGACCACACCAGGATCTTGCCCTGGTCACCTGGGCAAGGGCACTTAAACAAGGAACTTCCTTTGTTTGGCTCACTTTCCTCATCCTGATAGATTGTAAGCTCCTCCAGGGCAGGGAATTGTTTCCTTTTTGTATCCTTGGCACCTAGCCCAATGTCTGGCACACAGGAGGCACTTAATAAATGCTTCTTTATCACTTCATTGATCTCTAAAGTGACAGTCAAAGGACTATAGAATCTTAGGGCTGCAGAGGATGCCAGAAGTCACTGGGTGAAACTCTCTCATTTTACAGACATATCCCAAAGGGGTTGAATGACTTGTCCACAGCTTGGGTCAGAACAGTCAATGAACAAGCATTAATTAAGCACTTATTGTGTGCGATAGACTGGGCCAAAGCACTAAAGATGGAAAGGAAAGCAAAAGCAATCCATTTTTGAATAAGACCAGATCCTAGGAATTCACGCTTCCAGCTTCCCACCATATGAGTGGTTAGAGGGTTCCATGGTGCATAGATCTCCAGGCTAGAGACAGGGAGACACCTCCTCATGAGTTCAAATCCAGCCTCAGACATTCCTAGCTGGGTGACCTTGGGCAAGTCATTTGACCTTGTTTACCTCAGTTTCTTCATCTGTAAAATGAGCTGGAGAAGGAAATGACAAACCACTCCAGTATCTTGGCCGAGAAGACCCCAAGTGGGATCACAAGGGGTCAGATTGACCACCGATAACTTCCCACTGTGTCCTTATCCACCTTCCTCCCCTCAGACTGGCATTCACAGCACCTAGAGCTGGAGGAGATTTTAATGGTGGTCCTCACTCCACACAGGAGGATTGGAAGTGATAATGAATGTGGAAGTGGTTTGGATGATATTAAGTTCTCCAGCCTGAAAGAGAAACTCTCAGAGCCTCCCTTTCTCCTCCATAAAACAGGGACACTAATATGTGTGCTGTCTATCTGACAGTGTCATGGAAGGACAAAAGGAAGGAAATAAGCTTTTAGGAAGTACTTGCTATGTGCCAGGCACCGTGGGCTAAGTGCTTTACAAAGAGCCCAGGGCTCTTTCTGGATTGCACTTGTAGCCCTGTGGAATACACTTTGGATTTGAAGCCAGAAAGACTTGGAATTTTCTGGCTGTGCATGACCTTCAGCATTTTACTTCATCTCTGGACCTCAGTTTCCACACTTTAACATAATAGAATTGGACTAGATAACCTCTAAGGTGCCTTTCAGTTCTGATGCTCTGAAAGGGTCGAGTTGCATGATTTTGCCATTTTGTGTCCTATTTTCTTACCTAGGTCCACCTCCCCATCCAAAAGGACTATAGGAGGTCAAGTTTTGGACTAATGTTCAGGGAAGGATGGGACCTTAAAGGCCACTTAGCTTCTTCCTCCATTTATCAGTCTAATGACTTGCCCAAGGTCATACAAATAGAAAGCTGGGTATTGAACCCAGGTGTTCTAACTATCCAGGGCTCTTTTCACTCCCTTACTGAACAAACCCAAGTGCTGTCAGATGCTGGTGTCAGGTTAGATCTGTGTTTCTTTTCCCTTCTTCCCCTTCCTCCTCCTCCTGACTTCAACCTGCCCTGCCCATGATGTTTCCTCCTCTAGCTCTGTGCCCATTCCTGGCCAGTTGCCAGGGCCTCTTCTCCACTCTGTTCCTACTATCTCTCATCTCAGGCCAAGAGAGAGGGCGAAGAGTGGGTGTAAGTGGGTTCCTCTTGCATTTGCCTTTGGAGTCTGAGCCAAGGGCCCTGTGGGAAGGTTCCTGAGGATGTGGAGACCACCCACATTTCCTGGGGCTTTGAAGTAAGGCCAGCTGCCTCCACTAACTTCCAGCTACTGCCCAGAATGCCAAGGCCTTGGCTGCTAGAGCTGCTTCTCAAGAGGAAACAGGGAAGTGAGGTCTCCATGGACCACAGGACAAGTTTTTCATTTTTCTTGATCCATCCCTGGTACTCATCAGACTAGTTCTGGTTCCCAGGCCCAGGCTCTCCCCAGATACCACCTTACTTCTCCAGCGACCATGATCTCTCATGAAATATCACTTATCTCAGGTGCACATAGGCATTGCCTCAGAGACTCATTAGCTGGAAGACCATAGAACTTGAAATACTAGAGGTAGGGGGAAATTTAGAACAGAGGATGTCAGAGTTGGAAGGAGCCACAGAACCTAGAATGTCAGAAATGGAAAGCGTCTTAGGACATAGACCATGGAGTGTAAGGGTTGGAAGGGAATTTAGAATTTATTTGACAGATATAGATGGGACCTTGAAACACAGAACATTCCAACTATAGAGGACTTGGAAACATAAATTAGAAGAACCCATAGACAATGAACATTGAACATAGGATGTTATATCTGGAAGAAACCTTAAAACAGGGAATGTTAAACCTGGAAGAAAGCTTAGAACATGCAATACCAGAGATATGAGGATCTTTAGAACATAGACTTTTGGAGGGGAGGGAAATTTGAATCTAGAACATCAAGAAAGCTAGAAAGGATCTGATACATAAACTAGAAAGAACTTTGAAATATTAAGCATAGAATGGGGGATGTTAACAGTGGAAGATACCTCAGAACAGAGAATGTGAGACCTGAAAGAGAGCATAGAATAGGGGATATCAAGGCTGGAAGGGGCCTTAGAATATGGAATGACAGGACTGGGAGGGGCTCTAGAACAGAGGATGTCAGGAGCTGAGAACAGGGTTGTCAGGGCTGGGGAAGAGGCTACTGAGATCAGAGGATATCAGTTGGACTGGAACTGAGAACATAGATTGTCAGAGCCCACAAAGACCTTTGCTGTTGTTTACAGTCATGTCCAACTCTTCATGGCCTCTTTTGGGGTTTTCTTGGCAAAGATACTGAGTGGTTTACCATTTCCTTCTCAAGACAAACGGGGTTAAGTGACTTGTCCAGGGTCACACAGCTAATATGTGTCTGAGACCAGATTTGAATTCAGGAAAATGAGCCTTCCTGACTCTAGGCCCAGCTCTCTATCCACTGGGATAAGTTACCTAATCCAAACATGTCATTTTGTAGATGGGAAAATGGAGGCGAGACGGGGCCTTGCTCAGAGCAGGTGGTGACTGAGCAGATTCCAGTGGCCTGGGGCAGGCTGGTCTTTACACACTGTGGAGAAAGGGGATGAGGCCCAAGAGAGGAGGGCAGGGAGTCAGTGACCAAGCTGTGATTCAAATCTGGGTCCTTGGCTTTGGTCCAGGCCTCTCCCACCAAGCTGTGATGCTGCTCATAGCGACCCTCACTGTGGCCCTAGGATGTGACCCATAGAACCATCTCAGCTATTGGCAGAGCCTGGCTAAGGTCCAGCTCAACTTGAAATCCAATGACCTTAGGATCCAAGGTAACTTGAAATCCAATGACCTTAGGATCCAAGGATTGCCAAGGTGGCAAAGTGGATAGAGCCCTGAACCTAGAGTCAGAAAGCCTTAAGCTCAAATCCAGCTGGAGAAACTCTGTGACTTTGAGATGTAAAATGCTTTGCAAACTTTCAAGTGTTATATAAATGCTTTCTATTACTAGTATGGCTCTCCTATGAAGGATTTTTTACCATCCAGGCTGGTAAAAAAAAAAAAAACCAAACTCTTCTTTTTGGAGGGGATCCTCACTGCTTTTCTTAGAGAAGTCTATCTCACATTCATGAAACTCATAGCAGGACCTCCAACACATCAGTTGGTACCCTATAGAATAAACAACATTGCACACCCATAAAGCGCCATCTTCATAAGCAAATACAGACAATCTTGTTTCCAAAGGATGTTGGGAAGCCTGGGAGAGGGAGGAGAACAGGGATAGAATCTTTTTTCCTCAGATTTGCTTGGTCCCTGGTGGTGGAGAAAGGAGATGGGATGGCTGCTCATTTGTAGATGGACCAGGTCACTGCTCTACCCAGGGGGAAAGAGAAGGACTGATAAGCCCTGAGCTCAGACTGGAGACTGAGGTGGCCCAGATTTCTATGGATTGTTTTCTCTACTGATCCGGCTCTTTGTTCCTCAACAAGGTCATCCCCACACATGTGCTGACTAGGACTTTTAGGAGCCAGACGTTCACCGCCTCCCACCCCCCTCCTCTGTCCAAGGGCTATAAGAAGCCCCGACACAGCTTTGTTTGCTGGGCCAGCTCCCTGTATTTTCTCTGGGGCCCCAGCTTGGTAAGTAGAGTCTGTGGTTGGGGAGAATATGGCCCCATCTACACTTCATTGAGACTTAATGAGGCAGGGGGATGGGAAGAATGGGCCCCAAGTTCCTTCCAGTTGTAAGATTCGGAGATTTTAATGTTTCCCTATACTGCCTTTTTATGATTCTGTGAAGCTTTAATGGTCAAAGATTCTAATTTTCTGCGAGTTTGTGATGCTTAGATCTTATTTCAAGAATCCATCTAGTCAGACATTCTGTGTTCCAGCTTTGTCATTCTCTGTTCTAGGCTCCTTTCTAGCTCTGCCATTCCCTGTTCTAAGGCCCCTCCCAGTTCTGACATTCTATATTCCAAGGTTCCTCATAGATCTAACACTCTCTGTTCTAAGGACCCTCCCAGTTCTGCCATTCCCTGTTCTAAGGTCCCTCTCAGTATTGACATTCTATATTCTAAGGTTCCTTACAGAGTTAAAGTTCTCTGTTCTGAGTCCTTCCAGTACTGTCCTAATGCTCTGTTTATGTTCTGATGTTCTAGCACTCTTTTGAGCTCCAACATTCAATTTTCTATGATTCAATGTACTGTGTAGAATTCTTTATTCTTCTAGGTCCTTCTTTGCCTGGAGAGGGGAACCTAGGACTGAGAGTTTACCTAAAGAAACTATACAAAATTCTCCTCTTCTCTCCTTCTGTTTCCCTCTTCTCTTCCTTCTACCTTTCCTTTCACCAGCTAGAAGAGGAGTCAATATGTCTCAACAATGTACCAAATCATCTGGCCACTGGAAGGTAGGTGCAAGGACTTGGGGGTTGTGGATCAAAGGGAGGCATCTGTCAATTCCTGGTGCAAATGACTATTGATGTCCCCTCCTTTGTCCCTCTCAAATTTCCCACCCCATCCCAGACTCCTTCTTCACCTCCATAAATGCGTCTTGGTAGAAGCAGAAGAACCAAGCAGACCTCCATTTGAGCCCTGATTCTGGCTGCTCACTCACTGCAACCTTGGGAATTTCACCTTCCCTTCTTCATGCCTTTGTCTCTATCTTTAAAATGAAGAGATTGGGCTGGGTCATCTCTAAGAGCTCTGACCATGTGTAAGCCTGGGGAAAAGGGAGCAGCTGAAGTCTATGGGACAGAGTACCCAGGGATTGGACCCTACAGTCTCTAGAGAATTCTCCAGAAGTAGCAGGGGATTTGAGGTTGGGAGGAGAAGGGAAAGCTCAACAGGCTCAGTAATAACTTGCCTCAGGTTACACAGTAGGGCCATGCCTGGGACTTGGATTTTGTGACTCCTAAGCCTCTTTCTCCTAGGACGACAATGTGTTAGACCCTGAACTGGGAGGGAAAACTAACTAACACAGGGATTGACCATGATTCATAAAGGTCTTGGCAGGCTAGAAATTGGGCTGAATATAATAAGATGAAATGGAATGGGGACCAACGCAAAGTTTTACCTTTGGGTTCAAAAAAATCAACTTTCTAAGTTCAAGATGGAGGAGACAGAGTCAGACAATAACTTTTATTAAAAAAAATAGTGGTCTTCCTGCACAATTGAGTCAGTGGTATGATATAGTTGGTGGTATGGGCAGCTAGGTGGCACGGTAGTTAGAGCATTGAGTCTGGAAGCAGGAAGACTCATCTTACCTGAGTTCAAATATGGTTTCAGACAGTAGCTATGTGATCCTGGGCAAGTCACTTGACTCTGTTTGCCTCAGTTTCTTCATCTGTAAAATGAACTGGAAAAGGAAATGGGAAACCACCACAATATCTTTACCCAAAATGGGGTAACAAAGATACATATGACTGAAAAACAACAAACGATGTGGCAGCTAAAAAAGCTAATGAGAAGTGTAGTATCTAAGACTAGGAAGAGGATTACATTCCTTTTGTCCTCTATCCTGCTCAGTCAGTCAATGAACATTTATCAAGCACCTACTATGTGCTAGATACCATTCTAGATCCCAGTAAGACCACATCTAGAGTACTGTGTCAGTTCTGGGCACCTTATTTTAGGAAGAACATTAATGGAGTGTCCAGAGGATGGTGCTCTAGAGTTTGTGGCAGGGTGGGTGAATAGTGTCTTGGATTTTGAGTCCATAAGATCTGAGGTCAAGTCTCACCTCTGGCAATTGCTAGCATAGGACCATGGACAATTCACTGTTCTTCCATTTATTTGCTAAAATGAGAGTGCTGGGGCTGGATGATTTTTAAAGTCTCTTCTGCCTTGGAATCTATGATCTCATCATCCTGTAATTTCTACAAACCAAGATGGTAGAGGAAGGGCCTAAAATCTATACCATATGAGGATTGGTTGAAAGAAATTAGTATTTTAGTCTGAAGAAGAGAGAACTCTCTCTCTCTCTCTCTCTCTCTCTCTCTCTCTCTCTCTCTCTCTCTTTCTCTGTATAGGGAAGGAGCAGATTGAATGTATAGAATATTGTAGCTGTCTTCAATTATTCAAAGGACCATGATATAGAACAAAGATTAGGTTTGTATTTGGCAAGCAGTGGTCAGACATTTAGCAGTAGTGTGACCATGGATAAGCCACTTTACCTCAATTGCCTCCAAAAAAAAAAAAAAAAGACTTGTATTTGGCCTCCTGGAGTGGAAGAGATGAAAATCACAAAGAAGGAAATCTAGGTTTGGCTATAGGGGAAATTTTGAGCTGACCCAACGTGGAATGTGGTGAGTTCTGCTTCACTGGAGGTCTTTCCACAAAAATTAGATGCTATATACTGGGTGTGTTGTAGTGGGGATTCTTTGGGGGCAAAGGTTGGACTACATGGCCTCTGAGGTCCTTTCCAATATTTTTAAGGTTTATAAGGCTTAAGTGGTTAGGTTTTGCCCAACTGGGTCCTTGGGATTCCTTACTTATTCCCAACCTTCCATTTTCTAGGAAACGACCTATGTTAGGGGCTACTCTCTGGTGGAGACTGGGAGGGAAGGGTGTTTTGAGCTCCAACCTTGGACTGCTCTCACTTTCCTGCCTCTTTGACCTAGATTGTGGTGTGGGACCAGGAGGGTTTCCAGGGCCGTCGGCATGAATTCACAGCTGAGTGCCCCAGTGTTCTGGAGGTTGGCTTTGAGACAGTCCGATCCATCAAAGTACAGAGTGGAGCGTGAGTTTGCTGTGTGGTGTGGGCAAGATCCTTTGGGCAATCAAGAAATCTCTCCTCCCTGAGAGCTCAGCTCAGAAGAACTCTAGGGTCTGGGAATGGGGCCTTTTGGATTCCATTTTTTGCCTCTGACATTGGACCTGTTGTAGAATTCCAAACAAGTTTTTCCTACTTTATTACCTTCAGTTTTCTCATCTTCATCATCTCTATTATTAGACCCTTTTCAGAGTCCTCCTTCCCCCAATAGTTCTCCTAAGCTTCTTTCTTGTAGCCCTAGAGGAAAACTTGAACTGATTCATACTAAAATGTGAGTGACTCTATATGTTGTTCAAAAAAAAAAGCCACATGTGGAGAATAATGCTTAATCCAAAGCCATGAAGGATGTGTGGGGATTTCATAAGCCTGAGTGGATGGGACAATTTTGCCTAAATGACCTTCCTGGGGCTGTTCAAATGAGGCCAGAAGAACTCTCATGGCAACCACCCATGGTTGGATTGCACAGAATTTTTTGTGGACATGGATCCTGATCAAGAGTCGTTTTGACGTTCTCGGGTCTCTCACATATTACTCAAGCCCTGAGAATACGATCCTATTGGACATCAGGCTAATGAAAACACCATGGTACAAATACCCTTTAGATCAGGATGAGCTCCATTCAAGTTTCCTTTGCTTGGAGATTCTATTTAAATAATCCCTCCCCCCCACCCCCCACTTAAATGGGTGGGGAGTAAGACGTAGAAAGACTGGAAAACTGGAGGGTGGGGCTAGGGTGTGGAGGGCATCTAACTCCAGATCTTGGAGCTGATAGAGAGCCTTCTGCTGAGTAGGGAGTTGACGGGGCACACCTGCAGCCTGAGCTCCCAGGGCGTGGACACCCCACCCTCCTTCTCCCCATCTGCAGGTGGGTAGGCTTTGAACACGCTGGTTTCCAAGGGCAGCAGTTCATCCTGGAGCGAGGTGAGTACCCGAGCTGGGAGGCCTGGAGCGGGAATGTCGCCTACCACGTGGAGAGACTGACCTCCTTCCGGCCTGTGGCGTGTGCGGTGAGTAGCTCAGCCCAGCTCCATTCAGTTCCATTCAGCAAGCACGTGTTGGATTAGGTGGCCACCCAGGCCGGACCAGATGGCCGCTGAGGGGTCTCCCAATTGCCATTGCGCAGCTTTGGTGATTCTGCATTGGCCCAATACCCAGTGTGTGCCAGCCACTGCCCTGGGCACTGACAAAATGCTCTTAACGAATTCTGGTTCTTTTGTTGGAAAATAACGTGTGCTGTTCCATTCAAGTGTGTCCAACATAGAAGCAAAGAAAATACACACAGATGGGAGTGGGGAAGAGGGAAAGCGTGAACAGGAGGAGAAGGCTTGTTCCATGAACCCTTTTGGCAGTCTACAGGCTCTGGACCCTTCCCAGAACAGCATTTTTAAATGCACAGACTGGAATACGTAGGATTACAAAGAAAACCAATTCTAGAGAAATACTGTTGTGTCTATGTCTGTGTATATATATGCGTGTATATATATACACACACATATATGTTTATATGCACACATATACATATAAACACATATACACACATACACACGTTATACCCACTAGCCTACATATATGTATGTACATAAATATGTATACACATAAACATACGCAACTATGTGTATGTATGGATATATTATGTATCTCTGTGTGTATGTACACACATATGCATATACATATACACAAAACTGCATTAAGTCTGGGGACTCTATCATATATATTATATACATTAGACTCAGAAATAAATATAATCTAGCCTATATTAGATTAATCACATTGATATAGTTACGTTATATCAAATTATATCACATGCATATATTATATTAACATGTGATGTATTCATTTATTACTTTTGGATGGTGTATTGTGTAGTATACAAAATATACTAATATTTTTAAAATTACATTAATGTCATGTTAATATATAATAATATTTTATATCATGATGTTATATTGATATTAGTATATTATGATGTTAATAATGTTACCCAGAAAGTCTTAATGCAGTTGGGCGATCTGAACTGAGCCTTGATTAGTCTAATGGCAATAATAAAAAATATTTGGGTAAGAATACTATTATTAATAAAAACCACTTCACATTTGTTTATTTTATAGTTTATAAAGCTATTAAAATGTCTCAAAAGATGGTGAGTTTCCTGTTGATGGAGATCTACCGACAGAGATTAGATGACTATCAGGGATGTTGCAGAGGCTTTACTTAGCTACAAGCTGGAATAGACAGTCCTGCTCCCTTCAAATGAGTGATCTGGAAAAGATCTAAGTATGAATAAAGTGGTATAGGTTTTGGCTGGGGTAGGTGGGGGAGTGGAGTGGGGTGGTAAATATATAAGGAAGGAAATTCTCTTAGGACTAAACTTTGAAGGATCCGTACTAGAGCTTGTGAAGAAGAAATGCTGCCATGGAAAGGTCAGTAAGCAATCATTTATTGAGCACCTACTATGTGCCAGGCACTGTACTAGTCACTATAGATACACTCCTCTCAAGGGATGTATATTCTAAAGATCTTGGAGAGGAATCAGGTAGGACCTGCAGACAGGCAAACCTAGCTTTGATATAAGGAAAGACTTCTCCCAATTAATAAATGGAACAGGCTGCCCTGAGAAGTAGTGAGCTTCCCCAGGAGAGGCTTCTGCCCACATCCTGGAGATGTTAGCGTCCTGGATGAGGTCCCTTCCTAGTTCTGAGAGCCTCTGGATTCCCTTCTCTGTTTCCTGTAGAACCACCGAGACTCCAGGATGACCATCTTTGAGCAGGAAAACTTTCTGGGCAGGAAGGGAGAGCTGAGTGATGACTACCCCTCCCTTCAAGCCATGGGCTGGGACAACAATGAAGTGGGCTCCTTCCGAGTCCATTGTGGGGCGTAAGTAGACCTAAGAGCCTGGATTTCCTCCAGGGAGGGATGATGGGGGCAGAGAGGCCAATTAGACAGGAAACAAACAGACAGAGGGAAGAGCCTGATAATATAGTGGCTTGTATTTTTATATTAGGGTTTCCCAAGTGATTTACATGCATTATCTCATTTAATTCTTACATATCATCTACCCAAAAGGATCATAGCACTGGAAGGGTCTTTAGAGATAATTTAGTACAAACTCCTCATTTTCTAGAGGAGGAGAGTGAGGCCCAGATAAGTTAAATGACTGCCAGAGAGTAAAGAATGTTGGGTAACCCAGATGAAAATGCCTGATTCCAGTGTTCTTTCTATTATAATGAGCTCCCCCATGCCCAAGGTCCTCACAACCAGGAAGGGAGCCAGTAGTTGAAACTTTCCCCAGTATCCAACCCATTTTTTTGTTGTGTTCCTCCTAAAGACTTTTTGTTTTGGGAATCTACATACTGGAAAGGGGACAATGTTCTCAGCCCAGAACCTACAGCCTCCCAGCTTAGCCCTTGCCCTTCTCCTATCCCATGACCCTCAGGAAAGCATCTGATCCTGCCTCTCTGGGGTGAAAAGAAAGACATTTTCCTCCTCAATTTATGTTTGCTTTCCAGCTGGGTTTGTTCCCAATTCCCAGGCTACAGAGGCTACCAGTATATTCTGGAATGCGATCATCATTCAGGAGACTACAAACACTTTCGGGAGTGGGGGTCCCATGCTCAAACCTTCCAGATTCAGTCCATCCGCAGAATCCAGCAGTGATAACCCCAACTTCCATGCTGGATATCTGGCCCAGGCTACAAAGAATAAATGTTTGTTCAACCTCATCCTTTTGTTTATTCATTCAGCTCTTTCCCAATTGTGCCCACTTCAGTGGCCTTCCTGCCACTGAAATTCAGTTCAACTCTCTCCTAGCGAAGTACCTGCTCAACAATCCAAAACAGAATTTGAGTGTTTCCTGTGTGCCATCTTAAACTCAGCAGTCCAAAACAGAGTTTGAGTGCCTACTGTGTGCCATCTTAAATTCAACAGTCCAAAACAGAGTTTGAGTGCCTACTGTGTGCCATCTTAAATTCAGCAGTCCAAAACAGAGTTTGAGTGCCTACTGTGTGCCATCTAAACTCAATACATCCAAAACATAACTCATTATTTTTCCACCCCAATCCTTCTCCTTTCCTGAACTTCTGTATTACTTACGAGGGGAACCCCTATCCTCCTAATCACCTAGGATCTCGACCTCAGTGACATTCATCATGAATACATTTACAGACCTTTGTTCTAGAAATGGTAGACACACTACCCCACTTCCCCCATGACTGAGTCTCTTTGCTTTGAAGTGACACATCCTCCTTTTGGGATGGTGTTGGGAGGTTGCAGGCACATTCGATCTCACATTACTCAGAAACAAAGCTCATTTGCAGTGTGGCATACATGAACTTAGGATCATCGAAGGTCAAGCTTCCAGCAGCTGTTTTGATCATTAACAGTGATGGGATGACAAAAGCCTTTCAGCAGGTTTCCTGGTGACTGCTTACAAGTCTACATTAGCTGTTGGATTAAGTTCAGTTTGAACATGAGCTTGGACAGACTTTAGGAGATAGGGAATAGAAAGGTCTCACAAACTATGCTCCATGGGGGTGACAAAGAGTCAGACACAACTGCACAACAACAAACTTCATTTCATCCTGAAAATATTATGTACTATGGGACTACAACACAGGCATCATTATAGCCTTTAGTCATTTGGATAATTAACATGTACAAAAATCAACAATATATCCTGGTCTCTTTGTCTCCATAGCTAATGATTATATAGCACCTAAGATTTGCAAAACACTTGATTCTCCCAACGATGTTGTAAAGTAGTGGTTATTCTTACCCACATAATGAAAGGGAATCAGTAATTCCTCAGCATCTATGTGCCAGGCATTGTACTGAGCACTTTTAAACAAGTATTATCTCATTTGATCACATTTCACAGATAAGGAAACCAAAGCTGAGAATAATTAAGTAACTTAAGTGCTCAGGATCACAGTAAATGTCTAAGGTGAGATTTGAACTCAGATCTTCCTAAATCTGGGCCAAATACTTTATCTACTTTTGCACCTACCTGTCTGTCTTCTAAGACATTATAAACCCATTTGTTGTTCAGTAGTTTCAGTTGTGTCTGACTCTTTGTGACCCCATTGGGAGTTTTCTTGGCACAAATACTGGAGTGGTTTGCCGTTTCCTTTTCCACTTCATTTTACAGATGAGGAAACTGAGGCAAACAGGGTTAAGCAACTTGTCCAGGATCACACAGTAAATGTCTGAGGCTGGATTTGAACTCCTGTCACCAGATCCAACGCTGTATCTACTGTGCCACCCAGTAGCCCATTTATAAACATAGCATTTAAGCATTCATATAAAATAATTTTATGGATTTAAAACATATTATTAAAACCTTATATTATTGCCAGTTTACTAACATTATTTATTAGTTGAATGCATCTCCAGGTCAGCTACATGAAAAGAACCCATTCCAGCAGCTGTTTTGATCATTAACAGTGATGGGATGACAAAAGCCTTTCAGCAGATTTCCTGGTGACTGCTTACAAGTCTACATTAGCTGTTGGATTAAGTTCAGTTTGAACATGAGCTTGGACCAACTGACATTCTGTATTAGCTGCATTTACAAACCATGAGTTGAGACTTTCACTCTTGGGTACAAAGGTATGGCATCAGCAGTTACCGTACATTTAGAGCTTATATTAACTAAGCTAGGGATAATAATTGTCCCCAGTGAATTATTTGACCCCATATAAATCCCAGTTATAAACTACACACTCTGAAAGGTTGCTACATGATTCCAGCTACTTTTTCCACATCCATAGAATCTGTGAAATTAAGTTCGGAAATCATTAGCAAAACTGAACTCCAAATCCCAGAGGAAGAAACAGACATTTTTCCAAGTGATGTTTCCCAGCTTTACAGGCATGGTAACCTCACTATTTACTTCTTATCTCAGTGAAGTCTAAAAATTTCTTAAATTAACTTAAATGTCTGCTTTCTGAAATCCTGGACTTTTCCTTGTTCTCTTCCAAATGCAGTTATTTATACGTACATACATACACACACACTTACACATGCACACACATATATAAACTTTTAAGGTCAAATGTCTACACTGTTTATTGTCAAAATTGACCCTCAAGTCTACACTTTGTCACTTTCTTTATATACATAGAGTCAATATTTCACTTACTACTTTTGTTAATTAAAACTTTTGCTTCTCTGCTTCCAAGTAATTTTTTGAAAAAACTTTTAGATTCAGTTTCCTCTTTTTTTAAAATGTATTTCTCTTTTGCAAATGAGGACTTTTTCTAGGTACATTACAAATTCATTGCAAAATTATGCTTTTCCTTGATCAGAGCTGAAACTTGCAGCTTTATAATTTCTTACTTCATTATTTAAAATATGTCTGATTTGGATTCTTAAGAATTTAGTGATCTAGCCTAGTTCCTTTTAAATGACTGTTTCTAAATTATTTGGTTAATTACATCCTACCAAAGGGGCTAGGTGGTACAATGGATAGAATGCTAGCCTTGGACTCAGACACTTCCTAGCTATGTGATCCTGGGCAAGTCACTTGACCCTATTTACCTCAGTTTACCTCATTTGTAAAATGAGCTGGAGAAGGAAATGGCAAACCACTCCAGTATCTTTGCCAAGAAAACCTCAAAAGGGATCATGAAGAGTTCAATATGGTTGAGCGACCAAATCATTCAGAGAAACCCATTGTGATCTGGCAAGTTAAACTTTTAAAATAAAATGAAACCTTTCTTATTCCTCTGATCTTCCCCTCCTCACCACATTGCTTTGTTTTTCTTTTCAAGTTAGAGAAGTTAAGAGAATGGTTCCTTGCTATATGGTTCTTAAACTCACAAGGTTAGCTTCAAGCTTTCCCCTTGCAAACTGGCTATTTTTCTATCTTTGCTTTTGGTATCACTAGAAGAAAAACTTTTAAATTTTCTTCAGTATTTAAGGACTTAGAACAATGACTATAAACTCAATTAAACAATCAATACACACTCACAGAAAACACAAGAAATATTTCTGTTGTTAGCAATGTTTATTCACACGACCAAAACTCCATAGAGTGAACTCTTAATTTAGGTTAAATAAGGTCCCCTTTAAAAATAAACTTTAGACAAATAATATTGAATTTGCATGTTTCATTTCTTTAATGGCTGAAATAGAAACGTGGCCTTTTGGAGGATAGAGACATTTATTTTTATTTTCTTTGTTCCCCAGTCTGCAATTGCTCCTGTTTTTCCCAATTTGGACTTTTAGTGCATCAGGGAAAATCTGTTTTCAAAGCTTACTGACTGACAAGACAATCTTGAGGCCAATTTTACCTGTACAGCAGGAAGTAGGGTACAGAGCCATCATTTTATTGCTGAAGCTTCTCTGATCTTTGTTAAAAATATTTTTGTTTGTGTCATTAAATATTTCCCAGTCAAATATGAAAATGTTTTAACAATTATTTTTAAAAATTTTGAGTTTTACCATGCCTACCCTTTGACATAGCGATACTACTACTAGGTCTGTATCCAAAAAGAGATAAAAAACAAAAAGGAAAAGGACCTATATGTACAAAAAAAAATTATGGCAGACCTTTTTGGAGGAGGGAAAGAATTAGAAATTGAGGGAATACTCATCAATTGGGGAATGACTGAATAGGTTGTGGTGTGTAGTTATGATAGAATACTATTGTACCATAAGAGACGATGAGCATGATGCTTTCAGAAAAACCTAAAAAGAGTTACATGGGTTGATGCAAAGTGGAATGTCCATCAGCTGTGAAAGACTACACTTTTCTCAGCAATACAACAATCCACGACAACTCTAAAGGATGAAAAAAGCTATCCCTCCTCAGAGAAAGGACTGGTGGTGTCTGAATACAGACTGAAGCAATTTTTTTTCCTCCCACTTTATTTTTCTTGAGTATTTTTTTTTTTGGTCTGTGTTTTCTTTCATGATATGACTATTATGGATATGTTTTGCATGACTACATATGTATATATAACCTGTATGGAATTGCTTGCTTTCTCAATGAGGGGATCTGGGGAGGGAAAAAGGGAGAGAATGTGGAACTCATAGTTTTAAAAACAAATGTTGAAAGTTATTTTTACATGTAACTAGAGAAAAAGTAAATACTAAATAAATACAAAAATATTGAGTTCCAAATTCCCACTCTCCCTTCTACGTTTTCCTCCCTTCTTGAGAAGGCAAGCAATTTGATAAAAATTGTACTTCCACATAAGTCATATTGCAAAAGAGAATACAGTTAAAATAAAACAATACAGAGAGTAAAAAATTATGCATCGATCTGCATTCAGAATTCATCAGTTTTCTCTTTGGAGGTGGATAACATCTTTTATCATTTGGAATTGTCTTAGTGAGAGTAGCTAAATCTTTCACAGCTGTTCATACTTACAATATTGCTGCTACTGTGTAGTAGGAGTACACTGGTCCTTCAGTTCTGCTCACTTCATTTTGTATCAGTTGATATAATCTTCCAAGGTTTCTCGAAACCATCCTGCCTGTCCTTTCTGAAAGCACAATACTATTCCATCATAATCCTATACCACATCTTGCTCAGCCATTCCCCAATTAATAGGCATCCCCTCAATTTCCAATTCTTTGCCATCATGAAAAGAACTGCTGTAAATATTTTTGTACAAATAGGTCCTTTTCACTTTTCTTCAGTGTCTTTGAAGTACAGACTTAGTAGTGGTATGACTAGGTCACTGGATATGTATGGCTTTGGGCATAGTTCCAAATTGTTCTCCAGAATGGTTGAATTAATTCACCCACCAACTAGTATACCATTCAACAATGCATTAGTATGCCAGTTTTCCCACATCTCCTCCAGTATTTATCATTTTCCTTTTCTGTCATGTTAGCCAATCTGACAGATGTGAGGTGTTATCTCATAGTTGTTTTAATTTGAATTTGTCTAATCAGTAGTTATTAAGCGCATTTTTTGATAGCTTTAATTTCTTCTTCTAAAATCTGCCTGTTCAGATTCCTCTGACCATTTATCAATTGGAGAATGGCTCTTATTTTTCATCCATTTGGCTCAGATACCTACAAATTTGAGAAATGAAACCTTTTCAGAGACATTTGCCATAAAATTTTTATCCAGTTTCCTGTTGGCCTTCTAAATTTGGCTGCATTAATTTTGCTTGTGCAAAAGCTTTTTATATCATATAATCAAAATTATCTATTTTACTTCTCATAATCCTTTTTTTGTCTCTTGTTTGATCAAAACATAGACCCATAGATCTGACAGATACCCCAGGATCCCCTAATTCCTTATGATATCACCATTCATATCTAAATTATTTATTTCTATTAATATAGTCTGTTTGTCTCCATCAATCCATTTCTTTAGGAAAGGGCTTTTTGTCCCTAAAATATCTTCCACCTTTCCAAGCATTTTTTCTTACAAGCCTGGGAAGGGCATTAGAGAAAAATATTTCTTGATATTTTCAATTTAATTAAAAAGGATCTTTTTAATAAAATACATTTATGAAAGAGGTAAACCTAAAGGTCTGTGGATTTCTAGTACTGTGGCTCATGAACTCCCATCCAGCGTGCTCCTTATTTCTAAGTAACCTGCAGAGCTCTATTAGCTTTTAGGAGCAATTGAAAATACATAGTGGACCCCTGTTACAGAAACCTTTCCTTACCTGAATCTCAAACAGGGGGTGCACTTTCCCCTGGTACCCCTGAGATCCCTGGAGAAAGTGAGTTTAAACATAGAGAGCACATGTCACCAAAGGGTTAACTCAGAATTCCTGGTTACTCCAAGTCCCTTATTTTCTTTGTGGAGTGCTAATGAGTTTCCCTTAGATGTAGCTCTCTGCTGGGCTCTGAGGGTCATTGCCCCTGAAGTTGCCTTTCCTTGGTGTGTCTAGCATGTCTGCGGTGTGTCTCTCAGCTGCAAGTATAGACACAGCTGTCAACCCTGCTTCTGGGGGTTCTGTTACTGTTTCTGTTCCACACTCAGGAGTTACCAACCCTTCCAAATTCACAGTGTGGTTACCTGCTCAAGGATGGTGAGAGAAAGGAAGGGATGGAATATTATATGGACAGTTCCTTCACAAGAGTCCTTTACCACTGGATTCAGTCATCGCCAGACTGATCTGCTACTGGAACTCGGTATGTTGAGCTGGCTCCCCAGAGGTGTGTCTGATTCTTTCACTTAATTAGAAGACATTTCCAGTGTGATTTCATCTGTTTATATCTAATGATCAAAGAACTTCAGTCATCCCACATTAATTAAGAACTTGTTTGAATCTGATTTACCTCTTTGATTCAATCCAGTTGGACTTCTGGAATTCCATTACACAACCAACAAAAATACTGTTATTCCTTCTAAGATGTAAGCTTCTTGAGAGTAGAGACAATTTTGATTTTGTCGTTGTATTCCTGGAATCTAGAAGACACTTAATAAATACTTGCAGAATTTAAACAGATTGAGGAAACTGAGTCCCAAAGAGTTTAAATCTCTGACCAAAAATTAGAGCTAGCACAAAGCCTAACAGTTAAGATCTTGGAATCTGAAAGTAGGATCATTTCTGACCCTCACACATCCACTTCTTAGACTCCTCACCTTTCCTTATGCTCAATTCAATTTCAGTTTTAGGAGGATGGAGCCTAAAACTAGAAGGGTCCCTCTTGCCTGGTTTATATTCAATGACATTGCTTATGAACTCATAGGCTCAGAGGTTTAGAGAAGGATAAGGCTCCACAGGCTTAGTCTAGACCTTTCATTTTACAGTTGATGAAACTTAAGCCCAAAGAGGTGAATGGCTTGTCCAAGCTCACAGGTAGTAAGTGGCAAAGTCAGGAGTGGAGCCCAAGTCCTTGGACTCCCAATCTATTGTCTGGCTCTATTCCACCGTGTTGTCTCAGTTCAGCCAGCATTTATTAAGGACCTACTGTGCGCATGACGTTGAGGAAGAAATGAAGGTTAGAAAAACCACTGACTGGTTTTTGTCCTCTTAGGGAGGTCAAACAGGGGCTGTTATCCCCATTTTAACATAGAAGGTACTGAACTCAGAAAGGGGAGATTAAATCATCTCCCTGGGATATGTGACTAGCATGGAGACAGAGGTGAACTCCAGGACAAGGGCTCTTCCTCCTCCAACATTCCCATAGGTTCACAGGTCTAGAGCTAGAAGAGACTTCAGAGCCACCTTGTCCAACCTTCTCATTTTGCAAGTGAGGAAACTGAAGATCAGAGACAGAAAGTGACTTGTTCAGGGTCATACAGGTAATAAGATCATAGGAACACAGGTCAAGAGCTGGAGGTTAGAGACTGTCTGATCCAGCTCCTTCATTTTACAGATCAGGAAACTGAGGCACAGAGATAACATAGTACAGAGTCTCGGATTGGGAGTCAGAAGACCTGGGTTCCACCCCCACCTTTGTCATCTACTACTCATGTAACTTTGGCCAAGTCACTTCTCTCTGGTCCTCAGTTTCCTCATCTGTAAAATGAAGCCAATGGAGTCTAATAGCCTTTAAGACCCTTTCTGGCTCCAAATCTGTAATCTTAAGTGACTTAAGAAAGGGAAAAGGATTCCAAGCACTGGAAAGAGCCAGTAGAAATGTCTGGGGCTGGGAGATGGAGTGTGTTGTTTGACTCACATGAGAACATCCTGTGCATAAATGGGATAACTGGCATGTGAGTCTAGGTGCTGTGACTCCCAAGTCTGAAGGAAATCACCAACTCCCTCGATGCCTGTAAGACTGTCTTCTGTTACTTCTGATGATCAGCGCCCTCCACCCCATGAAGATCTTCCCTACTCTCTTCTTTCATCGCTTGCAGTGAGCTGGGTTCATTTTTCATCATAGTTCAGCAGTTATTCCCCAGCCTTTTAATACAATGCCCAGAAGGTATTCATTAGTATTGTGATAGCTTTCCTAGCCTATACAGGAAATGGATGGGGGTGGAGTAATGGAGAGAAGGGCTTTTCTCTCTTGAAATAGAATCCCCCCTCCTACCCTGTTCTTCCTTCCAGAACTTCTGAACACCCTGCTGGGGCTGGAAGGGTCTTCCAGGTACACTCACTTTATGCAATCAAAGAACTTTGGAAAGGATGTTTACAGACGGCATTCACTAGATCTTAGAACTGTACAGGTGAAGGACACCCTGGCAGCCACCTAGTTCAACCCTCTCATTGAACAAAAGAGGCAACTGAAAGCCTTGGAGATTTTTATTACTTACCTAATATCACACAAGTTGTAAGAAGAAAATACCAGTTTCAAATTCAGATCTTAAGACTTAATCAATCAAAAGCATCTATTAAATATCTACTACGAACCAGTTGGGCAACTAGATGGTGAAATGGATAGAGAACCAGGCTTGGAGTCAGGAAGATCTGGGCTCAAATCTGGCCTCAGATACTTCCTAGCTGTGTGACCCTGGGTAAGTCACTTCACCCTGTTTGCCTCAGTTTCTCATCTGTCAAATGAGTTAGAGAAGGAAATGGCAAACCATTCCATCATCTTTGCCAAGAAAACCCCAAATGGGGTCATGAAGAGTCAGCTGTGACTGAGTCACAACAAATCTGACAGAATAATGTCCAAAAAATCCATGAAAGAGATCTCCAAAAGGAGTGGATGGAGCAGTGTGTTAAATGTTGTTGTTGTGTTTGTCCTGCCTTCTTGAAGAGGACCATGACATCAAGATGATATGACTTGCACTTGACTGATTTGAGTGAGGGAGGGTTGTGCAAGGTCATCAGCCTCACTTTCTCCTCCTGAACCATTGGGGTCCAGTGGCCTGATATTCATCAGGATGGCTGGAGATGGCCCAGAATGCAATGGAAGACCCTGGCCCTTTCAGGCTAAGGTCCTATAGCACTCTCATTTTGAGTGAGATACACCCATTAGAGAGGTTAAGAAAAATGGATGAGGTATATTCTCTGAATGGAAGGCCACATGTTAAGGGGAATTGTGACCAGGAAGGAGTATTTTGATCTTAGAAGTTACAAGAAGAGTGAATGAAATCATGGGAAAGTAGCTTGACACACCCTTTTCTAATAGCATGCGTTTGATTATGATTTGAGGATGGCAAAAGGGGAGGACAGTCATTCAATTAATAGGTATTCATTAATCATCTATTTAGTAGATGCTTAATGATGTTGTAGGCAACAAATTATAGACAGGATACATTTGAAATAATGGAAGAAGGGCACTAGAATGGAGGGGAGGATCAAGAAAAGCTTCCTGTAGAAGATGGGACTTTTTTCCTGAGATTTGAAAGAAGCAGGGAAGCCAGGAGGCAGAGATGAGGAGGGAGAGCATTCTAGGTCGAGGGGATAGAGCAAATTAGGGGGTAGGGTGGGGGCCCAGGGTAAACAAACTTGTAACATACAGCCAGAAGAAGGGAAGGGAATAAACATTTATTTAGTACCTACTATTTGTCTGGCATTATGTTAAGTACATTATTAATTGTTAATATATGTTAAGTATATTATTAATTATTAATATATTAAGTATATATTAATTATATTATTAATAATAAATATATTGGATATAAAGATTTATAATAATTTCATTTGATCCTCACAACAGTCCTGTAAAGTAGGTACTATCTGTTTTATGGGGGAAGAAACTGAGGCACACAGAGGTTAAGTGACTTGCCCAGAGTTATACAAGTAAGTGTCTGAGGCTGGATTTGAACTCAGATCTTCTTGACTCTAAGCCTGGCCCTTCATTTACAGTATCACCAAATAGCCAAGGAGGCCAGTGTCACTGGAATAAGAAGCCTGGAAAGGTGGGAGGAGATAACTTTTCAAGGGCTTTGAATATTGATCAGAGGATTTTGGAGCCACTGGAGTTTGTTGAGATTGAGAAAGACAGACAGAGAGACAGACAGACAGAGAGACAGAGAGAGACAGAGTGTGTGTGTGTGTGTGTGTGTGTGTGTGTGTGTGTGTGTGTGTGTGTATAGGAGTGATTGGTAGGGCATGGTGGGAGTAAGTCAAAGCTGAGGCTTGGCAGGTTGTTATCGATGATATGATAAGGGGGTAGAGAGTCAAGAGAACAGACAATGTGGAGTTGAACTGGTTCATCATGGTATCAAGAAGAGGAAGGGAAGAGAGAGTGTAGTTAGTGCAGAAGTGATACAGCCTTGGAAAGAACTGAGAGGTTCAATGAATGGAGATTACGGTGTGAAGAAAGAAGAGGGTTTGGGGTTGTAAAGCAGAGGAATAGATAGAAGGAAAATAGATTGAAATAAGATAAGACAGCTAGGGGGTGACAGTGCACAGAGCACCAGGCTTGGAGTCAGGAAGACTCATCTTCTTCAGTTCAAATCTGGCCTCAGACACTTATTATCTTGTGACCTTGGGCAAGTCACTCCATCCCATTAGCCTCAGTATCCTCGTCTGTAAAACAAGCCAGAGAAGGAAATGGCAAAACCTTTACAGTGTCTCTGCCAAGAAAATTCCAAACGGTGTCACAAAAAGTGGACACAACTTAATGACCTAAATGAAATAATCTCTGCCCTCAAGGAGTTTCTATTGTACCAAATATATGCCAAGAAAATCCCAAATGGGGTCATCAAGAGTCAGACATGACTGGAAATGACTGAAACAAGATTGAAATCAGATAAGGGAATTTCAGACTTTGTGAACATGGAAGTAGAGTGTTTGTGGGTGATGGCAAGATCGATAACTGAGGCATGTGGTGAAAGGTAAGTCATGGGGAATGAGTAAATTGAAGAACCATGAGGTTAGAGTGTTTGAGGGAGTATCAGTATACATATTAAAGTTCCCTAATATGAGGCAGGGACTGAAGAGAACTGAAAGTGCAAGAACCAGGCACTGAACTCATTGAGGAAAGAAGAGGGGCTCACAGATGACTACAAGAATTTTTGTTGGGTGATAGATGTGAACTAAATGAACCACAAAGGAGGAGACATTACTGAGTGCTGGTGATGCAAATTCCTCAAAGTGGTAAAGAGGAGCAAAGAGTAGTCCTACTCACCCACCTAGACCTGTGAATCATGGGGAATGAGGGCAACTAGTACTAGAAAGGGAGGCCAGGGGGGCTTCATCATCCAGGAGGGAGCCAGATCTCAGTAAGAGCCAGAACATGGAACAGGAACACACATGCGCGTGCACGCGCGCACACACACACACACACTCACACACACACACACACACACACTCAAAAAAAAAAGATTTAAGACGAAAGTAAATTTGTTGCCTATGAACCAGGCATTCCAGAGGGCATAGTAGAAAGGGTAAGTACCTTTAGAGTGAGATATTTGAGAGGTTTGGCTGAGAGGAATGGGAATAAAGGATGTGGCAGCTCAGGACAGGGAGTAGGAGCACTCTTAGGTTGGAAGTGGTGGTGGTGGAGCGTGTGATTAATGATTTGAGGAATCGGTTTAGGTAGATGATTCTTGCCAGTAGCTTTAGGGTATAATCCTCTCTGGACCTTAGACAATTTGAGAAATGAGAAAGGTGTTTAGAGATAAAGAAATGGTTTTACTCCCCTTCCTCTAGGGCAGAAAACCAGGCTGGAGACTCAATGGAACAGCCTCTCTCCTCTGAAAATGGAAATGGGTTTCTCTGCTTCTAGCTAGAGGCAGGAGATCAGGCCTAATATGATGGTATTTTTTCCCCTTTCATCAAAGGCAGGGGACTAGTGTAAGATGAAACGAGATGAAACGCCATTTCTCCTCCTCCTGAGGGAGACTGGGGACCAAGCAGGAGACTGAGTGTGTTGGAACAGCATTCCTCTTCTTCCCTAGGGAGGCAGGAGACCAGGCAAGAAACATGGCACAAAAAACCCTAAAGGACATGGCATGATGAAATGGCATTTTCTTCCCTTTCCCAAGGGTAGGAGACTAGACAAGAGGGAGAGCAAGGAAGTAGTTAAGAAGATTGTCCTGGATTAAGGTGAGAAACGGTTGGGGATGACCTAACTATAAGTGGACCTTGTGTGTGGGAAAGTCTATTAAAACCTATATGTTTTTAAGTTTAGTGGAAAATATTAAGAACTGAATATTTCTGCAGCCTAAAGTTCTTTCTAGACTTATCAGAAAGGAAACTTTATCAGTCCCTAATCAAACTTCTTAGGAAGCAATGCCTGCCACTAGAATCTTCCTTCCCTTTCCCATCAGCTAAATTCCTTTTTCTTGGGAAAAGGGGTGGGAAATACAAAGGGATAAGCATTTATATAGGGCTTCTAAAATACCAGAAACTGTGTATGGGGTGTTCAAGGAGGACTAGCACCTCTAGTAAGAGCTGCTCATCCACCTTGGGGTCCACCTTCACCCAGCTCTCACCTGTGACTCCAATAAGCTGTGGCATGTGCAGTGGCCACATTCGGGTAAAACTAGACATCTAGGGAGGCAGCCTAAATCAGGCTGAGGGTAACTGAAAGGCCTCAAACCTGTAGGTAAGCTAGGGGGATATCTACCCCAAGCATGCCAAGACTTTCCCTGTGGAATGAGAAGATGAGAAAAATTTATTCCAATGTTTCAGTGGAATTGTAAAAGCTTGGGCAGACACTGAAGAAGCCAAGGCTATCCACTGCATCCTGGGACATCACTAATTATCTTGACTATTTTCCTGCCACTAGACTTAGATAACTGGAAGAGAGAGTGAGGCTGATGATTTTGTGTAACTCTGTCTCACTTAAATCCAATTCACATGCAAGTCAATCTATCACCTTTTTTGAAAATGAAAGACAAACAGCTGTTGTGAGGTAAGTGCTATTATTGGAATTATCATTAATGTGCATCATGGCCATTTTATAGATGAGGAAACTGAGATAAACAAGGGTTAAGTGACTTTCCTAGGGTCACATAGGTAGGAAGTGCATGAGGCAGGATTTGAACTTGGGCCTTCCTGACTCCAGGTCCAGCATTTAATTCATTGTGCCAAGTATCTGCCTCAGAATATGTTCGTCCTTCTTTACGAAGAAGACCATGCCATCAGAGAAATGTTGACATGACTTGCACTTGACTTTGTTTTGAGTGAGGGAGGGCTGTGCAGGTCACCAGCCTCACTTCTTCTCCAGAGCCATTTGAATCCAATGACCAGGTATTCATAAGGATGACTGGAGATGACCCAGAATGAGGCAACTGGGGTTAAATGACTTGTCCAAGGTCACACAGCTGGTGAGTGTCAAGTGTCTGAGGTGATATTTGAACTCAGACCCTCCTGACTCCTGCACTGGTGCTCCATCCTCTGCACTACCTAGCTGCCCTCAGAGTCTATCCAAGGCAAAGCTGAGACCCCAGGAAACAGTTAAAGGGTAGTAGCCAACCTTAAAACAAGATATACATCAAGCCCAAGTAAGATACAAGTCTTCTCTTGAAGGGATTAGAATAGTAACATACCTAAAGTCTGTCCCTTTTTCCCTATTTCCCCAAGTCATTAAGGGTATTGATCAGAGGGAAGGAAGTCCCTCTAATTACTTTAGGTCACCTGGAAAGCCCTTGAGGGGAGTGGCCAGAGAGGAATTAAGTTGACTTTAAGAGAATGATTCTCCTGAGTCATTCCCCAAAGAATAAGTAGCTCTTGTTCTTAGCCAGTCAATAAACATTAATTAAGCACCTGGAATTGTGTTAAGCCCTGAGGATACAAAGAAAGCCCAGAAATCTTCACAGTTGAAAGGGGAAGACTATCTGCAAGTATCTATGTACAACCTACTTCTAGCATAGATTCCCCAAAGTGCATGAACCTGCCCTTGGGGGCACTGGAATGATGGAAGCCGTAGTACCCTTGGGGGTGTTGAATAAAAATAAGGGGTTGGTGGAAGCATAGGGAAAAAAGATAAGGACATTTTGATAAACCATTAATACATATTTTATCTGTTGTCTAACGGAGTTAAAGTCATGGTGATTACATTATTTTCCAAATAAACACACAAAGGGCAAGTTATAACCCATCAGTGGTCAAGTTTGCCCACAGGTCTTAACAAGCAAGTGTTGGCAGACCAGTAAGTGCGGCATGATATCTTAGAGGCCACCTAGTGGAGGCCCTACCTCACACTCATACCCTAGGCAGTTTCTCTGATGAGTCATTTATCTAGCCTCTACTGCTTACTCTTACTTACTCCCTATTGTCCTGGTCCATCCTAGTTTTGGCCAATGATAATTTTTAGGCAGTATTCTTTTGTATAGAATTGATATCTGTCTCTCTGAAACAGGGAACTCAATCACTTCTCATTCCATCTTCTGTGACTAAAGAGGCATTTAGTCTGTGAGCTGGGTTAAGTAAGAAAAATCTAGATAAAAGAGATCTTTTGATGCAGAGAAGCTGCCTAGATTCAATCTCACCTCTGACATATTAGTGATATGATTGTGTGTGCACATAACCTAGTCTCTTGTGGTGTCAGTTTTCTCCTCTGCAAAATGGGACTAGTAATATTTGTGGGTCTCCCTCCCAGGAGAGTTGTGAGGTTCAGATGGGCTAATATATTTAAAGTCTTTGTGGCTTTAGTTATGTTGTCTATGCTATTTTTGTTATTGAAGAGACCGATCTTATTCTCCGTAACTTTTCTCTTCTTTTTCTTTTCTTTTTTTTTTTATTTAAATAAATTTATTTAACTTTTTACATTCATTTTCACAAGATTTTGGGTTCCAAAATTTTCTCCCCATTTGT